>CM067375.1:24667049-24690756 GCA_034401795.1 Chaetoderma sp. LZ-2023a
ACTCGCTACACGGTCTCCACGACTGCAGATGAATAATGACAGCCGACACAACATCAACACGCCGCCTCCTTCCTCTATCATACCCCAGCCAAGTTTCACACCCACACCAGCCCAACATAGCAATCGACCACACCTACAGGTTCAGAACAACAAACCTGTGGCATCGGATAAGACCACTTTCTGGAAATTCCGAGCTGAGACAACCGTCAAAACTGAGTGGTGTCTTTCCACAATATGAAAGAAAGGTCTACTCTTTGGCTCATCCAATCTTAGTACGATAAATCTGCATCCCACCCTGAGATGGGTGTTGCCTGGTTTCCCAAAGGGCCAATTTGAATCATGCTATGTGCATAATCATGCGATATAAAGGTGCACATCAACCTGAGAAAATCATCATTAACATGGGGATTAATGATAAAGATGCAAATCTTAACATCGCGAAATCACGATCACAACTTTTGTCCAGCGACATCCGCCTGAAATTCCCAAAGGCACAAATATTCTTTGATCTCCTAAACTATTCAAACAAGCTAGACTCTGCACAGCAATCAACCATCAGAAAGATAAACTTCTAGGTCCAGTATCAAAACGATACCAGCAATCCTGGCAGCCCAATTCAGAGTGGGCTTTAATAATATTCACTGGGCAGAGAGCACAGCAAACAAAATATACACCCACTGGCTGCATTGCGTAGATTTAATCTAAATTCGTGTCAAAGTCATAATCACCCAGCCACTGGCTTAGGTACTAATATTGTTAACCTCACTGGCTCGCCATTAAGTGAATCAGAAAGATCACTTCTAAATTACGGACTAACCTTTGTTCCAACACCTACACCTAAAGCTGGGCTAGAAGCCCTACTGGATATTGGTACATGGGAAATTGAGGAATTTAAGCGACAAATTAAATTAGCAGACTTTTTTTAGTAACACTACAAGTGATTTTCTCCCTTTTGTAGACTTAACGGGCTGGGAACCGAAACTGGAACTTGTTGACCCAGCCATCAGGGACAGTGTAAAAATCACAAAAGATCGAATAGGTGGGCTAGTAGCCACATCAGATAAGCAAAATGTATCTGCACAGGAACGCTAGGCACTAAAAGGGTCACGCAACAATAATAATAGTATCATCAAACCAGCAGATAGGGGTTCGGCTACAACAATAATGACAAACGATAATTACATTCAGGAAACTCTGAAAGAGCTGAATAACGTTAAGCACTACAAAAAATTGGATGAAGCCATTTGGCCATACAACCATCCCATATTTAATTTAATTTTCAAGGCATTACTAAAACAGGATAAGATCCTTAATAAACAATTTAAGTACTTGTCTGGCAAATATGATTCCAAGCCACATACGTTCTACTTACTGCCTAAAATTCACACACCGATACGCTCTTTGATGAATCCCATGACACCACCATGTAGGCCGATTATTTCAGAGTGTGGCTCTGAATCATACAGGATCAGCGAGTTTATCGATTATCATCTACAGCCCATTGCTTATAGGCACCCGAGTTTTCTAAAAAAACAATGAAGATTTCCTAGCAAAACTGGCCCAAATCAAAGTCCCACTGAATGCATTCCTAGTAACTCTAGATGTAGAGTTAATCTACACAAACATTGATATTGAATAGGGTATGAACTCGGTCTGACGGGCCTTTAAGAAATACCCACATATTCAACGTCCTGATACAGAGATCTTATCCCTACCAGAACTTAGTCTAAAAGGCAATGATTTTGAGTTCTATGGAGACATCTACCAACAGATTAGTGGTTGCGCCATTGGCAACAGTTTTAGTCCAAGTTTCGCAAATATCTACATGGCAGAAAGGAAAGACGCAGTCATTAAAATGTGCAATAAAAGCCCTCTTAACCTTAACAGGTATCTGGATGGCAACTTCTTAATTTGGCCACACTCTAAAGAAGACTTCAAAGAATTCTTACTCACTCTAAATAGTCATGGTCCCAATATCAAACTTAAGGCAGATAGCAGTGATAGCTCAGTTGACTTCTTAGACCTAGAAGTATACAAAGGCACTAAATTCAATGCATCCAGTTATTTAGATCATAAGGTTTATTTCAAGCCCACAGATCCAGACCAGCTACTCCACAAAAATCTGTTCACCCTCCACACACTTTCGAAGGACTAATAACATCACAAATCATTCGATTCCATAGGAACTCAAGCGATAAAGAAAGTCTAAATTCAGCATGTTCAACCTTATTCCATGCACTGAAAACAAGAGACTACTCCGCCCGCCAACTTCGGAAAATCAAGTCGGACGCCTTACACAAGGTAACATATAAACAAGATAACCCAACAGACCAGACCACCACTAAGATTAACCACAACCATCCAGTCCCTAGCAGGGGACACCCCAGGAAATGTGGAAAAACTAGGTGTAAGTTAGACAAATTTCTCCCGAACCAAGATAGCTTTACTAGCTTCCAAACAAAAAACAAGTTCCATATTCAATCATTCCTGGATTGCGACACAGAAATTGTAATTTACTTACTATCATGCAGGCTGTATCAAAAACAATATGTAGGGAAAACAAAAGTTCCATTCAGAGTGCGTGCCACTAGGCATATATCCGACATACACCTGAATGAGATACTAGTGTAGCTGAGCTTTTCAATCTGCCAGACCATCGTGATTTGGAAATCTTGCCAATTGAACAGACGACAATTTTAGATACAAAAGAAGAAACTGAAAATTGCCGACTTCTCAGAGAATCATTCTGGATTAAATGTATGCAGACAAAATGGCCTTGTGGCCTAAATGTAGACTCAGGCCTATCAGATACAAGGGGGTAATCCCTTTTGTCCTAAGATATAATAGGCAAAATGTTGAAGTTGCGACAATTTTCAAAGAGGAATACAATACATTACAAACTAAATTACGTGAACCCTTTGGGTCAAGACCGGTTATTGCCTTTAAGAAAAACCCTACTCTCCGCAGCCTCCTAGTGAAAGCAAAACTATGTAAAGATTAATAATTAAAATACAGTGGAACGTGTCGATAGCGACCACTTTGAGTACAGTCAAAGAGAAGTCGCTAAAGAAATCTGTTCATTTAGTATTGCCAATTAATACAGCTGGTGCCTTTTGAGACTACAGAGTGGTGACCCTTCAAGACACGTGTTTGTACAACCCCTCATCTTCGGGATCCACCACCCTCTGGTCCCACACAGGTAGGTGGCGGTCATAGACATGCTGGACCGTAGACAGAAGAAAACTATCGTGGTGCGCTAAATATAAATTATATAACATACAGTTAGAACAAAGCTAATATAAGCGATGATTGAGACAAAAACTCTCAAGTAATAAAATAAACAAGAAATTTTCACTTTTGAAAAACTGAGCCAATGCGTTATCAATATTATACTACTTCTACTACTACTACTACTACTACTACTACTACTACTACTACTACTACTACTACTACTACTACTACTACTACTACTACTACTACTACTACTACTACTACTACCACTACTACTACTACTACTACTACTACTACTACTACTACTACTACTACTACTACTACTACTACTACTACTACTACTACTACTACTACTCCTACTACTACTACTACTAATACTACTACTACTACTACTACTACTACTACTACTACTACTACTACTACTACAACTTCTACTACTACTATTACTGTTGAATTATAAATTTTATATACATGCACTTTACTATACTGCTAATATTCGACCGCCCAATCATTATGTATATCTTACCCTCATATGCCCTTGATGGGCCTGAGTGTAATAAAGTGAACTTGAACTGAGGACGGTATCACGCTAATGTATTTGCTCAAACGGTTGTTTTAAGAGAGCTCCATATATATATATATATATATATATATATATATATATATATATATATATATATATATATATATATATATATATATATATATATATATATATATATATATATATATATATATATATATATATATATATATATATATATATATATATATATACATATATGGGTGAACCTACCACATGACCGAATAAAATCGTTTGGCGAACTGAAAATAACCATGCTCCTGAGCGCGCCCCAGGTTTTCCCCGTAAGCATAATTTCTCAGCTACATATTTACAATGTTAATATAATTCTACCCTACAGTGGCCACTTTAGATTTCAGATGTACACTTTTGTACCAGTTGAGTACCACAAAACCCGTCTAGCTTGCGCTATTCCTGGTTAATTTGCACTACGAAAAGTGTCTCCGCCATTTACTTTTAATTAGGAACCCGTTAGCCATAGCTATTTACATTTTTTCACACGCGCCTGTTTTGTCTCATAATCCAGAGTGAATGCTCGTGATGTGTTGCCATTATTAATTCTAGCATCATTGTGGATCAGAAAAAGAATCTTGTCATGAAACCATTACACTACTAGGGACACACTTCCAGAGGATTTACTGAATATTCAGCTATATCTGTAGAAGCAAGGCAAAGACAATACAGTTTTCTGCTTTCAGGTTATTGAATGAATGATTCATTGTTGATTGGATTTCTTTGAGCAGTTTTACTGTCCCCTTTTATTCACACTGGCCTGAGCAATGCACGTGTATCATCCTTTGATGAGGTTCCTGCTACTAACAATTATAGTAATCACAGAACTATATCTGCAGGATATCCATCTTCACATAACATTGAGTATCTGGGTAAACGTGGATAGTTCGATGCAATATCTGTGTTGATGACTTGCACAAGAACTTGGTCTTCAGTTTATATCAATGTACATTATTCTAGTGTGGTTTATGCGACATCTATTATGATTTTAAATTTGTAAGCGTTGAAGATGGTAATGCTACCCAGTGAGCCATCCATCACAGCTATGCCTCACCCATTTTTATCCAAGCACGACCCAGTTTTACGTGTGTTGCCATCGATTTGTTTTGTAATTATATTTTTAACTCGGTTGACTGGGTGTTGTTGCTGCCTCCGTTTCGAAATATTTACAAATGTGTTTATTCGATTGTAAATACATCAAAGAAATACATTTTGGAAAATTCATACATTCGTTGAGCTTCATGACGGAGTTAAGATATGTCATTATGATCGTGAAGTTAGCCTACATGTTATGTAATTTGGTTTATCCATCAATCATATGCCGTGACAGGTACGCTGAGGTCATACTCAATTACGCCATGAAAGACGTAACTAAGTTCGCCACGAACCCTTAATTAATCGCTAAGCGTTGTCTTACGAATTATATGTCTTTACTATTTAATACACATTCTGTTGAATATGTTGAAGCTAATTTGATAGGGTTCTGTCGCTGCCATAGTTAAAATGGATGCATCCATTGATTATGGCGTCATATACTTAACAGACATATCTGTCATTCCATGTTGGTAAAATATTGTGCAATGGGATAGCTACTTCTTACCATTTTAACAAATTCTTTTTGTTTTCCTTTATTCACAACTCTCCGGTTCACGTGTACGTCTGTTATGGAAAATGCGCATGCATTTCAGACACATGTTGAAGAAATTGGATGCTTCATAACCTTACTTGAGATGCCGGTCGAATTGACTGGTCTAGACTTGACCTGATGACTAAAAAGATCCAGATTCGGAAAAAAGCGTACCTTTCTTTCCATACAGATTAATAATTGCATATTCAATAACTAACGTAGCTACTTGTAACATTAACGAATATAGCTTTATTAAACTTATAACACAACTTAATAACTTCATAAATATTCACAGATTAACTTTTATAGTTGACTTGACTAGCGCCGACAATTTAACAACTATAACAATTTCGTACCAAGACAGCATTTACTACAAACAGCGACTGATCTTAGGACTATCAGTTGGACGAGTGTTGGTGATTGTACGCATCAGCTTCCTTTATACACAAAGATGGACTTAGCTTACGTTGCAACTTTGCTGCTAATTCTTCTGAGCCGTGGAGGTTGATTGCTCAATCAATCTCAACATATTCTCTTCAGGAAACTTCCAACTGCACAATTATGATCCAGATTAGTCCAATGCAATCAGCATCGGTTTGATGACTTGATGACAGCTGGCTATAACAAATATTACGTTGTCTTGCCAATCAGCTGGCAATAACATGCATAATTTCGATTCCAATTTAACTTTAAACAGGCTCTATGGCTAACCGAGCCAGTCATTCCAATGATAATTTTTCAAAAATTATCTTCTCTTAGCCTACAAATGCAGGTGCCATTTTGCAGGTATAGCAATAATAAGATTAAGCTGAAAAAGAGGAGTAAGACAGTGACAGAAAAGAGACACACATGCCTAACCCAGAAAGCAAAGTAGCGTAAAAATGCAATAGACTACTACATTGGCCTGTTTTTGGGTGGTAGATTTCATCGTATTCGGCTAATGGCTAATATACCGTAGAACCACACATCATAACCTCTTAGCTGTTACAGACCAAAACAAGAGAATCTGAACTATGAGCTTTTTGACAAATATGTGAACACCGCATCACGAATCAACCCCATCTTCTATAAAGGAATTGCTATAGTAATATTTCTAATCGGGGCAGTGGTGAACTCGTTGCTAATAATCTACTTGCTGCGGTCTGGCCTTTATAAGTCGCCATTGTTTGCGCTAATCACGTCATTGGCATTTATTGATCTAGGAACATGCCTTCTTACTGTGGAATTCATGGGAATTGTGTTTCCGTATATGGGGTTTAACAACACGTATCTTTGTCCAGCTTCTGCTCACTTAGTCGCATTTGTTTACTGCACACGTGTGTATCAGTTAGTGTTGTTCGCATTTTTACGATATGCACAGCTCTGTCATACTCTTTGGTCTCATGCTATGGTGACATGGAAACGCATCCTGTCAGCACGTGTTTTCATTTGGGGAGATTTGTTTGTTAGCTTTATTGGCGCAGTTATCGCGGTCATGTGATATAGTACAAGAACATAAACTCTGATGATATGTGACGTCATAGGTGATTATCATCACGTCAACCTAAACAAAGACCTCTTTTCTAGTCTTGCAACGTTTTTCCCGTCAATTCTGATAATATTCATCCACTGCCTGAGACAAATCACTTTATCAGTTCGTGGTTCAGCTTCAAGGAATGTTTTACCTGTGCAGGAAGGTCATAGATGAAACGCTGACCCACGTGCAGTGGTTATCATTATCATCATATATTACTTAGTCACTCTGCAAGTATTGTTTCATCTCTACGCGCACATAGATTGCGGAATCCCCTATCCAGTATACCATCATATCGTTCCGGAATGTTTGATGCTGCTTGCCTGGTCAAACTCGGTCTTGGACCCATTTGTCTATTATTTAGCATCAAGTACCGTGCGACATGACCTGTGAAAGTTCCTGTGCCAAACCCGAAAAAACAAACTAAGCACGGTGCGTGTAACTCCAGCTGTTGAATATTTTGAAACATATTTGACTGGATCGTATTGCAACAAGAGTTCCTAGTCAAATTGGCTTAATAGTTTCCAACGTAATAGTTATAAAAAAAAGTTGCAATGGACATCTCCGGTGACAGCTAAGCCCCGCCCATCTATATCTCAGCTCCACCCCCACCTCGGTCGTGTTGGTATCGATCGATCTCTGAACTTCCTGTCTCTCAATTTCTAGAGAAATATGAAGGTAAGCTGTTGATTATTTTGAAACTAATTCGACCAGGTGTTGTTGTTAGCAGCAACAGCGCCCAGTAAAATTAGTTTCAAAATATTCAACAGCATCTTTATTAAATAGCAAAGACAAATTCGTACAACGTGTCGGACTATTAAGCGTTAAGAGGAACTATTTCGAATCATTCATGGCGTCATGAGTATGACCTCATCATACACGCCACTTAGTTGATTATGACGTCATATGATGGATGAATAAACTGGAAAGATGAATTATTCCTACCTGATGTTGCTAAATGGCATCCCTATATGTGTGCCTTGCTTTTGGCGTGGCCCGGAAGCCGACCCTGGGACTGATATGTCCAGATGATGAGATGAGACGTCACATACGCTTTGTTCATCCTTCCTCTTAAACACTGAATTTCAAGAATCTCAATTTCCTGGTAACTATACAGGTTACGTGTCGAATATTTTAAAACAAATTTTACTGGAGAAACAGCTCACAATCAAATTAGTTTCCAAAATATTCGACATAATTGCAATTGGGTTCTTGAAGTAGGTGAAAGCGTGAAAATAGAAATTGTTTTCATCAATGTATGTAGTAACAATGACTACTACTACTACCACTACTACTACTACTACTACTACTACTACTACTACTACTACTAATACTACTACTACTACTACTACTACTACTACTACTACTACTACTCCTACTACTACCACTACTACTACTACTACTACTACTACTACTACTACTACTACTACTACTACTACTACTACTACTACTACAACTACTACCACCACTACTTTTTTTTCTTTAAATCCGACGCTGACGCAGTCGGACACACCTCACGGAGGAACTCCTTTAAAAAAAGGCTTGCAAACCCCTATAAGAAATCGGGTGAAATACCAGGCTTTATTAATAGTATATGAATAAGAATACAAACGTAACATATCAAAACAGTGCAAGCGAAAATACTCTATTACCATATACCATACCCATGGCATAACTACTTAGGAAAAACCCTTAATAAAGAGGTGATAACATAATTTAATTCAACAAAGCCATTACTATTTGCACACCGTGTAGTAGTAGGCCCAATAACTGGTAAAGCGACTCATCAATAATTAGCAGTAAGTTACTTCTACTCATTGACGCCATTGAGCCGATTCATGACCGGCAGGCTAAGTAGATCATATGTAGTTTAACATAGCACACCGTATAGTATTGGGCCCAAATGGCGAGTGCAGCTCGCCATCTAATGGCGAGGTGACTCGTCAAGAAGTAACAAAAAGTCACTCATTGACGCCAGTTGGCCGATTTTTAAATACCGAACAGGCGTTGTAGCCTTTATGTCGCAAAATGCACAAAGCAAAAGTAACAAACTATGACTACATAGATGGCGCTCTGGGTTCACATTTTAAATTTACTTCATTGTAAGTTTTTGTCAATTACCCTGGAACAAATACACCTACAGTAAACATTTACAACAGGATGTTAATTGTATATATGTAAGATGTCATACTCTGTTAAACTAATGAACTCGAATGTCGGATCACCTCCAGAATATTGACGCGATGCTCAATTGATATTTAAATATACCGATTCCCAAGGTTATGTTATTCGTCAAAATTATCATCTCCTAAGACATTAAAATTGTTTAATTAAGTCAATTAAATAAAATAAAATACCATTTATCAATATACAACAAGCAGCGAGTGTGCCAGCGTATACAAGTTCTGCTTCTGCTATTTTTAGATATCCATGTTCAATTGATACTAGGCCAGTTGTGAACCATATATCTTTAAATCTACTTTCTTTTCCATGTTCCACTAGCCTGTAAAATTCACAATGAATGCAATTTATCAACAATGATCGAAATATAGCTTGTATGGCTCTTTGGTGGTTGTTTCCTGTTTTATATCTGGCCTCTGAACACAGATGCTTCGAAATGGCCCACACTCCTAGAGATAACAATTCTTTCTCCATGCTATTAATAATTCGTCCGATAGTTGAGCAATCTTTAAACATAATTGTTTCAGCCATTAATTTCACATATTTGATTCCAAATTTAGCAAGGAGCATATTGATATATACCCAAAAGCCTGTAGCTATACAACACTGTGTAAACAGATGGTCTATTGTTTCCTCCTCAGTATTACATAATAAACACCGGTCTGTACTTGTTATTTTGCACATATAAGTCAGATGGCCGACCCATAGCCTTCGATGGAGTAATTGCCATGCCAGGTCCCTTGCGTTTGCCAGTAGACAAGGTAGATGTATTGTTTTCCACGCATTTTTCCAGTTCTTTGGCGTGCCTCATAAAGTGTTCCATTGCCTAACTGCAACAGGATTCTGTCTCCGACTTTGCATTAGCATTCCATACCAGGCTCTAGATGCCATGTTGTATATTATATGCTCTGACTTAAATACTAATGATGGTTGCAACATATCTCTGTTGCCACGTGCTTTCGTCAATTTGAACCATTCACCAGGTATTGCATTCTTTATTCTAAAAAATAAGCGTTGGGCATCAATATGCCTCATTGATGTTGCTTGTGCTACATCCTGCATCGCGATCCATTTGCGAGATTTTGGATTAACTAAATCACGTTAATATTGAATGCCATTTTTGGCCATAGAGGGAAAATATAGTACAGCATCATTATCACGAATCAACTCGTTGCCCCAAAGACGTTGCTCTAAGGCATCTTCCCAACAACTGGGTTGTGGCATTGATCGTGTAAATATCTTTAAAGCTTCGAGCTGTATATATATATATATATATATATATATATACGATTGGTATCTTCTGATGGTTAGGTGGCAGGTTATTGCACAAAATTAAACATTCTACTGAAATGGATCAACGTACCTTTGTAGAAGTGTCCTTGCAACACTTTACCAAGATGAGTTTGAAGTGAGTAACTTATTCAAGAATTTCGGTTTTAGCGAAGCACACTTTGCTAAAACATTAACCAAATCCAGGCCTCCATCATGCTTTTCATTGGTTAGAATTGACTGCGATACTAAATGGGCTGTGTCCTCCCATAAGAAGGACAAAAGTAACGTGTTGATCTTTGACTCAACTGATTTGGGCATATGAACTACAGAAGCGGTATACCACAGTCCAGATAAAATTAAATTATTGCAGACAAATGTCCTGCCAAATACAGTTAGGCGACGTCGTTTCCAATTTACTAATGCACACTTTAGCTTGGATAGCCTTTCTTCCCAGTTTATTATTACATCCTGTTCTCTACTAAAGTAAATACCCAAAATCTTTATGACATCATCTGACCAGTTAATATCCATAACATTGTCAGTTCTGTCCTTCCACGCGCCCAAAAATAATCCCTTAGATGTGTCTCTATTGACTTTAAGCCCTGATTCCCTTTGAAAATCTGATAATACTCCATTTAAAATTCTAAAATCTGAATTTTTACCTGCAAACAAAGTGGTATCATCTGCATATTGAGCCTTTCTACGCCACATATACATATTCCTTGAACATCATTAGGTTGCCTCAATGTGGCTCCCAACGATTATATGACGAATAGAAGTGGAGACAATGAACAACCCTGTCTGACACCTCGTTCCAACACTACAGGTTCAGATAGATGATTATTTACTAAATAGCAACTTGTTATATCAGTATATAAAATATTGACACATTTAATAAATCTGGAACCAAAGCCAATATGGTTTAAAGACTTAAACAAGAAGTCCCATTCAAGTCTGTCAAACGCCTTTTCGTTATCAAGTGCTATTACTGCTGCTGGGATGTAATCCTTTTCAACTAATTGAATAAGGTCTCGTATAAGCAATGTGTTGTTTAATATCGTTCTTCCTGGTACAGAGCACGTTTGATCATCATCAATTACTTCGCCTAGGACTGCGCCAAGTTTTAATGTTAGTGCCCGAGTAATAATCTTATAGTCTACACAGAGTAGAGAGATTGGTCTATAATTCTGTATTTTATTTCTGTCACCCCTCTTGTATATAAGCCGAACATATGCTTGGGCCATCGATGGAAGGAGATGCCCTTGCTTAAAAATGCTAGCTGCTATTTCTTCTAATACTGGACCAAATATGTGCCATAATGTTTGATAAATTCGACTGGAAGTCCGTCGCAGCCAGGAGACTTTTCTAACTTCATACCTTTGAGGGATTTTGTCAAATCATCAATTGTTAGTGATTGGTCACAACTTTCGCGACATGCATCTGGAAGTCTTTGCGTTATATTAGCTAAAATATCTCTAGTTGCAGTTTCATCACTTCCCTCAGATTTATACAATGATTTGTAATATTTGGATACTGTTTCCATCATCTCTGCATTTGAGGACACTGATACACCATCATTAGTCTTCGGTGAGTGCATTAATTTGTCCATACCCCTTGCATTTTCCAAGTTACAAAAGTAACGGGTAGGCTTTTCACCCTCGGTGTGCATTTGTGCTCTTGCCCTTATTTCGGCCCCATCAAACTGATATTGCTCTATTTCATTTAGTCTACCTTTTAATTTACCTACAGTTCGTAATAATTATATTCTCCATCATTAATTTTCTTATTAATTTTACACACCGACCACTGAAGCGCCTTTTTACGCTTTCGCATTTCTCGTGCTTTCCTGATGGACTACTGCCTTGAAATATGTTTCAGGTTGGATCTATCATCCTCTCACCAGTCTGTTATACATTCATACAAACTTCTCTTTTCATCTCAGTGCCTCCAGCAACTTTCTACACATTCGCGATAGCAACTATCTCGTAACAACGCTACATTGAGTTTCCAAAATCCATCTCCTCGTTGATCCAGTCAGCATTGTCTAATGTGATGGAAAATATATTGTGATCAGAGAAAGTTACTGGTTTTATGTTAGTTTTACACATGTAACCTTTCAATGATCGTTCTACATAGATCCTGTCCAATCTGGATGCTTTCTTTCCATCGGTTGAAAACCAAGTAAAGTCCCTGCCCTCTGGATTTTCAATCCGATAAGTGTCTAACAAGCTTTTATAGTCACTGTGTTTCAAAATATTATGAGATGTGTCATTAAAATTAGACCTAGCGTTTCTGTCTTTAACGTCATCTAATATGTAATTACATTCACCGCCCAAAATAAGGTTTTCAGGCGTTCTGTCTTGAATTATTGTGGAAACATCATTTAGAAATTCACGACGCAATTGATGAGAGGTTGGCGCATAAAGGCACATCAAATTTAAACTTGTGTTTAGTACATCAATTGATACACAAATCCATCGTCCGTTTGTATCTGATGACGACGATATAACATCAACATAGTTTAGACAGTGGGGCAGGATAAGAATGGCCACTCCCGCACTATTATCTTGTGATAAAGAATAAAAAATCTGCCCTTTTGAAATATCTTTGAGAGATTCATACACTTCAATTTTTTGAATTTTGTTCTCTTGTAGAAAAGCAAAAAACTCTCATTTGCTAATTCTTCAAGCAAGTGGTGCTGCTTGAATTCGGTATTAAATCCTCTGCAATTGATGGTGCAGATAATCATAATTTGTAAAATGATGTTTACCACCGCCATCATTAGATTAACTTGATTTGGTTTTTTAGCTCGTTGCTTAGACCATTTACCTAATTTACCTGTGAATTCAATGTTTCCTAGTTCTACCACAGACAAATATTCATATTTGGAAATATCAGAATCATGGCGCAGTAGACGATATTTCACGCCTCTCGGCGTTACATATGGCACTAGCACTTCACCCCCTTCTGATCGGTACATACCATTTCATCTTTCATCTGTGAACTCTGTGTTTGAATGGACACATCTGATTCTGCAACTGACATTGTATCATCATCCATATCATTTACTTCAATCTCAGATTCTGAGCTATTGTCTTCTTTATGACGCTTATTGCTACTTAAGTTACATTTGGCAGGAGCGTCATTTACCATATCTTCAAGCTGACTTAAATCAAGTGGGCTTAGCGGAAAATCGACTGAACTTTCCGTCTTTTGAGTCCTAAACTTATCCTGTCCTAATTTTAATTCATCTTTTAAGGAATTGTTAACTGGCTCGTCTGTAAGATCATCATTTTCCTGCATGTCTTTTACAGCCACGTTTGGCTCCACTGCATTTTGATTATGTTCTTGACTTAAGGTTATACCCTCCTCTAACACTTGAATTTCATCAACTGTAGTTACTTTAACAGGATTTGATGATTTGTTTGTGTCATTTTCAGTGGCATGAACCACAACAACAGCTTCCGTAGTGATTGCTCCAGAAGCATTTGACTCAGTTGCATCCTTTAATGGGCGATTATCTCCTGATACTGAGGACTTGTTTTGATTTTTTGGACAGCGCCATTTAAAATGGTCAACTGAACCACAGAGCAAACATTTGTTTCGATTGGGACAATCTGTTGCCAAATCTTCAGTACTTAGGCAGATCCGTCACTCTTTAAGTAGGACACCCTTGTGGATGATGGATCAGTAACAGATTTCCATCGATACAGACGTATTCAACCACATAATCCACTTAGAGTTACGCCTTTCATCATGGTACATACCAATGACATTATTAGTTCGCGAGGAAACAGGCATTGACAAAATCTAACATCGCATGACCTTAAAGCGAATGAAGCGGACATGTTTAATGGTAATATGAGTAATGCGCAAACACACCATAAATATGCATAAAGCACTCGCTCACCAGAATCTGATATTCTAATAATTACCCAAGGGAATTAGTACATATGTCCACTAGGCTAAGAACTAGGAAACGATACGATATTGTATCCAGAGAAAAAAGATGTACGCATTTGCAACTACAAAGTGAAATCTCCTAGCGAGTAGGTGATAATTCAATAGTAATTTTGAATATTTCTAAAAACCACGTAGTACGAGACGTGAGGTACTAACACGTTCTTTCATTATTAACACATGGTATGTTTGTATCTCGATTCAAGCTTGATCTCACGGCTATTCAAAACGTATGGTTAAATCACACGCAACAAATAATCTTTTTAGCATAAGTACGCTCTACATACAATTCTCTAAACACACTGAACCCTCAGAGATATAATGACCACATTTTAACCATCGTACAACATCTAAAACGACTGACGTTATTGCAAAGTTGTTTTTTTTAAATTTGTACGTAATGACGATTAAAAGTCAATCAAAATATTCAAAAAAAATAGTTTTCTAATAACGTTGGCGACGTCAAATCAATTTCAAAATATTCAACAGTTTACCTGTATGGTATCGATGAAAATGAGATATATATTCATCGGTGAAAGGGTTAACTTCTTCTTTCTTTTTTAACCCAGGATACAATCCTATGAATCCATCACCACCAAGTCTTGGTTACCATTCCATCTGAACACTACATACCATTAATACAAGATTATTTTTAATATTTTGCTACAAATCTGTCTGGTAGCTGTTGCTTACTAAGACAGTAACAGCTTACAGGCAGTCTCTAAATATTCTACAAAATAGTTTACTAATAACGTTAGCGATGAAACAGTCAAATTATTTTCAAAATATACAGCAATATCCTAACGTAATTCCTCATACATCCTCAACCTCATACCCCTACGACCTCCATTATCAGACTACCTCTTAAACTCTATTATTTTTACATTACTCTCTTATTATTTTTACCACGGTAGATAACCACGGAGGGGGGGCACACCGCACTACATTTAAACGTAAAATACACAACTTTTAAGGGCTAACTAATTCAAAATAATAGAACATTCCACAGTGATGAAGATCTCAAATACGTGTGCGGCTGTTCGCCATTGGTCTCCAAAATCTCTCAAACATGTGCCGCTATGCGCCATTGTTCTTTTCCCCCGGGCGGCTGTTCGCCATTGTTATTTTCGCTTTACACTCTAGGCGGCTGTTCGCCATTGTTCTCGAGAAAAAGAACAATAGCGAACAGATACACCCTATACTACTCACAGAGATCTATTAATGAAAGGATCTGATCTCTCACTCAAATATATTATGGCATAATCAATTACGTCACTACTACACAATCAAAATGACGTAACTGCATCACAAAAATCCAAATGACCTCGTATAGAAATTATGTCTTTGCTGAATTTACGATTTAATCAAGAGTATGTTAAATTTCTGAATCTAATTTAACTGAGATATGATGTTGCCATAGGAACAAATAGCTCCCAATCAAATTATTTTCAAAATATTTAACATTGTAGCTATATATAGTTACCTTGAAGTTTAGACTCTGGAGATTCAGCTTTCAAAGTTTCCAAATCGATTCCAACACGCTGGGCATACTTAGAAATAGATTCCTTCATTCTCATGACGTCACACTGAAACTACAGTGGCTTGATGGGCCAGTGATTGACTTGTTGAGTGACAGTTAAATGGCCAGATGACAGCGATGATTTTTGATTTATCAAACCATGTATTACATTCCTTTCAAATTTCATCTTTGTTCACATAATTCTAATAAATTTTCATTCTTTCAATTTTGGGTGTTGGAATACTGAAGTTGAAGCTTGCCGGCCGTGGGTTGGGGTTAAATAAATCATCTGTAACAAGATTTCGGCACCATTCCAAAAGGAGTTGCTGTCATGAGGAAAGCCCGGGATTATTTTACTGTCATTGATGTTTTGACACTCATATATGTATGGACTGTCAATTAAAAGTGATTTGACGCTTGCAGTACTTGGGTTGAATAAATAACCATTTGGAAGATTTCGACACCATTCTTAAAAGTTGGATGCTGTCACCAAGAAAGCACAGGTTAATTTTGCTGCAATCAATGTTTTGCGATTCTACTATGCCTAAGCTCTCGATATAAATTAATTTTAACCTTGCAGGACGTGGGTTAATTAAATACATTGTGTTGACCACCGGAAAGTCTATTGTCCTCCGAGATGATCAACGTTAAATTGCTGTCATAAGCATTTTTGCATATGGTGACCCTTGAAGAAACCCATGGCACAATTTTTAACCTTGCAGCAGATAGGTTGAATAAATGTAGATATGAACCCTTGGTTCGCGCCCTTTTCTGTCAAAATGCACAGGTTGTGACACGGCAGCAATTCAGATTTATACATAGTACCACTGAGCGGACTTATCTCGTACATCAAACCTTTTACAGCTGTTGGGTTGATTAACTTGCCTGGGCGCCTGGTCTAGTTCACTTTCTTCTATCCAAACCTATTTACATTAGACAGGTGGAGATGTCAGGAATTCCTACACCCTAGACAATTCATCTTTCCAGCGTATCCAGCGATCCTCATACGACGTCATAATCAACTACGTGATGTGTATAGGGCTTTTTGATAATGGAAATAAATAATTGATTATGACGTCTGAAAAATAATCGATTTAATCGGATAATCGATTATTTAATCTTGATACTTTGGAAGTAGCAACTACGTAGTGAGGGATGGAGGGGTGGTGGAGGCAGAGAGAGAGATAGAGAGAGAGAGAGAGAGAGAGAGAGAGAGAGAGAGAGAGAGAGAGAGAGAGAGAGAGAGAGAGAGAGGGAGAGAGAGAGAGAGTATAGCTTTCATAAAATAAAATTAAGATTAGTAAATAAATAAATAAATAAATACATAATTAAATAGATAAATAAATAAAAATGCCTGATTTTCTTTTAAAATAACAGAATGCGTAATTTCGTAAATTGGTTCCTAGTTAGGTTTAGATTACATCAACTAAGTAGGCCTATGAAAAGACCGCAAGCCAAGCAATATCAACCAGACTTCTGAGTGGGGGAGCGTGAGGAGCAGCCCCGCCCAGTATAATGAAGTCAATTTGGAATCCATTGTTCACTCGTTCCTATTGGATAACAGTTTTAAGAAAGCACGTATGCCCAGATTTTCAAACCAGTAAAATGGCGCAAATTTCATTTTAACATGACAGAGATTAACTTTTAATTATATAGAGCCAGCCTGTAGCCTGTAACTACGATGTTTCCCTATTTTCTAGCATTGGAAAAGCTGAAAATTTTTGATAATCATTTGATGCCGGTGGAGTCAATGTGGTGCATTCTTTCGCGAAATGGCCTTATTATTTATATTTTTATGATGACATAGATTTCGCCCATTGTGCCTATCTACGACGTTTCCCTATTTCGCAGCATTAGAAAAGTCGAATATTCTGAAAATCATTTGACTGCAAATTGTTGCATCCTTAGGCAGCAACCAGTTTTAAGTTAAATTAGTTCCAAAACAATTGTCAGAATTTGTGAAAATTCGCATCGCAATTTTTTTAATTTACTATGAAAAACAGTTATTCATTTTTTACATTTTTTCTCAAAATGGCTTCAGCCTATAGGCTTCAGAGGGGGGGGGGGGGGTGGTGGTATTAAACAGAAGCAAACAAATGCGTCCTTTCATTGGCGTATCAAGCAATTACTTATATAAAACATATTAGCGTGCATGGATTATGACTCGGGAGGTGCATGCTTGAATGTCAGGAATAGATGTTTATACAACTACCTGGCTAGAATACAAAACCACCACCGATGCATTAGCTGTATTACAAGACTAAACACTAAATTATGCTTGATTAAAATACATAATTGAGTTTTGTTCAATTTAATTGATTTTTTCGATTTTTCGATTGTTTTATTTTACACTCGATTATATAATCGCCAGGAAAAATAATCGAATATAGATTAACCGAACAGGGCTAGATGTGTAGCATGACATCATAATGAATGACGTCATGAATGCCGTCGATAAGTACGTCACGAACGCATATTTGAAGACGGTCTATGCGCTGTTGTACAAATTGTATGCCTTTACTATTTAATAAGTATTCTGTTGAATATTTTGAAACTAATTTGACTTGGCCCAGTCAAATTAGTTACAACATATTCAGCAGCTTCCCTGCATAGTTTTAAGGAAATTGATAGTTAGGTCATTCGGCGATCGATCAATCCAAAATGGCGTGGTATGGGTGGAGCTTAGCTAGTGATGGGCGGGGCATGGCTAAAAATGGAAATGTCCATTTCTGTTACAAGCTAGTAATAAGTAGCATAGGGTATTTTGAGGATGCTTAATACCAATCTGCTTATTACCAGATTATCTTTCACACTAAAGAACCCCGACATATTTAATTAAGAGAACAAGTCAACATTAACTGGATTTAAAACATAAGTATGCCATGCCGCACATCAAAACAAGAGCAATCGGTGATTGCATATCCTAGCCCTCCCGTTTTTGTCACACTGTACTTTGAATTTTTCGAATTTGTCGATTTCTTCGGATTTCCGATTCCCAGTGTGTGCGCCATTGTATGGCCGCACGCACCTTTTCCTGTGTTAAAGTTTGAGCAAAATCTGACTAGCAGTGGCTGAGATATCCATAGATCAAGAACTTGATCTGACCCAATCCGGGTTCTTTTATCCTAGGATTGAATTTGGCAATTTACTGAACTCAAGTCATCGGCCACCGTGGCAAGCAACCCCATAGCGAGGGTATGTACATGAGTGATCTAGCCAGTATATACGATATCAATGGTTTAGAACCGCTCACAAGTTCCGCTGCAGAGAAAAGAAACTATGCTAAGAATTATATCTAATTCTGTATGACATATCAAGCAAGTGTGTCGAACAGTGTATGTAGTGGCCGATCCACAGGTGGGATATGGTGTGACCCGGGTAGCACAGCCGTCGCTAGAGGGGGTGGTTGTGTGCGAACAACACCCACCACAGTTTTGAATGATAAATATTCAGAGTCTCATATTCATTTGTTAATGGCCACACTGTTAGTCTAGGTGACGATCTAACATGGCCTAACAGACAATAACAAGAGTGTATTCTGAGTAAACCACACCCGGATATCCAACATATAAACAAATACAACCTGCAAAGTTCCAAACACAATGACATACAATTATAATACAAATTACGTGGCTACACAAATTTGAAATTCATATATCAATGGCAGCGTGTGCTTTTTAAACGCACACATAAGAGAGGTAAGGACCATATAAGGAATCCGATACCAGAATTTGTTTCACCCTGGTGATTAAGTGTCTCACATACAGCTAAATCGATTGCAATTTAAATGTTGAATGCCAATTGTTATTGTCAGTGGTATAGCCAGGATTGAATGATACAGGGTGGGTATCATAAGGCATGATTCCCGGACCTGGGTCCCCTCCCGCCAGACCGGGATGATGTCACCTTCCTTGAAAGATTGTGGCTGGTTTTCCTACGTTTGAACTAGGCCTGTTCGGTTAATCGATATTTCATCGATAGTCGATGCTATTTAGCTGCACACGCATGTTACTACGAGGGGGATTGAATGGGGAAACCTTTTAGGTATAATATGTATGGTTGAACCAGAGAGCAATTGAAAAAATAGAAAATGTTATGGCATGGAAAATTGAAATGAAAGTAATTTTCAGTCGATTTTTGTCGAAGAATTAGCTAGAAATTGTAAATTCATGAAACAGACATCTAAAATTGTAGTGACTCTGTTTATATGATGGAATCTGATGATACTTATCATTTTAGTATATATATATATATGTGTGTGTGTGTGTGTGTGTGTGTGTGTGTGTGTGTGTGTGTGTGTGTGTGTGTGTGTGTGTGTGTGTGTGTGTGTGTGTGTGTGTGTGTGTGTGTGTGTGTGTGTGTGTGTGTGTGTGTGTGTGTGTATGTGTGTGTGATATTGACACGAACCTTAGCGATATCCCATGATAATGCTAATTTTCTCATTTATTGCCGGGGTAGCGCCCGATCACCCTCAATTTTCTGAACGCCGAATAGGTTTAATTTTCAATTTTGAAGAGTGATTCAGGGGACCTTTCATACACACAAATACCCGCTCAGCCAGTAGACCATTGAAGTAGAACTAAAATAGTGTATCACACTCGCACACGCACGCACGCGCGCACGCACACACACACACACATGTGCTCCCCGAGGCCCACTGTCTCCACATACCACGCATCAATCGGTTGGTCCCAACACGGTCACAGAATTGGTGGAGGTTAGCTGGAGATGGGCAGGGTAAATCTAAAACTGGATTCATCCATTATCTAAAAATGATGAATAAGTGGTTTGGGAAGAATTATTAATGCTGTTTATGGAATCTCTACCTGCCTTCCCGATCATTGTACAATATTATGCGGGTTATAATAGAAAATGTATATATTATTTGTGCATAGTGTGTTTGCTTTAGTTGATTATGTTGGGCTCTTAAGCGTGGACAGATCTTCTGGAAGCATGTTGATACAAATACAGAACTTTCAAAATATGCAGCAACAACTTGTTACTAGTTTGTAGCAATCGTATCTTAGGAACAGTTTCTAACGGCCTTTTCTTTCTATATTATCAATGACATGAATAATTACGGACCCATTATTTTTTCCAAATTGTTGTGATGATAAAGAATCGATTGTTTGTAGGATTATGTAATATGAATGGGAACTTGGTCAAAATATAGCAGCAGAAATCACGAGCCTGATGTGTGCAAATATACTATAATAGCGAGGCTGAGTCTGTGTACATATTTGGATCATGCCAGTAAATCATATTGTCACGGTTGGTACCATATAATGTGCTTGAGTTAGGCTTGAGCGACTGTGTGATTAAATCGAATAATGCGATTATTTTTTAAATCGTGAATTGGTCTGATTAAAAATTAAATAATCGAATAATCGTGAATAATTTATACCTGCATAAAACGTTTCAAAATCGAATTTATAATTACTCCTTCATGCGGCTAGTCAAGAAAATTGATCACGGAGTATCAATTTGCAGGCCAAGAGAAGACTATTTTTGAAATTGTGGCACTGGAATGACTGGCTCGAGCATCGAACCAGGAAGTTTTGGTGGCTATCATCGCACATAAAGTTGAATTGTTCATACAGCTTCCGTATCAATATCTGGCCTCATATAATCAGATGTATTTGCTACATAGCGATACCCTTGCATAATATAACATAATCTGATTCGAATGTTAATTTTTGCTCATCGTTATCCTTTTGAAATAAGACGACTAATATGTATTTATCCCTGTATGCAGGGACAAACACAAATCGACAGTTTCCATTCTGGTATTTCTCGGATAACGTAATTAACATAGCGGATGGCTATAATTCCCGTTTTTTGCATAAAGGGTGATATTATGCAAATTTTATTTCAGCTTCTTCATATTCCCATTTTTACCTGGATAAATGCAACAATAAAACGCTCACCCGGTAATAGTTAATTGTCTAAATAATTGGAAGCATAACCAGTAACACTCTAATGTTAAAATTTAAAAATTGGTGTTCATTGTTCAACAAATCTGGTCGAATATGTTCCTGCCACGGGTTTCCTTGCTATTGACAGGGCATATGATAGAATATTGACATCAGAGTGGGATGTGTTAATATAATAATAGGCTTAAACAGATAGATTGTCTTGCTTGCCGTCCATGCTTGATGGGCGTGGGTTCGAGGTTAGTGGTATCTGCCCTCTTCGCTCTACTGTTGGTGGCAGAGATGGGATTCTACCAAATATTGGTATACATGTATTCAGACAGTGCAGTTTACTGGGCCGATACTGGGCCAATAACCTGGTCTCATTGGTCAGATATTCAGCTAGTACCAGGCCAGTAAACTGTATTATTAGGGATTCAACCTACCTATGATGGTCGGATGGATCTAATGATTGAATGTAAGCGCACATCCTTCTCATATTAGTACATGAATTGAGTATTATGCAATCAGCCACGAGCCATAACACAGGTATATCAAATATATAAAATTTAAGGCAAATAGTCTATATATGTGATACTTCAATGAGTAAATCCAATCTATCAATCAAGTAGATGATGGCATAATGAACTAAGTCACATGCAGGCTGACGTCGCAATGCATGATGAATGATATGGCAAAGTCCGTCATTAACTTTTAAAGGTCGGTCATGTGTCTGAATTGGAAGTCGTTACTACTTACTAACCATTCTGTTGAATTTTTTGACACTATTGCGGCTGTGAACGCTTGCTGTCATTGGCCGCAACAGCCCACAGTCTAATTATATCTAAAATGTTCAACAGCCTACCTGTATAGTTACCTTGATGTTGGGATTCAGTGAAGTCAGCGCTCGATCGATCCCAACGCAGGCAAAGCATGGACTTTGCTTACTTAGAGATGGATGGGGAATATAAAAATAATGCTTAATAGCTCAAATTTGATTTATCCATTGCGTGTGGTCAAAATGGTTGACGGCGTTATTTGTAGCAGATTTCAAGAGATACGCTGAGGGTCGGCTATCAATGGACCGTTCCACTTTATCCATCTATCACATAGCGTCATAAGCATCTACGTGACATGTAGAATGACATCATAGTGGGTGACGTCATTATGACGCCATGCATGGCGTAGATAAGCATACCACGAACGCATATTTTAAGACGGACTGTCACTATGCGTTGTTGTACGAATCGTATGTATTTACTATTTAATAAATATTATGTTGAATGTTTTGAAACTAATTTGACTGGGCGCTGTTGCTGCCATATGTACCAACAGATCCAAGTCAAATTAGTTACCAACTATTCAACAGTTTGTATGTATAGTTTTCAGGAAATTGGTAGTTAGTGCATTCGGAGATCGAGCAATCCCAACACGGCGAAGTGTGGGTGGAGCTTGGCTAGATGAGGGGGGGGGGGGGGAGAGGGCATGGCTAAAACTGGAAAGGTCCATTGTGTAGCTTCTGATGGCAATGCTAGCTGATCCAAGACTTACTTATCCTGAGGCTTTTATTCTTTGCATTATGAGTTTTCGTTTATCCATCCTTACAGTACATGAAGCCATGCAGTAGACGAATGGATCTAAGGCAGCATTTTCCCAGGATAGTACCATTAGCATTTCGTGAATAATATGATGGACAGGTATATAGGGGATTCCCCAATTAAAGTGTGAATACTGGTGCAGTACAGTCGGCAATGTGAAAAAATAGTATATGACTATCATTATGACCATGGCCCGTGGGTCAGTACTTCGTCTGCGGTCTTCTTGCACGGCAAGAGATGTGCTTGTCGCTGAAACACTAACGGATAGAGTAATGTTTTTTAAAACACACGTGTCATGC
>CM067375.1:24691256-24703756 GCA_034401795.1 Chaetoderma sp. LZ-2023a
TTGACTGACTTATATAGTAAAAAAGACATGGTTATAATGTATCACTGTTGTATAGCCCAAAGGGATATATTTATATTTGACTTGTAGTAAATGACCCTCTATGATTATGCTACTATGCTCGTAATGTGGCTCTTAATTGTTGAAATGTAACGTCATGAATGATAAGGCATTCGGTCTCCAACCAACTCCCCACAATGCACTTACTCCTGTTAACGTATGAACGCCGTGAATTAAAAATGCGTTAATCTTTAGCGGTAAACAACAATAGCCAGTGAGCGGGTTCACGCGTTATTATCGATTTTTAAAAGAACTTTACTCCCTGCGAGGACATTGTAATATTTTGCCACATATCCATCTCATTTCTTTTGGTCACCACAATGTGTTTTATGTGTGCGAGTGCACTCACATAATAAAGTGCAAACACTCGACTCCACCGAGGCAAGCTGTACGCTCTCATGCAGTATAATTAATGTACTTTATCGTCTGTGATATGAAAGACGTATTTTATGGGAAAAACATTCACCAGCGATTATAATTAAATTACTGCCACTTTAAAGACATAAATCTCCTTAAATATGATAGATACATGAGTATTATCTAGATAATATTATGCATACAACATCGATAAGTTTACCTATATATTACCCGTGCACCGCTGTACTTCGCTTTGATTTCTTTGAAAATTAATTGACTGGGAACACGTTCATGCAGGTGGCAGCTGGACACTAGTGTTCATGCAGGTGACCGCTATTGTTCATAAGTGTCTGCTGCGTGCTATTGTTCATACGTGGGCGCTGTACGCTATTGTTCAAAAGTGACCACTGTGCACTATTTTTCATGCAGGTGATCAACATTGTTCATGCGGATAAACGCTATTCTTCAAAAAGTGCGAGATAAAACATTTAATATCACATGGTGAACGCTATTGACGGTTTCATTAACATTCGAATCACACCTGCATCGTTCATGCCATTATTCAAAAGTCAGGTTCAATGACATAGAAAGCCACAATTATGCTTAGTTACAAAATATTCTACATTTTAATACCCTTCAACCACGATGGGGGCGCGCCGCCCACCTAATTAATACGTTAAACAAGACAACTGTGCACGGGCATCAATATTGATCAACGATGATGGACATTGTTCGACACCAAAACAATAACGCACAGCCTACACCAATCGTGTTACACTAGGTGCACGCTGTTGGACATTGTTCTCATATTGATCAACTCGTCACAACCTGACAGCTACACATCAATCATTCGGACAACTGAACAATTGCACTTGACCTCCTGACATACACACACCAATCATTCTGACAACAGAACAATACCACAGAGACGCACACATGACCTACACGACCTCATTACACATTACACCTGTCAAACCCAATTAAAATCCCATTAATCAAACCAATTATGTGTTAATTAGCATTGTCACGCATGAGTGAGTTAGAACAATATCAGACGACGAGTCCCTGTACTACTTGTGTGTATGGGATTTAACGTGGAAAGGCATCCGTCCTCTGCCCCGTGATGCTCACTTGACCCGCCAGCGCAACCCCGTTTAGTGTGTGTCCAGTGTTCTTTCCCAGAACATTGTAACGCCCGGATGCTCTCAAATTCCCCTTGCAATGCTGATGTAATGTTAATTATCAAGATATTGGGAGCTAGCATATGCTAGACCCTAAACATCCAGATACACGCGGACGCACCAATTCAATAGATGAATCAACTTTTAGCTATGCCACACCCATCTCTAGCTAATCTCCGCCCATACGTAGCGCGTGATGGGATCGATGTATATACTTTGAATCCTGAATTCCCAGAATACAAATTTTATGGTAACTGTACAGTTAACCTGTTGAATATTTTAAAACTAATTTCACTGCAGGCTGTCGCTGCTTATGACATCAACAGCACCCAGTCAAATTAGTTTCAAAATACTCAACATAATGTTTCTTAAATAATAAAGACATACAATTCATACAACTGACGGATTATTCCAGGTTCATGACGGACTTAGTTACGTCATTTATTACGCATTTTTACAAAGTCAAAAGATTACTGGCATCCAGGATCATGGCGGACTATTTCTGTCAATTATGATTATGACGACAGCCTACGTATGACGTATTTGATTACGACGTAATATACATGAGTGACAAATTGGGTTCATCTATTGTGTAGTCTCAAGCAAAGACTGGTCATAGGTAACATATTTGCCCATCTTTCTCAAATATTATACTTACTGAGACAACAAACCACAGAAAAACAAACAGCGTAGACTAAATGTGATTTGAAAATATTACTACAAATAGAGGGATGTGGCATTTCAAATGACTTTCACAATTGTATTCAGTACAGTACACGCAAAGCAGTCATATCAAATGCAATGCATTTATAAAGCGCTTTCTGCATAGTTTGAATTATAATTAGGATCACCACAAGGTGATGGTTTATCACCAGTGCTTTTCACTTGCTACGTCACCGCTGCACTACCATCTGTTCTCGAACACGCTACCAAAGATCACACTTTCTTTCCAATGATAAGTATGTCACTGGACATAGAATATGCACATGATGTTGAAAAACGTCCTCTTGATACATTACTTCAAATAGCTACAGAACAGCTCACGGCTACAAAACTCTTCCTGAATGAAGGCAAAGCATAGTTCACCCACATATAGCTGTCCGCCACAGCAGAAATGAGAAATTAAAGATGACGCCCCCACCCCCAATGAACCTTTCCATTTTAGCTATGCCCCGCCTATCTCTAGCTAAGTTCCAGAAACACCTCCGTCGTGTTGGGATCGATCGCTCGCTGAATTCCCAGACTATCAATTTCCAGCAAACTAGACACACAAACTATTGACTATTTTGGAACTAATTTGACTGGATGCTGTTGCTGCCTCTGGCAGCATTAGCGTCCAGTTAAATTAGTTTCAAAATATTCAACAACATGTTTATTAAATCGTAGAGACATACAATTCGTGCAAAGTGTCGGACTAGTAAGAGTTAAAGACTGTCAATATAGAATTATTTTTAACGAAATGATTATTTCGTCATCATACACCCGCTTATCTGATTATGACGTCATACGATGTCAGATTGATAGATGGATACTCTGGAAAGTTGAATTGGGACACTGATAAGTTGAAGAAGAGCAGAATCTTGGTACACCTGGCCTCCTCTGAAGTTCTACTGACATTGGAAATCCATGTGTAACTGGTGATTTCGCCTTCCAGTCCTTTTGGAAGTTGTAGATTCGTGGCTCTAAAGTGTCCATTTAACTTAGGATGCAACTATATGATGCTACACGTGTTACCATAATGCTATACAATTTCAACAGCTAGGCAGCTCCGAAAGCACTCGTGAACAAGCTTGATACATGTCGCCGCAAACATCTGCGAGCTATTACAAACCATCGCTGGCCATATAGTCCAATATCAAATGCAACACTATACAAACTGTGTAATACAGAGGCACTGTCTGAGAGTGTAGTACAGCAGCCACTCACGGTCACTCACCATCATCATCATCACCACCACTAACACCACCACCGCCACCACCACCACCATCAACGTCACCATCATGAGCATTTATAAAGGAAAGCATGTTCTACTTTTAAGTGGCATGAACATCTTAAAATATAGATAACATATCAAGTATAATAGATCTGGTGCACATATAATATAGAGATCAAATCTGTCACTCAAGTATCTTATGTCATAACCAAATACATCACATGCTAGTTGACGTCACAATCATAATGGCGTATCGCCGTCACAAAAGTCGAAGAGTTTGTCATGAAGGTGTACGAAATATAGGTCTTTGATGAATTAACACCTCTTGTGTCAACCTAACCCTTTAATGGTCAAACTGACCAAAAACAACTTTGCAGTGGTCTTCAGACATGGCTATTTTAAAGGGCTAAAGAAGAGTATTTTGTAATATTTACAACTAGAATGACTGGCTCGGTTACCGAGCCAGTCATTCTAGTGGTAAAAGTTTAAGAAATACTCTTCTCTCGGCCTGCAGATAGACACTGACTAAGTAAAAATAGTCTTCTAAAATTAAAATATCTTGACAAATGTTGACCATCAAAATGTTTAATTGATATATGAAGTAGTATTTGGAGTGTTTTGAGGCGCTGTTGACACAAGAGGCGTTAATAAATTTAAAAAACATTATGTTTACCTAATGTTCCTGTCGAGATGTTGCTGCCACAGGCCACCACTCAAATTAGTTCCCCCATGAATCAACAGCTTACCCGTTTAGTTACGAGTAAATACTGGTAATTCATATTTCAAAGTTTCAAATCGATTCTAACATGCATTATAGAGGCGTGGAGCTTAGCTAGAAATGGAGGGGCATGGTTAGAGAATGATCTCTCGTTTAATATGTTATTTGGAAGGATAAGCATATTATTTGATTTAGTAGGTGTTGAGAGAGAGACATACTACTCTTAATCACGGCTTCTAGTGTTATCAATGCCTCTATCAAAATGCATAATTTCCCCGAATTCTTAGCTGTGTGCCAAGCAAGCTGTCACATGTGAAGAGAGCCCTTGCCCGTAGCTCAATGGTCTAGAGAGCTGAGTCTCCACAGTGATTAAGTGATCGCATACAGAGTGTGTTATTGTCAGTAATACTGCATATCAAGATATAGAACGGAATTTGTATACATATGTACCGAAGTCGCCATTCTTAATAAGGGACCTACCACTAATTAACCCTGGGCCACAATTATGCTTAATCTGGCTCAGTTTCTCTGATTATACCTTCGAAAGACTTCTGGATTAATCGAACAACCGAAGACAATTTCATGATGCCACATATATAGAAACAAATGTGTTGGGTTCTGTAGATTTGACACAATTGTTTGGATTACGAACCACGAGGCTTGGACGCCACCTATGTTGATGGTTGAGGTTGCTGACTGGAATGTGAACTGTTTGAACTGTTTGCCCTCTTTGCCTTATGATACAGCTAGATTGAGATAACATGCTCGGTTGCTCAAATTGAAGGTCGCAACCAATGTGGTATTCTCTTTTGGAAAACCGCATTGGTTGTAGCCTTCAATTTGAGAAAACTGAGTGTGTTGTGCAAATCTAGCTGGTGAATGATCGCGCCAACACAAGATAGTTTCTTTATTTGGGAATTTCCCACCAACCCAGGTAATAGATTGGAATAGTATATATAATTATTGCAACCGAAATCTAAAATGGACTGCTAGACTTCTAGTTAGTTAAAGCGCCCATAAAATAACGACTTCAATGATCATATATATTTAGACACACACGCACGCAGGCACGCACGCACGCACGCACGCACGCAAGCACGTACGCACGCACGCACGCACGCACGCACGCACGCACGCACGCACGCACGCACGCACGCACGCACGCACGCACGCACGCACGCACGCAAGCAAGCACGCGCGCACGCACGCACGCACCGCGCGAACACACACACGCACACACGCACGAGCGCACGCACGCACGCACGCACGCACACACATATATAATGTAACTTTCAAAATCAGTTTAAGCAGAATTGTCTTGAAAACATTATTCAACAGGAAACTCTACCTGCCTTCCAGATAGTAGCGTAATATTCTATATTTTACAGAAATATATTATTTGTGCATAGCGTGTCTGGTTTAGTTAAATAGTATTAAGCATACACCCCTATTCTTGGCTGTCTGTTAACAAGCCAATTCTGAGTCATCACCTTCAAAATGTTATACAACAAGTATTAACTCTTTACCGGTTTGTAACATAGGTATTCCACGAGCATTTTCTAAAGGCATTTTTTCTGAATTCCCCCTCCCCTATCTATATTAACAATGACATGAATAATTACAATCCCATTATGTTTTGTAAAATTGTCGTGATAATAAAGGATCGATTGTTTGCAAGATTATGTAAGAAGAATGGGAACATTGCAACAAGGTGGAAATATAACAGCAGAAATCACGAGATTGATGTGTGCAAATAAACTAATACATATCTGGATCATGACAGTAAATGGCATTGGAATTTCTCTGCTCTAATACTTGCCATATAGAGATAGTCGTATTGCCATGGTTGGTAACATGTAATATGTTCGAGATCGGCTTGTGCGACTATGTGATTAAATCAGAAATCACGATTATTTTTTAATCGGGAATTGGTATGATTAAAAGGTTAATAATCGAATAATCGTGAATAATTGTCTCACTGAGATGAATGGCTCGAACACTGAGTCAGGCATTCCAGTGGTGCACTTTCAAAAAATAGTTTTCTATTTGGCCTGGAAATCGACACTTCTAAACACCATTGTATCGTTTGTTGCTGATATGGTATTGTTGAACATTGTCTTGGTAATGTGTACCTGGGATGATTAATCGAGTAATCATGATTATTTTTAAATAATCGATCGTGATCATTCAAAGCAATAATCGCACAAACCTAGCTCGAGAAGATGAGTTATCTGACTTTGCCGTGGGTGCCCGTTATTTTGGTGGCGATCATGTCACATAACGTTGAATTGTTCTATAACATGCATAGCACTATCTGACCTGATTTAACCAGATGTATTTGCAATATAGCGGCATCCTAGTATAATAAAACATAATGCGATTCGAATGTTAATTTTCGCTCGGTGTTTTCATTTTGAAATACGACGACTAATATGTATTTACACCTGTATGAAGAGAGCCAATGGACCTTTCCACTGTATCCATCAATTACATGACGTCATAATCAACTACGTGGCGTGTATCTGACGGCATAATCAATTACGTCGTGAGCAACATTGCCCAGCGAAATTAGTTTCAAAATATTCTACTTCTTACCTGTATAGATTTCTGGAAATTGATAGTCAGAGAGTTCAGGGATCGATCGATCCCAACACAGGCGAAGTATAGGTGTAGCTTAGCTAGAGATGGGCGGGCATAACTGAAACTTGAATCCTCCATTATCAGTTTCCATTCTGGTATTCCTTGGATAAAAAACTTAATTTAGCGGGTGCCTGCTTCCTGCTTTCTGTATAAAGGGTGATATTATGTACATTTTATTTCAGCTTCTGCATATTCAAATATTTTACGCGGATAAATGAAACAATAAAACTCCAACTCTTTGTAATTTGTACTCTGGTGCTAAAAGCTAAAATTTCAAATTTTCTAATTAAATTAAAAGAAGAACTGGTTTTCGTTTTTCAACAAATTTGGTGGAAGCTGTTGCTGTCATAGACAGCAACATCGTCCAACGAAATTGTTTTAAAATCTTCCCCAGTTTCATTGCAATTAACATAGTCAAAGATAGATGAGTGACATCAGAGTAGCATGGGTTAATAGAATAATAAGCTTAAACAGATAGATAGTGTTACTTGGCCTCCATGCTAGATGGACGTGGCTTCGATGTTGGTGATATCACTACCATGCTGGTGGCAGAGATGGGATCCTACCTACCATTTGTCTCCAGTGCGCCTGTGCTGGGTCACTACCTGGCCGCATTAACCTAGTAGTCGCTTAGTAGCCGCCCAGTAACCTGAATTATTAGGAATTCAACCTATCTATAACGGTGGCATGGTTTTAAGGACTCCATGAAAGCGCACATCCTTCTAACACTAGCACATGAATTGAGTATTATGCAATCAGCCACGACCATCCATACAGATATAGTAAATATTTAAAGGCAAATAGTCTATATATCTAACACTTCAATGAGTAAATCCAATCTATCAATCAATCAAGTAGATGATGTCATAATGAACAATGACGATGCGCAATGAATGCCGTTGCTAAGTCCGTCATGAAATTTTAAAGGCTGGTCGTTTGTATTAATTGTATGTCTTTACTACTTACTAGCCATTATGATGAATATTTAGAAAGTGGTGTGGCTGGGCACTATTGCCGTCATTGGCAGCAATAGCACAGAGTCAAATTAGGTGTAAAATATTCAACAGCTTACCTGTATGTTACCTTGATGTTATGCTGGGACTTTGGGGAATTCAAGGTCTGATCGATCCCAATGGGGTCAAAGCATGGACGGTGCTTAGATAGAGATTGGCGGGACATAGCTAAAATTGGATTCAACCATTGCGTGTGGTTGTCAATATTGTTGACAACTTTAATTGTAGCGGATTCCAAGAAACACGCCAAGGGTTGGCTATCATTTCGCTTGCTCCTGATGGAAATGCCAGCTGATCTAAATCTTAGCCACCGGCTTTGCTTCTGTGAATTATGAATTTTCGGATATCCTTCCTTACAGTACTTGAAGCAATACAGTAGACAAATGGGTCTAAGACAGCATTTGCCCAACCTAGTACCATTAGCATGTGCTGAATGCTATGATGAGCCGGTATATAGGGGATTCCCCAGTCAAAATGTGAATAATGGTGCAGAACAGTCGGCAGGGTGACCAAATATATGCCTATAATTATGGCCATGGCCCGTGGGTCGGCACTTCGTCTGCGGCCTTCTTGCGTGCCGAGAGATTTGCTAGTTGCTGAAGCACGAACTGATAGAACTATTTGTTTCATACAATGGATTAACACTATTAAAATAAATGGAATAAATGTTGAACAAGTAAACCACCATGTGATCGTTTGTCTTATGTCGTCTTCACCACCGACAGGTCCACATAATATAACTATTGTGTGTTTATATTCTATACGATGCCCTCTGTAGTTTCGCCAATAAAATGCTGTTCCTACGAAGTTGATAAGCCAATTAACTCCACAAACCGCCAGAACACGTTGCCAAGTGATCTTTGCGCGCGCCCATAGCGGCTGGCACAGCTGTGCATACCGCAAAAATGCAAACAACACAAGATGCCACACGCCTGTCGAGTAAAAGAACGCAACTAAATGAACGGAAGCCTGACAGAGGAACTCAGCATATGCTAGAAATATATACGGGGAGATAAGAGCCATGAATTCTGCAGTAAGTAGGCAAGTTCCCAGGTCACTGAATGCCAAAGATGTGATAAGCGCAAACAAGGGTGACTTGTAGCGACCAGACCGCAGCAGATAAATTACAAGTAGTAGGTTCATAGCCACGCCAATTAGGAATATTATTATTGGAATACCTTTGTAGAAGATGGGACCAATTCGTGATACACTATCCATATATCTATCGAATTCCGATCTATCAGCTGGATTTGTAAACTCGGAAGTCAACGACATGTTTCTACGTTCATGCACTGACACTGTCGAAACTGTTACTCCGGAACCGGAAGCCATAATTTCGTTAGTGACAGCAACCGACCAGACAGAGGTTTTCCGTATCAGATATATGCCTGACCACAGGTAAAATGATTACACAATCATAATGTCAGATTATCAGCAATGTCTAGATAAGTTTCATGTACAAATTAAAGTCATTTAAACACAAAACATAACTGGTTTGGTTCTAACGTGCAGTGATTTAGCGAATTGTCAATGCCCGATCAACCGCTTTGCCTACCTACTGATTCTCGGGAAATACAACCACGGCGGTAATGCATTTCTTCTCGCTATATACGTATGTAAATACAGTGTTTAACAAAGCACGTGCAAAGCAACGAAGCTCTTATTTGTAAACAATTGTACTGGACGAGTCTCAAGAGAAAGCTGATTTGATGTCGGACACATTGTGTTTGCTAATGCAGGGCAATTGATCGGAAATGAATCATAGATGAACCAAGCGTTACCCATCACAAATGTGTCAACTCTGTATCAATATAACATCAGAAAGTTAGCAATCTTTTGTTAGCAATCTTTTGTTTGCAAGTAGTGTATCCTTAACCTTGGAATTTACACTGTGCCGCAATTTATCTCAACTTTAAGACAATCATGTTGCTAATTTGTTGAACATTTTAAATATAATATAATATGAACATCAGCAGCTCTCAGTCAAATGAATTTCAAAATCGTACTTACTTTAGGTCACTTTAACCTCTCTTGTGTCAACTTAACCCTTTAATGGTCAAACTGACCAAAAAAACAAAAACAAACAACTTTGTAGTTGTATTCAGACATGGCTATTTGAAAGGCCTATTTTTAAATATTTACCACTAGAATGACTGGCTCGGTAACCGAGCCAGTCATTCTAGTGGTAAGTTTTCAAAGATACTATTCTCTCGGCCTGCAGATAGACACTGGCTAAGAAAAGACTTTAATTTTCTTTACCATAAAAGCTTTGCCGGCGAAAAGAATTCAGCGATAAATTTTTTTTAAACTGTCTTCTGAAATTAAAATATCTTGAAAGATATTGACCATTAAAATGTTTAATTGATATATCAAGTAGTATTTTGAGCGATTTGACTCAAGAAGGGTTAAATAGTAGTTTCACCCTCGTAATTCTCTTTTATTTCATCGTGTTCATAATCTCCGGTGGTAACACTGCCATCATATTCACCAATCCTGGGTTGTATTGCAAAGTAGAAAGCACACTGCAGCAACTCTACGGCAACACGACGCGATTTAACAAATCGTTGTCGATCCCAACACCAGGGAGGTGTGAGTGGAGCTTAGCCAGTGAACTCCATGACAATAAATTTCCAGAATATTATACAGATAAGCTGTTAAATAATTTGAAACTAATTTGACTGGGTATTGTCGCTGCCTATGTCACGTAGTTAATTATGACGTCATATAATGGAGGGATAGAGTGGGCACGTCTATTAAGCCATCAATGTGCTGACACTTGTCATATATTAACATTTATTTCAGACTATCGACTTATCTGCCCTAATACGGAGATTCTTGCAGGGTCAAATATAGAACTATATCCTGCTCCCGTGACGAACATATTGATGGCGCAATTTTTAATGGCCACTCTTGACCGCTTATCTGTTAAATAAAGAAATATGTGGTGGAATTCCTCTGATTTACTAATGGTTTTCAATTCATTTCGGGGTAATACAACATTTAATTAAATACATAGATTATAGTATTGATTTTCTTCTCATTAGAAACCAATCAAATACGCTTACTTGCCATGCGTTCAATAGGGGAAAACGCCCACAGCGCTCTACGCGTGCAAAACGGCTTTTCTCGGTTTGTATATTATATACTTAATGCGAAAACAGTAGATTGTCAATAGTTTGCGGATTTGGCAAAACGTTTTAAAACGTTTACCATAATCCCTACTGAGCACACGATAACTAGTAGGCCTACAAATTGAAATATATTAGCAATTGGCATTTTTCTACAAATTGAAATAGATTAGTATTTGGCATTTTGCCTAATTACGATAAAAGCCGAGACGAATTATTGTATTGCTATCAGCTTTAATATGATTATGTGTTCGCATCGTTAGCAATGAGTGAGCTGGCAATAATATTTGTCTGCTGAAGGGAACATTCTAGTTTATCAGTCAATCATATGACGTCATACTCAACTATGTGACGTGTAGGTTGATGGCATAATCAATGATGTCATGAATGACATAGATAAGTTCGATCCATGAACTCCCTGACTATTAATTTCCAAAAGACTATACAGGTAAACTGTTGAATATTTTGAAACTAATTTGACTGGTTGCTGTTGCTGCCTATAGCGCCCAGTCAAATTAGTTTCCTAATTTGACTATTTGCTGTTGCTGCCTTTGGCAGAAACAGTGCCCAGCCACATTAGTTTCAAAATCTTCAACAGCATGTTTAATAAATAGTAAAGACATACAATTCGTACAAAAACGCTTAGTCCGTCACCAATTATGCGTTTGTGCCAAACTTATCTACGTCATTTATCATATATGTAATGTAGTTGACTATGACGTATATGCGGGATGGCTAAACTGGAAGTCTCCTCAATCTATTGTTTCTCATGCCATGCAGATGCTCTTATTATAGCTTCTTTCTTATGTAATAACAGCAGTCCATAATACTATATAATATATACTATACTAATCAAGTATCAAGGATGCGGGTTGACATCCGCATACATAGGCAACTCTCATTACATGTAACCTTCTTCAAACAAGAAATTGTGCTCGGCATTCTCGGACGATGCGATATTCCCAGGAGCTTACCATAGTTACATGGAATGTACGTGGTCTGAGCGTAACATCAAAGCTGCAAACCTTAGGTGCAAACGATGAACACCATAACATCGATATTACATGCATTCAAGAGATTAACGTAGCTAAACACTCATAGCAGCAACTACAGACAGGCCATAAGCTAGTACTCATGGAGCAAAAACAGGCCACATACCGGGGTTTAGGCTTAGTAATTGGACCATGTCATTAGATTTGGATACATCAGTGATCGCGTTGTATTCGTCCACCTGGCTATACCAACGAGAAAACACACCACCACTAAGTGTCACATAGTCAACGTATATGGGCCAACTACCGAAAGCGCCAAAGAGAATCAAGGAATATTAGATTCCTTCTATGCAGAACTGAGCTCTGCCATTACTATCCCAGCAAGATGACAGCTGTTCGTGTGTGGAGATTTCAACTCCAAGCTGGGTAAACTCGGCATTCCAGATAAAAGTTCTGGACTTGGCTTATGCATGGGATCGTA
>CM067375.1:24708756-24733498 GCA_034401795.1 Chaetoderma sp. LZ-2023a
CAGTATAAGTCTAATGGATATGGGTCACATAAGGGACAATACTCCACATCGTTACGATCAACATTACATGGAGAAAAATCGGAAGGTATAGGTTTGTCCATCGGTATCTGTGGACGTTCCATCTATGAAGAGTGACGAGAATATCTCCGCCGTAACGGAAATTTAATTAGGGATGGATTGCTCCGGGATACTGTATGTCCCCGCCACCCCCACACGTTGGTTGGCGGCACAGCGTGGGTGCCCCATAGTTGTCTGAGACAGATGATGACGACACGCCGCCCCCCCCCCCCCCACACCGATCAACCCACATCAACAGCACACGTACTGCCGCACGGCGCCTGTGGCGGTTCCCGGGGTCTCATAGGAAGGAATTGGGCCTTGGACAGCCACAAACTAATTTTGCTGGCTGCGTAACGAATTGGTGGTTTGTCTTCGTTCCCGTGGGCCTAGCGCACATTCGCACCAAGAGGGTGTGTGTCAATATTTGCATCGGAGTCCTCGCGCTGCACGTCTTCTCGTTTGGTGGACCACAGGTAATCAACTGGACAAAAATTCCATCCAATTGAGAGAAATGCGTCGAGTGAACACAAATTGGAACAAATGCGAAATTGGCTGCTACTATTTTTTTGTGTAAAGGATGATTACAGTCGTTTAACAAACATTCAATGGCAATAAACAATCATAAACAATAAAATAATCACGTCCTAATCAATTATTGTACTTTAAGTGATTGGGCACGTATTTTACCAGACATGAGTACGAATAGTTATCCTGATGTGGAAATAACAATGTATCGTGTTCAACCTAATGTTCTTAAGTGTAGTGGATGCGGTCTTGGTAACTGGCCAGTGTCGGTCCTCTACATTAAGGATCCTATGTAATAATTTACGTATAGGTTATGCTTTGATTCTATTGACTAATTTTTGGAATTCATAAATACATGTAACAATTTAAATACTTTTGTAATGGAATGGTGAGTTTCCGCTAATTTCTTGCGGAAATGCTGCAAGTGTATGTCTTCTGGGAGGACAGCTTATTAAGACGATTATTTCTGAGGAGTTCATCAGTGGTGTTTGTCAATTACACAACCGTAGTTATACGCAATCATATACTTGACCACACGTTTCAGAGGTGCCACGGATATCACAGAATTCTTTGTCTAATTGACTAGAGTTACTTGAGTGATCAGATATCAGGTAACGGACCTTTCCATTTTTAGCTATTCCCCGCCCATCTCTAGCTAAGCTCCACACACGCCTCGTTCGTGTTGGGATCGATCGATCCCTGAACTCCCTGACTATCAATTTCCAGAAATCTATACCGGTAAGCTGTTGAATATTTTGAAAATAGTTTTACCTTGGTGCTGTTGCTGCCTATGGCAGCAATCGCACCCATTCAAATTAGTTTCAAAATATTTAACAGCGCGTTTTTTAAATAGTAGAGACATACAATTCTTACAACGTGTCGGAGTTAAAGTCGGTCCGTATAGAATCATTTATGACGTAATGATTATAACAGCATCCTACACGCCGTTTAGCTGATTATGGCGTCATACGACGTCATTACTTTGGAAAGGTCCATTGGCATCTTGAGTGACAGAAAAGTTCATGACGTCTAATAATCCAAGTATTTGAATAGCGTGACCTCTACCCCCCCCCCCCCCCGCCTCCCCCACACCCACCCACCCCACCCCACCCCGTATACAATATGTGATTATCTTTAGTTCTTCACTATTCTCAGTAGCGTACACACCGTCAGAGAGTAACCTTTCTGTAATATTCGCATTGCTACATAGTATTGTATCTATTACATCCCAACTGTCATTGTTCAACATTAACTTTACAGACTATCTATTTCCTGACAACGCCGATGGAGATAATATACCTATCTGGTGGACGTCTCTGTCAGAACGACACGCATTAGCAATTAACCGTACGCTTAAAGGGGGACACACGAACGGTCACCATCGTTTGCATAAAACACGCAGTTCTATCGTAGAGCCCATATTTAAGCTGCTGCGCAAAGATTTCCTGCGACATTTATATATAAATCCGATTAAAACGTTGTTAAAATCGCTGTATTAATATAATTTTCTGCGAGTTGGCGTCATAGGTTGAATTCCATCTGAGAAGAACCATGATAACGGCACTCTGAAGACCGGAGTGCATGCATTTGCATGGCGATGGTGTAGCACGGATCGACCGGGCGGGTACGGACCGTTCCAGCTAGGCTGGGTACGGGACGACCGCTCCGGGTACGTTCCACGCACGACCCGCTGGAGAGGATAGTACGCGTCTATAAAGCCCTATGAGAGAGGTTTCGTTAAAACGGCGGTAAGAACGCGTAGCGTGCATGCGCGCGCGTCAGAGCTTACTTGACAACACGTGCCAGTATTGGGAGAGAGTATATGCTTATAGTGGACCGAGTTGGTACTGTGATTTCTTCAAATCACACTATTCTCGTCATTCTTCGTACGAATCAGGATCGGAATGAAACGAGGATTCCAGAGCTTTTCACATTTTTAAAATCGGACCAGAAATAGCCGAGCTATCGTTAAAAGGCTCGTTTAAATTATCTTCAAAATATTACTATGACGTCGTAAACGCGTGTATGCATTAACTGAATGGGAATACGCTGTTCACGTGATAGCCACGTCACCACGTCTAGCTGCGCGCTGATTGGCTACTGTTCGCCCGCTGATTGGATGGAGCGGCCTGCCTCTGACGTCACGAGTAGTATAAAAGGAGCCAGAAATCAAGAATCGAGAGCACCATCGGCGTGAAAGCTTACCGGTCAGCAAGACTGCTGGACCAGCATAGTGAAAGACGTGGGAGAACTGCTAACTGACGGTGGTACCTACACCACAGCAGTGTCCTTCGGAATTGAGATCTCCTGCACCGGTGAGCAGACTTGGACATCCGCAATAAGAATTTTCGAAGCTGCCGGACGGCCATCCAGGGGCAAAATAAACTATTATAAGAACTCCCTCCTCCGAACTTTCATAAAGGAGTTTCCTGCGGATGGGCTTTGCGGGCACGATGTGATTCTACAGGATGTAGAGCTGATGGTGATACTTGGTGGATAACTCGCTGGATCTTCCAGGCCATGCTGAAAAGTGGTATCAAACTTCCGCGCAGCAATGTCACGTGTGTTAATTAAATTTTAGACCACAGTCTGATGGGAATCCGCTCGGTACGTCGCAAGAGCTATGCGACGTGTCCTGCACCGTGTACCCATTTTAATTTACATGCATTTTTAATTACGACTGTAGCCCTCCTTGTTAATGGGCAACTTTCAAACTACCGTCGCCGGACGGAAACTTTATAACAAACTGTGTAAATTTATGTATCAGTTATTCTGACTATCTGATGGACATCCTTCTAACCATTCTTCTTCACCGTCATGAGAGTGAGCTGCATCAACAGTCTGTTCGGAATCGTGCCATCTCACGCTACTCAACTGTAGCATATCAATTTCCGTGATTTCAGTGAAGATGATTAAGTGTTTGTGGTGGCAGACATCAAGTTTGTCAAGAGCTGCCTTTGGAACTGCCCAGCTGTTACAGTTATACAGCATCAACGATACGCAGGTTATATTGTATAAACGTGTTTTTGCCAAGGGCATCTTTGAACTACTAATCTATCTTCTCCATAACACAGCGTGCAGCCATGTCAACGTTACTAAAAAGAAGTGAGCCCGGGATTTTACTTTTCCTCCATGGTTCGCCGCCACGAAGTGGATCGTCATTTTCTTGCTTTGTAGATAGGTATATGTGGGTGAACTCTGTTTTGGATTCATTCATAAAGATATTCTCAACTGTTTGTTTGCTACTTGCTATTGGGAGAAGTTCGTCCACGGGTTTCTTTTCCTCGTCTGTGAAGTTCACGTCGTCGTTATATTCCATCTATGACGACATACCCAGTCTTGTGGAATTTTCCACCACGGATTTCAATGCAGCAGCAAGGTAACTGGTGAAAAGCGCAGGTGATAGATCATCTCCCTGTGGGGAGCAGATTGATCGCGCAAACTCTGCAGACTTCACGGGCTTGACTCGTACTCGAAGCTTGGTGTCTCCAAGTAGTAGTCTCACTAGTCATAGCTAATTGCAACTGGCTTGGCGTAGTACATCTAGGATATTTGAGCGTTTAATTGTGTCGAAGGCTCGTGATATGTCAATGCCCAGTTTGTGGAAATCCATGTGCTTCGAACATGCTTAATGGCACATGCATGCGCTAAGCCCATTCAATGTCTGCACATCTGCATCCATGATTAAAGCCACTTCAACATGCTCCGGTGAAGTTATCGATCTTGCCTCTGATGTGGCATAGAGTAACATTGGATAAGATTTTCCGTATGCTGTTGAGGAGCACAATGGACTGCAGATAGGCTGGGACCAAGTGGCTTCTTAGTTTGGGTAGAGTGATAATGGGGCCTTGGCCTACCACATCGATGGGAAGGTGGTGCATAATAGGTGACTTGATTAGGTGCGTCATCGGTTTTCAGATAATGCCACTTGCATATTTTAATAGTTCATTGCTCATGCCATCAGCTCCGGATGCAAGTCCATTTTGCAGGGCTTTGAGTGCCTTCTCAAATTCTGTTGTTAATTGGTGTTAGTAATGGCAGGAGCTCTTCTGAGAATGGGTGCAGTGGCTCATCATCGTAGTCAGTGAACTGTTTCTTGAACCATTTTCGAATTGCATCGGCTTTGCCCTGGTCAGTCCCGAGAAAGTGTCATTCAGAGTTGTGTATAGTTACTGGTGATGTGTAGTCAGTAACACTCAGGGGCCGGGCTGCCCGAAACATTTCCTGACAATCATCCGTGATGGTGATTTTATCTGCTAAGAAGCTTTCTTGTTGAAAAGCCATACACAAATGTATTATTATTATTATTATTATTATTATTATTATTATTATTATTATTATTATTATTATTATTATTATTATTATTATTATAATTTTTATTATTATTTAATAGGTGTGATTGGAAACTGGAAGAATTGGTTGACAGTAGCGAATTATGAATTCTTCCAAAGCATCTTTGCAGAACAATCTACAGATCTGGCGTGTAAGGACAACCTGATCTTTACATAATTACGGTGTTTGAATTGCTTCAGGGATTTCTAATTTGTTGCCAGTGTAATTTGTGTTCCTCCATTTTGACAACACATGGTGTTGATTATGCTTTTTGTACGTTTCATTCCATTGATTGTGAGCAATCAACATATTTCTATATTCGTTTTAGATATAAAAAAGCACAACCTCTAAGCAAGTGTAAGAATTTTCTATTTTCGTCTAAATTGTACCGTTTGCACCGTCATTAAGCGTACTTAGCCGATCTGAGAGTGTGGCTCGTTTGTGGCTATAATCATGTCGTTTATCCATAATGATGTTGTTTGTCCATAATCATGTTGTTTGTCCATAATCCTTCTGTTTGTCAAATAATCCTGCTGTTTGCCCATAACCATGTTATTTGTCCATAATCATGTTGTTTGCTCATAATCCTTCTGTTTGTCCATAATCATGTTGTATGTCTACGATCCTACAGTTTATCCATAATCATGTTGTTTGTCCATTATCATGTTGTTTGTTCATTATCATGTTGTTTATCCATAATCATGTTATTTGTCCATGATCCTTCTCTTTGTCCATAATCATATTGTTTGTCCATAATCATGTTGTTTGTCCATAATCATGTTGTTGTCAATAATCCTTCTGTTTATCCATAATCATGTTGCTTGTCCATAATCCTGCAGTTTGTCCATAATCATGTTGTTTGTCCATAATCAGGTTGTTTGTTATGAAATGAGGTACAAGGTGCTCAAATGCTGGAGATGGTCTTTTCTGAGTAGGCCCGAGCATTGTAATAAACTTCCATAGAATTTGTTCCAAAATGGAGTCCTTCAATTCACTACTCAAATATCACTATAACAGAAAATCATCAGAATATTGAATATTTGCTTATTGGATCTCCATTTACAGACCAAGAGAAACTCATTTTTAAACTTTCATCTATGGAATGATCGACTGGCTCGGTTATCGAGCCGATCATTACAGTGGTAAATCGTTTGACCTGCAATTGAGCGTTCCTCAAGACCACTCCAAAATCATGTTTGACGATATATAAATCTGTACATACATATGTACATACATACGAGGCTTATATGACTACCATATCGTGCCATAACAAGGTCTCACATATGATCAGCCTTTGCAGCCACGTACAATATTTGAACACAAACTAAACATATGATTCCGAATCTGTTGATGCTAATTTTACTGAGAGCAGTCTACACCAGCAACAGCCGAAAGTTAATTTAGTTTCGAAATACACACATGTTCACCTGCACGAAATGAAACTTTTTCTTAAAATCGAATTTCGCTACCTTTATTGCGCTTAGCACTATGATACCGAAGCCTCGACGCATTTTATTTACAATTTACTAAGTAATGTTCGTGAAGAATTTTGAATAGTATTGACTGGCAAATACTAAATTCTATTGCAACTTCTCATAACTTTTGTCTACAACGGGGCATGGCTAACTTAGTCACAGATAACAATGGCATAGATGCATGCGGTTTGTGACATAGGTTCGAGATTGTCTGTTTGAAATGGTTTTGAATTATTATTAAACTGCATTTTTTAAAGATATCCTACATATCTGTTCTTCCCATATAACAGGTGTGCAGTATCTTAGTTGCTCCGGAAAGCATGGCATAGGAAGACATGAAATTAAACACATCAGTAATGCTAATATGGTGCAAGTCACTGTATGGCAAACGCATGAAAATCGTTCAAACCTCCAAATGTCTCTATCAATCTTTGGTATATGCTAAATGTTTTACTGATTAGTGGTTGGTTATTGTCATGAGCTCATCCCAGGTCGTTTACGTCTTCCAGAAACTGTGTCGAAAGATATGCTTTCTGATTTATGATCAGTTTACAATCAAATCCCTGGAAGAACTTCTCAATAACTGATGATCCTGACACATACCTTGTGGGAACCAGCATTTAGTACAATACACCACAGATTGCTACACTACGTCATGCATCCAAATACGTGGCTGCTGCAGGGTACTTGCTCGCTTCATCATTGATTTTAAATTTATTAGATTTTTTAATTTAGTTGAGATCATTTTCTTTTGTAATTATTGGAAGTCAGTATTTGAAAAGCTGATGGAATCATAAAGGTACGCTGTCTCTTAACCATCTGTCAACAAGTTGAGTAATGGTTTCATGAAAACTAACGCATATGCCATTTCATAAAATTGTATTAGAGTGTAAAATCGACTCAACAGGCTACAATATAGGGTTCTATTTGCAGCTATGTCCCGCCCATTTCCACCTAAGCTCCACCCACGATTTGCCCATAATAGGATCGATCGAATATTGAATTTCCAGAATCCATATATCAAGTTCAATATACAGGTAAGCTGTTGAATATTTTGAAACTAATTTGACTAGGTGCTGTAGGCGTAAGGCAGCAACAGTGTCCAGACAAATTAGTTTCTAAATATTCAAGACTGTATATTAAATAGTAAAGAAATACCATTCTTACATTTGATAAACTATTCACGTTTCAGGACGGACCTAGATACGTCATTCATTGCGTATTTTGTGCGTCATATATATGAGTATCGGAACGGATGTACACATTGAAGTGTATTATTAAACAATCCTGATTTTCGAGAAAGAGTCAGGCGAGTAATCAAATCACAGGCAGAATAAATCTAATCATAGGAAATTTGGCGGCCAATTTGGATTGTGTCGGCCATCTTGGTTTAGAAATCACGCCGGGATTGCCCTTACATAATATGAGCTGTACTCAGAGAGCTTGATTTTTTTGCGAAAAGAAAGAATTGTTAGGGACAAAATAACCATGACATTTGGATTCTGGCGGCCATAATATATCTGAAATCCAAGGGCAAGACTAAAAGGAATGTTATAGGTAGCAGAAGATTTCAGTAAACTTGTTATAAATATATCCGTTTTCAATTCCACTATAGGAAATATACAACTAGTAGTGAACACTGCTATGCACTTTCTACGCACTCACGTTAGAGGTCAGCAGAACAATGACTAGCATTAACAATGGTTTTAGACAAAAGATGGACCTTTCCATTTTTAGCTATACCCTGCCGATCTCTATCTAAGCACTTCGCTTGTGTTTGGGTCGATCGATCTCTGAAGTCCCTGACTATCAATTTCCATAAAACTATGCATGTAAGCGGTTAAATATTTTGAAACCATGGCAACAACAGCGCCCAGTCAAATCAGTTTCAACATATTTGACATAATGTTTATTAAATAGTAAAGCCATACAATTCGTTCAATGTATCGGACTATTAAGCGTTTAAGACGGACTAAATTGGATCATTCATAACGTAATGATTCTGACGTCATCATGCACGTCACTTAGTTGATTATTACGCCATTTAATTGACCGAGGAACTGGATTTATGAATTGCGAACAGGCGAACAGGCGACGACAATAACACCTCAAATAACAATTTCATCACTAACAGGGTATATATATTTAAAATATTACATCACATTCTTGAGTGACAGATCGTATCTCTCTATTCCTGAAATGTCCATAAGGTCAATTGTTTCAATAAAGAGATGATGTTGGAGCAGGGACCATCGTGGCCAATCCACACCATTTTGATTGTGATGTCGGTTAACAGGTGACATCTTTGATTATAACCTCACATTCTTGGATTACAGGACGCACCTCTCGATTCCTGAAATTTCTAACGGATGGATCATTTCATCAAAGCGATGCAGCTGGGACAGAGACTTCGTGACTAATCTACATTATTTTGAATGTGGCGCCAGTCAATAGGTGATATTTTTGTACTAGGACATCGAATTCTAGAGTGACCGGTTGGATCTCTCTATTCCTGACATCATTTCATTAAGGAGATGCGGCTGGAATAAATACTTTCATTATAAACTCGTTCAAAATATGTCACCAATTGTAGTCCCCGTGTCTGTCATGGGGAATTATCAGTGTTCAACTGTACTGCCAAGCACAGTGCTGTAATAATTTACCAAGCTACGCAACTGCGTCATCACTGATGTGCGATTTACATGCAGATCAATCTAGAACAATACACATCCTTATCGGCGAAGTGGATTCGAAGCTCAACGTATGCCCCAGTGCGCTTAAAGACCTACATTAGATACGTATGCTTAATCTATCTGAAGGGCTGTTTCGTGGGTTCTTGACGTGTCTTGATAGGTATCAATTCCGTCCGTCGAATCGACATGGTAGTAGTCAAAGACTGAATGACTACACGGCCTACGGAACTTCTACCCTGAAATTTCAATTTCGATTTCATAGGAAGCATTCGATAGGTTGTCTGGTATTTACAGAGGAAGTCCTATCCAAGGAGAGCTTCCTCAACCAGAAGGCAACATGGCTCCTCGGATGGAAGCTGACTCCACTTCTTATCATGGCTATTTCTGTAGATCCGTCACCTGACAGTACTCCACATACGGTGGTATGGGAAGGAGGACCAGAGAGTGCGTTACCCTCTCCTGCAGTAGATGGTACATTGCATCACTTATAATTGCCCTTGATGCACCAGTATCTTTTTTTTAAATCGATGACAGTCACATTCAGCGTGGCAGGTAGGAACAATAATTGGTGATTGCTCGCTTCACATGTGGTTGAAGATACACAATCTTCAATTGACCAGCATAACATGTTCTCATTGCTCCCAAACACTCGCTTCTTATGGGGGTGAAGGTACAGTTCATCTTCAATTGACCAGCATAACTAACATGTTCTCATTCAAGGAGGTCTGCTAGAAAGCGATAGTATTTGTGCCATGTTTCTCGCGATTGGTAGTCTAATATTTCATCCTTTCCATACCCTGGTGCACTATTCGTGGGTGGGGTGGGTGGAATGGAGTCTCTTCTATGCGAGAATCACTAGTAGATGCATCTGGGGATGATGATGAATTATCCTCTATTGGTTGCCTCGAAGAATGTTGGATTACCCTCACATCATGAGTTCGTCGTTGGACCATTGATCAGATGTGGATGGTCCTGTGTTTTTTTCCTGTTGGGAACTGGCCCTCGGTTGGTTTCTCTTTTTCCAAGTATTGCTGCAAGGGGTTGTTGAGTCGCCTCTCACCTGAAGTCTCGCCTTTCTTCGTACCCTGCTGGTGGTAACATGTCTGGCTGTCATATGGTATTAGCTCGATCTTTTCCCTTCGCAGGGAGTATCTTTACTTGTTTCGATCTCAGCATTATTATTTGGTCATGGACTTCTTCCACTTCTTCCTCTTTCCTGTCTCAGCATCCTTACTTGATAGCAGAGTCATTCCATATCTTTCTTTCCTGCAGCGTAAGCAACAGTAGCGGAATGCTCACTAGAGAGTGTGTTAGGGGCCAATAGGTCGATCGCCACTTGTGTTTCCGTGGTGCACTATTTGGTTATTGCCCACGTTTCTTATAATGCATGCAGTTGGTTGGCGTGATGGATATCCTCTCAAGTCCCCCATTCACAACTTGGGCCATCTCGTGATCCTCCCTTGTCTTGGGTGGCACGAAGGAAGAGAGAATCCGGCCCTCCACCATGCATGGCCAGAGTGTGTCTCCTGATTAGCAGCGTGAGCAGCCTTTGCTGCCACGGGTAATATCCTTGGGGCAGTAGTATTCTTCGCATTCTCTTGCTTAAGCTTAGCCATCAACATGTAAAGGGTTTGTAATTCCTTTGCCACCGCTTCATCTTCGTCTCTCAAGTGTTCTACTTCTTGGAGCCTCTTGCTTCCTGAGGTTAGAGGTGCAATGCGTGGGTTCGTCTGATCCCAGCCACTGTCACACGTTGGAATGCATTGGACAGCGGGCAGGGTCTGTGGTGAACGGCAATGATAATGATGATGTGTTGCAAAGTCATCCATCCACGCGAGTTGATAGTGCATACATGTGTGACATATGTGTGTGTGTGTGTGTGTGTGTGTGTGTGTGTGCGTGCGTGCGTGCGTGCGTGCGTGCGTGCGTGCGTGCGTGCGTGCGTGCGTGCGTGCGTGCGTGCGTGCGTGCGTGCGTGCGTGCGTGCGTGCGTGCGTGCGTGCGTGCGTGCGTGCGTGCGTGCGTGCGTGTGTGTGTGTGTGTGAGGTGTGTACATGCTCAGTACAGGAGGGCTTATATAATAGGCTCCCTCTCCTGATCCGGCGGTTGTGCTAGGTGTCACTGCCATTCCTCTGTCACATAGAATGTCACCAGCCAGACCACGACGGGCCAATAAATTGCCTAGTGTTTGGTAGTGTATGTCGGGCAGACCACACGTTTGCTATAATTTACACTGGTCTGTCATTTTACCACCATTCCAACCTCGTTACTCTCTGTCTCATTAGGCGAATCTTCGCGGCCAGTGGAGAATGTTGGCTTTTGACCGTGGACAAGTCATATGAGTTATCTGTGTCCAGTTTAAGTCAATTCGTCTCCAATGCAACAATACGTATTCTAGCACCTAACTACATACCTCGAAAAATGGTATGCACCTATGGAGAGAAAAACACAATTCCTCACTTACTACTGCTGAGGTGAGTAGAACGATAGAAGCAGATTTATCACTATATCAAAGCAACTAAGGTATGGCACTACATGGCAGGAGCATAACCAAGAATACAAGAAATACAACTAATATACTGTATAAATCTTAACAAGTGTCAGTATTGTATATAGGGCACACAGGCAATTGATTGGACACATCATTGCACCAAAGTATATAAATTTATATAAATATAATTGGTAAGTATGTTATGCTGAGGTCGATATCTGGACTGACTGGTTCCATGTCTGGCAGTTTCCAAGTGGGGCTGGCTCTAAGTCTGACTCTTCCTACATCTGGCTAGTTACAAGTCCGACTGGCTGCAAGTATGGCTGTTTCCAATCGGGACTGGTTCTAAGTCTGCCTACCCCTACATCTGGCTAGTTGCAAGTCCGGCTGGTTGACAAGTCTATCTGTTTCCAAGTCTGGCTCCTTCCGAGTGTAACTACGTCTACGTCTGGCCGGGCGCAAGGCTTGCTGGTTTCACCTCTGGATGGCTACAAGTCTGACTAATTCTAGATCTGGGTGGTTGCCGGTTGTAAGACTGGCTCGCTCAAAGCATGGCTGGTTCTAAGTCTGATGACGTCCACATATGGCTAGTTGCACGTCTGGTTGGTTGCAAATCTGGTTCATTGCATGTCTGCCTGGTAGCAAGTCTGACTGATTCCAATTCTGGCTGGATCCAATTTGTACAAAAATATATGCGTGACTGCTCCAGCTTGTAATGTGTAAAAACTAGAAACAAAGGTTAACTATCCTACGTAGCAGATGCATCCGATCTGTCACTCAAGTCTTTGATGTCATAATAAAAATTTATCACATGCTAGGTAACGTCACTGTCTAAATTGTATGTCGTTGGTGAATTTTCAAATGAATAATCATTCTGTTACTTATTTTAAAATCTCCATGAGATATGTTGCTGCTATAAGTAGTTTCAAAATATTCAAGAGCTTACGTCTATGGTCGTTACCTTACAAAAGTATTCTGGAAACTCTGCTTTAAAATTGTTAAAATCGATTCAAACGCTTAGCTAGAAATGGGTGGGACATAGCTAGATGTGAAGTCATCTCTTCGCAAAACTGGTCGTATCAGATCAGAACGTGTATATACAGGATGTATGAACATTCATTCACCTATTCATCACGACGACCGCGGCTGTAACTGGAGAAAATATCAGAAAGTTGGGATGGCATTTCTAATGTATGTCTAGAAACAGCAAAGCGTTCGGTAAAGTACCCATAAACGTCGCTGCAAAGTATCGAGTCATAGCATAACAGTGACTAGTGGTATCACAGAGGGAAGCGTATTAGCTCCTATATTGTGTGTACTATTTGCGAATGATTTCCCAGACATTATATCCGCTATTACATACCTATTCGTAGATAACACTAAATTATTCAGAGAAATCAAAGACACAGACTCGGACACTAAAGCTATAGAGGATGATCTCGATGTTATATAGCAAAGGACTGGCACCTGGCTACTCAAAATCCTTACTGTAAATTGCAAGTATCTGTATATGGGTAAATCAAATCAAATTCCGGATTACAAACTAACGGATGACACTGGTGATGTTTGTCAGGTACAGAGCTGCTACGAAGAAAAGAACAATGGTGCAATATTCGATTCAAACATAGAGTACTACAACCACGTCAATCCAAATGTCAACAGTGCAAATAGACGTATGGGCCTCATTAGAAAACCATTTCTACACCTCGACTTGCACATATTCAGTAAAATATTTAAATTAATCAATTGTCCGACCAGTACTTGAATACTCCTCTGTGTGGTCGCCAATCCTTAAGACGGATGTGTACCTGATGGAAAATTGTCTCCATCGTGCAACGAAACTTATTCTAGGACTAAAAGACCTTCCTTATATTAATCGACTCATGTTACTAGGTATCCCATCAATAAGACACAGATTAATACGCGGTGACATGATCGCATGTTACAAGATCCTTACTGAATGTATGACCCAGCAGTATGCAAACACATTCTCGTGATATCAACTACTACGAGCACCGGGGAACACACGATAAAACTGTCCAAATCACACTCAAAAACAAAACTAAGACAGCAGTTTCACACAGCGAGTCGTTAACATATGGAACGCACTGCCAATGCACACCATTTCAGCCTCAACGTTCGACACATTCAAAACAAACCTAGCCGCACACTTCACAGTTACAGACACCATACATGACACTGAAGCGATAGAAGCAGAGCGGATATATGGTCACATAGTCCAGTGGGATATACGACCATAATCCTATGGTATCCTAAGGCATTATCAGGAACCATGTCTAAATATCTATAACCAATGTGGAAGAACATCTACACGCTCGTGCCTCTTGCCATCCCACAAATAAGAGAAATAATATAACGTTATTAGCCAGTCAACATGAGATATGCTCCGAACAAAATACAAGGAGCCGATCACACACGCATCTGATGCCATATTCAATGGACCTTTCCAGTGTCTACGTCAATCATATGACGTCATAATAAACTATGTGACATGTAGGATGATCGCAGAATTAGTTACAGCACGCATGCCGTAGATAAATTCGTCACGAACGCAGAATTGGTGACTGACTGCGCGTTGTTGTACGTCTTCACTATTTAATAAAGATGTTCTTGAATATTTTCAAACTAACTTGACTGGGCGCAGCAATAGCACCCTGTCAAATTAGTTTTTAAAATATCCAAGAGCTTACCTGTATAGTTTACTGGAAACTGATAGTCAGGCAGTTCAGGGATTGATCGATCCCAACACGGAAAAGCATGGGTAGAGCTTAGCCAAAGATGGGCGTAGCACAACTAAACTGGAACGGTCCAATACGTCACTAGGTAACTAACGTGTTAATCATATTGCCGTATCTAGATCCATCGTGATCATCGAAACGTCCGTCATGTGTACAAATTATATGTGTTTGATGGATGTACAATGTAATAAACATTATCAAGGTGCTATAGGTTACGTTAAAGGACGGGAAAAGGGAAATAATAAATGATGTTTATTGGTAATTTCATACAATATTAAATAAACAGCCACCGGTAAAAAATGGAAATGAATCGGGAGTTTTTCTATTAAAAAAAAGCAAAATCTAGGAGCGCTTAGCTTGGAAGCAATTAGTGACGTAGCTGGTGCTTCGCACTCCGCCGTGTACCAACTGTGTATTCATGTATACCGCGTACGCGAATATAACAAAAGCAAACCTGAATATAGTTTTATAAGTGGTATGAATAGTTTCTATAGGCTCTGGTGTATAGCGATTAACTCGCTACTGTTAATTCACTATTGATCCTTTCGAAAACATTACATTTGAAAGTCACTGTTTCTGGTGGAAGCAACAAGTTTCGGTCAAAATGATTTCAAAATACACTCCTGGTTTCCACGGTCGCATCACGATGACTCCTGAATATTTAGAAATTCATGTAATAGATATCTAGATATATTTTCTAAGCTGGATACCCCAAAAGCTTAGGTCCCGACAGACTAAGTCCTAAACTACTAGTCATGAGTAAAGAAATTCTAGCTCCGATTCTAGCACGTTTCTTTACTTACTCACTCATAGATTCAAAATTTCCCACCGCCTGGAAAATTGCCAATGTAACTCCAATTTTTAAAAAGGGAGAAAGGGACTCGTGCACAAACAACGCCCAATATCTCTCTTGAGTTGTCTTAGCAAAGTCATGGAAAGAACACATTCTACAGTAAATCAACTATTAGGAATATATACAGAAATCGCGAAAACTTTAGATGAACAAAAAGAAGTACTGTTCTTGTTTTTCGACTTTTTGAAAGCATTTGACCGAGTGTGGCATCGTGGTCTGCTACAGAAGCTAAAACAATTTGGCATCGCTGGAAATCTACTTTCATGGTTTGAAAGTTACCTTCATAATCGCTACCAGCGAGTGGTTATAAATGGTTACAAATCTACGTTGCTTCGATTAAATGCTGGTGTGCCACAGGGCTCCGTTCTTGGGCCACTACTTTTCTTAGTATTTATTAACGATATACCCAATGACATACTAAACAATATCAGACTATTTGCTGATGATACATGCCTTTATGTGATGTCGGATAACTTAGAAGCCCATACCCCATCTGTCGACCACGATCTGCAAGTAATGACCCATTGGGCAAACACATGGCTAATCGAATTTAATGCTTCTAAAACAACGCCCCTATTTATTTCCCTACGCAGAGATCCTACTATTTTTCCAATAAATTTTAAAAATTCTGAAATAGTTCCATCGACCCACCATAAATACCTTAGTATCACTTTCAACAATAACGGTCATTGGCACAACCATGTGGAAAATATAATAGCAAATATCCAGCTCAAGTTTTCATTACTCAAAAGATTAAAATACATCTTAGACCGTGAATGTCTTGAAATCATGTATAAGAGCTTTATTAGGCCATCGGTGGAATATGCTGATGCTGTCTGGGATAATTTACCAGAATATCTTGTTAACAGACTAGAAGACGTACAAAAGGATGCTCTTAGGACAATTAGCGGGGTGACACGTAGTGCCCATATCGCAGATTTGTATATAGAAACTGGCATAAAAACACTTTTCCACCGACAAGAGATTCACAGACTAGTCATGTTTTACAAAATTGTCAATGGGATGATGAGCGAGGCCTTGACTGATTATCTCCCTCGACTGATACTAGCACGTAATCCCTAAAATATCAGACGCTCAAATTCTTTCACCTCAGTTAGATGTCGAACGGAACTCTATCACGAGCCATTTTCCCAGCAACAGTACGTGCCTGGAACACCCTTCCAGCACATGCCACTATGTCTAATACATACCAGAATTCAAGACCAAACTAAGAACAATGTCCCGTATTCCCAGTCCCCCTCCGTGGTATTACGTCGGCTCAAGAGTGGCTAATATATGTTTAAGTAGGCTTCGTAATGGCTGTAGTGGATTAAATAGATATCTATTCGATAACTTCCTCTCTGATTCTGCCAGCTGCGCCTGCGGCCATCCTGATGAATCTGTTAAACATTACCTTTTTTTACTGTCCACCTTTTAATGAGCAAAGAACCACCTTTGAAAATGAGCTTGCCTCCAACCAAATCTCCTCAACAACCCTAACCACCCAGCAACTTCTATATGGCCGTGCTGACCCTGATGTAGAGCTAAACATCACAGTTTCCACCATTCTATGTCAATATATTACTGACACCTGTCGGTTTAAATGACGTACAGTTATTTCAAACATCACTCATGGATTGTGTCGACAAATCCATAGCGCAGAAGTTTCTGGATGGCGATACAGTGTGGACCAGCATGGGTGACCACAGCACATCGAGCTCCTCCTTTCTCTTTATACTGCCTTGTGATTCGTCAAACCATGCTTTTCTCCTTCTCCCGAAGATTTTATCCTGTCATCATTAGGCTACCTACAACATCTCTCCTCTTCCTCCTCCTCCTCCTCCTCTCCTCCTTCTTCTTCTTCTTCTTCCTCTTCTTGTTCTTATTATTATTAATGTTATTGTTGTTATTACTGTTGTGACACTTGGCAATATTATTATTCGACTCTTGATTTATTTAATGTAATATATGTGTACGTAAGTGGGAGACACGCTAATAAGACATATCTTATTGTGCTCCCACATAGACTAAAAAATAAACCTTGTTTAAATCAAATTCGTGTAACTGAGTGTAGATCCTGCCTCTGGAAACAATGTCTTTCAGGCACATTGTTTTAGAATTAGTGCGTATTTTAGCTACAGGAAGTAGCGGCTAATCAGTTTAACGCGACTATAACTGAGATTATATGCCCGGCTGTAGCGGGTATTATTTATTCTCTCGGCATACTCCAGAGCGCACAGCAACAGCAGTTTTTTACTATTTTACTGGTGGCTATAGGTTGATTATTATCTAAATCTATCATTCAAGAGCATTTGTTAGTTCCCGGGTCCTTTCCTTTACAGGTGGCACAACTATTCCTGATTGGCTAGGTAGAGAGCGTAATCATGACCGGCACGCACGCACGCACGCACGCACGCACGCACGCACGCACGCACGCACGCACGCACGCACGCACGCACGCACGCACGCGCGCGCGCACGCACGGACGTACGCACGCACGCTCGCACGCACGCACACGCATTACACACTTTTTTATTCCAGACGCAGAGACAATGCATGCTGTTTGAATGCTACTTTTGTCCATGAAGAATTTCTCATGTCGCTCACACAGCACGTGGTCTGGATGTTCCTTTGGGCTGTTTTTCGGGCCACTAGCGGCTGGCAGGATGTGGCTGAAAATCTATATGGTTGTTTTACTTTATAGCCTCCAGGTACGCGTGTCGCCGCGCGGATGTGAAAAAATCGATCCTTGTTAGATTTTCTTTGAACTGCGACTGGCTAGCTGCTAAGCACCAATTTCTCATTGTCTAAAACAATGAAACAAAATAGTCAGACACTATCTGAATGACTCCCGTAGAGACAATTGAGCCTCTAGGTGGTGAGTCGCACAGTTTAAACCTCGCTCATGGAAAACCAGCTTTATGTTTCAGTTTCAGTTTAGTTTATTCTAAAAAAGTCATCACGATCCAAAATGTCCACATCTAAATCAGCAATTAAAATGTTTCCCATGATAGTATAGCTCCCAGTATAGAGTTAGCCATAAAAGCACCAACTAGATTGAACATGTCTGATTCCAGTCCATCCATTCATCCATCCATCCATCCATCCATCTATCCATCAATCCATCAATTCATCAATCAATCCATCCATCCATCCGTCCATCCATCAATCCATCAATCCATCAATCCATCAATCCATCAATCCCTCCCTCCATCCATCCATCCATCCATCCATCCATCCATCCATCCTTTCCATGCATCCATCCATCCATCCATGCATCCATCCATGCATCCATCCATGCATCCATCCATGCATGCATGCATGCATGCATGCATGCATCCATCCGTCCGTCCGTCCGTCCGTCCACACACGTCCATCCTTCCATCTATCTATCCATCCATCCATCCAACTGCACGCCAACCATCCATCCGTCCGTCCACACATGTCCATCCTTCTTTCTATCCATCCAAGGCAGCACCATCACCCACCGATATACCTCTCATACACCCATTCAGTCACCCACACAACCGACCAAACCACGCACCCAAAACCTTTATTAGCCTATAACATGCCCACCTCTAAACCCTCTCATCCACAAACCCACAACCACTCGGAAAAGATTTTCATCAGTCAGCCTATCTTTCCATCTCTTTATCTGTTCGTATCATGGATAGAGCTAGGTTGGGCGTGTGTATGGTTTCTACTAAAAATCATAGAATAAATGTATGTCTATCATGTGATTCTGCAATTCTGATTAGTCCTATTCCCCGCTGGATCGGCCATGTACTTAAGATCAAAGTGATCAATCAATCATGCAGCTTCATCTTTAGGGCTTTGACCTGATTAGTTGGTAATCGTTTTGAGGGAGTGGCTACGTCCCTTATACCCGGCTGATAAAGACTTAAACTTCTTTAAACAATAGTTCTATCACATTTTGTTCCCTCTATGCAGAGCCTCTGTGGCCAAGAGACCACATTTTGCCGACAATACACCTTTGATCTATATAAACAATAGAATGAACAATGAGTTATGATTGCAGATATCACACACACAGACGCTTGCCGACTTGACAAAATGTTACAAATACGGGAATATGTTCAGAAATTACTATAACCTGTTTGATTAGCAACCTATTCGTTAGTTTTGTGGACACAATCTTGAAATTATGGAAGCCAAATACAACATGAGTGTAGCTGCTCTATCTGTGTTGAAGAGTGTCCTTAGTATTATTGACAAATCCGAATCAGATTTAGAGAACCAGTTGTGGAACCACCAGGCCCGAGACGACAGCTTTTTCCGATCTCCAATGGAATCCTTGGATGAAAAGCGACTGTCTGATAATGATTTTCATATGAACGGTATAGATGCTGAGTTAGATGATTTGATGTTTTGTTAGTTGAACGTCGTCGTTGTAAAAGAACATTCGATAAAACCTTACCCACATATATCGAACTTTCTATGCTCAATGACCAGACGAGGGCGAAGAAGAAGCGATGAAATAATGGTGTGTGTGTCTTCTGCAAGAATAACGGAAAGCTATCTTCAGTATATGGGGGACACATTTTGAAAAACGATCAAGGAATTACTGTCTGTCCAGTTCTACGACGCTACACTTGTCCAAAATGTGGAGCCTCGGGAGATTCTGCCCACACCATCAAGTACTGCCCACGCACAACCGTGTATGACAAATTGCAGATGGCGAGGCATGCATCTAAGTGATAATTGTGATATCTGCCATCAAGGATATTTGTATAATGGATTGTTCTTCACAAAATACTCTTGTTTTCTCTAACTTTATTGCTATGAATTGCATTTTATAATCAGATTTCAGACGATTTTCACTTTGTAAATATATGAATCCTAATTTATTGTTATTATTAAATAATAAACTAGTAAATACATTGCGACTAACGTGTGTGGAGTTGTTCAATTAAGTAATTATTTTGATCTGCCTGTATCAGTCACCTCATAATCAAATAGATCCCGGCTTCTCAACATTATCATCCAGAATCTAAGTACTCACCATATTACAAACAGATATGTTGGCATAAAAGAGTAAAACATATAGATCAGGAAAGCGGTATCCGAACTGGTGCTTCTACCCTGGCTTATAGGGTAACATATATTAAGAATAAGCCATCATGATTCAAAATGTCTACATCTAAATCAACATAAGCACCACCCAGATTGAACATTTCTGATTCCAGTCCATCCATTCATCCATCCATCCATCCCTCAATCCATCCATCGGCCGTTCGTCCATCCATCCATCCATCCATCCATCCATCCATCCATCCATCCATCATCCATCCATCCATCCATCCATCCATCCATCCATCCATCCATCCATCCCATCCATCCATCCATCCATCCATCCATCCATCCATCCATCCATCCATCTAGCAATCCATCCATCAAGCCATCCATCCCTCGCTCCATCGCTCCATTCATCCATCCAGCCACCCTCCCTCCCTCCCTCCCTCCATCTATCCACCGTCCGTCCAAAATGTCTACATCTAAATCAACAGTTAAAATGTTTCCCATGATAGTATAGCTCCCAGTAACGAGTTAGCCATATAAGCACCAAATAGATTGAACATTTCTGATTCCAGTTCATCCATCCAATCATCCATCCATCCATCCATCCATCCATCCATCCATATCCCTCTCTCCCTCTCTCCATCTCTCCATCCATCCATCCACACACGTCCGTCCTTTCATTTATCTATCTCCCAGTATCGAGTTAGCCATATAAGCACCAACTAGATTGAACATTTCTGATTCCAGTCCATCCATCCATCCATTCATCCATCCATCCATCCATCCACCCACCCATCCATCCACCTACCCATCCATCCATCCATCCATCCATCCACCTACCCACCCACCCCTACGCACCTACCCACCAACCCACCCACCAGCCCCCCATCCATCTGTCCACACACGTCCATCCATCCATCCATCCATCCTCCATATCTCCCCCCCTCCCTCCCTCCATCCATCCATCGTCCGTTCGTCCATTCATCCATCCATCGTCTGATCGTCCATCCGTCCACAGACGTCCATCCATCCAATAATAAAGCATACCACCCATGTCTTCTACCGTCGGTTAAAGTTTTATAGATATTTGAAGGTATCATTCAGCAGCATTTGATAGCCCCTCGACGCCACTCCCACCCTCTCCTCACATGGACAGCTTAATCCATATATGTATTGTTATGCATAGGCCTACCATAAAACGTTAAAATTATTTTAGTTTTTATCACAAAATAATTTATATATATATATATATATATATATATATATATATATATATATATATATATATATATATATATATATATATATATATATATATATATATATAAAATTTATTCCACAATAGGCCATCGGCCCTTGAGTGTAAACATAATTTACAATAGTGTGGCGGACAGTATATAAGGCATATATAAATATTTATGGTGTACATTTTATAGAAACATATATATCATGTATTCATTATCATTGCTAATATTGTCATCAATATTTATGCTGCATTTCCCCTATTTCAATATGTCTTCATCAGCATTTACTATCCTCCAGCACACTCTCAATTGTCAGGATCATCTTTTATTTCCTTGGTGTTTTTACTTGTTATCTTGTTTCTTTTGTTTGTTTGTTTTTCTTGCCATAAAAAACGGAGAGAGTTCTGCCGTATACAATGAGATTCCACGCCCCTTTCCATCATCCATAAAATTACCATTCAAACTGCATGCAGGCGACACGCATGACATGAGTAACCCCAATAGACCTGCCCAAACCATTAAGATCATTCACACCGCACCGCTCATAAGCGGTGTGAATGGTCGCACTGGCCCATGCATGCCTAAAGAGATGTACTCATTTCACATGTCAGCCGCTAGCAACCTGAATATCCCTTAATTTTCCCAATATCACGCTCCTCGTTTCGTGGTATGAAAGGTAGCGAAAGGGAAACGAGGAGTGAGGCTTGGTTTCTGAAATATCATATTTGTTTCCACCATCATCCTCAGCATGTAATTATTGTTATCACAACTGACATCCTCAGCATCAATATAAATGTGTTGGTGGTGGTGGTTTGATGGTGGAAGTGGTGGTGGTGGTGGTGGTGGTGGTGGTGGTGGTGGTGGTGGTGGTGGTGGTGGTGGTGGTGGTGGTGGTGGTGTAGTTGTTGTTAGTCGTCTTTGTGATCATCAGTACGAAATAAGAAGGGATTTTATCACTAGGATAATATTGTCATTCTTTTTTCCCCATTCACCACCCTCGATTTGCAATAACATCTTTGCAAATAATAATGGTGGATCTGGCATTAAATTTCATTCATCATATTATTCTTAGTCTGAACTGTATCATACTCTCTTTTGGATTCATTACTAACTGTGATATAATAAATTGTCAAAAATCCATCGCACACCCTGTCAATGCGCTACATACTAATCCCCACTTCATCATCAACCTCGTCAACCCCATCATCGCTTAATGTATCCTATTCAATTGTTGTGACTGGAGAATATGTCTAAGTCATATGTTCGCTGCGCACATTAAAAGCATTATATATAAAAGATGCTAAGTTCCTTAACGTAGTCATGTTTGAACACAGCATTTATATATATATATGATCTTATACGTGTTAAAGGTGCACATTTATACCAAAATGCCTGCAAATATAATGGTCAGAATTTTATGGATTCAGAGGCCCAATCTGCGCGCCCAGATGTAATGAATCGAAACCAATCATATCACAAGGTGGCTTCACCACGCATAAACCAATATAATTCAGGTTGTGAAATTGAATTTAGAGACACAAGTCCCCATTCCAACATCACAACCAAACACATATACCAATTCATACTGAATAAAATCACCACATGCCAAGATGTATCCAGCCCAGCTGCATCGAGACACACAATTCAAGCTTCCGAAGCGTACAATCCGAAAACTTTCATTTCCCAGCACCCTGATGCGAATGTGCACGCTTAATAAACAGGTATTGCTAAAAACTTGAGATCATTTAAATAATATAAATATACTCATTATGAATTTACACAGATATCATTTTGCCCGGGTTGTACAGGCATTAATCATTAAATGTATTTGAGTGAAGACCAAAATATTTATCTATAAGCTGTTTCCGTTCTTCAGCGAGTTTTCATCACATATTTAGCACATACGTTCATGCCTATATGTATCATTTGGCCATACTTCCCCACATCTACTGGTAATTTGTAATTGCATGTTCTGAACTTATATACTAGTTTGGCAAAGTTCTGCGGAGGCGATATTAAATAATTTTCAAATTTAAAATCGCATCTAAAGATAATATAAGTTATGCAACAGTGAATATTAAAAATTTAACCCTTCCAATTCTGTATAAACTGATCTGTCAATTATTGTCATATGACGAGCTTCGATCCCTCAATATGGCTTGAGTCTAAAAGTCCATACATTAGAAAGACCAGTCGAATCTATTAAGTGCTTTATGTGGGATAGCCATGTCCAATGATCCTCATTCTTAAAGTGTAATTGAAATAATAAATTGTAAAGTCTAAATACAATCTTGGATTCGTTTCCACAAATTATTTTTGCCCAACACGTAACCATTCTCACATTTATCCTTAGCACTAAGAGGCAATAGACCTTTGCATTTTTAGTTATGTCCCGCCCATCTCTAGCTAAGCTCCACCCACACCTCGCTCAGGAAACTATACAGGTAAGCTGTTGAATATTTTGAAACTAATTTGGCTGGGTGCTGTTGCTGCTTATGGCAGCAACAGCGCTCAGTTACATTAGTTTCAAAATATTCAGCAGCATGTTTTAAATAGTTGAGACATACAATTCTTACAACATCGGACTATTAAGAGTTAAAGATGGGCCTAATAGAATCATTTATGTCGTAATGCTTATGATGCTATCCTACACACCGCTTAGTTGAGTATGACGTCGTATGACGTCAGATGATCGATGGATACTCTGGAACGGTGAATTGCCAAAGCGTTCCATACACCATTGCCGACTGGGTTGAAGCCTTCAATCCTAGAATAATCTTGCAGTCATGTTTGCGCAACTTTTCGGAAAGATTTCGCATCCATAAACCATACTAGTAATAATTAAAGATTCGAACAGATCTAGTTGGATGCCAACAGGGAGATAAAGAGATCTTGTTTTTTAATCAATGCAAGAATGGCTCTACTGGCCTTGTTGTCCATGAATTTTAAGGCCATCGTAACTTTACGATTATACATAAATTGTATTATAGACATAGTCTTGTACAATCTCCACATCTTCAATGACTAGTGTAAATTTAAGTACATTTCGCATCCCCGCTCTCAAAAATACCATGCGTGACATTAGGAATTCTTGAGATTCAGCAAATAAAACAGTATCATCCACGTACAGTGAAATACATAGTTTTAGATAAAGTTCGGTTTCATGAACAGACATTGTTTCAGTCAATTGTGATATGTATTGAAGTCCATTGGAAGATGCGGAGAGTGTACTTTCAAGATCATTCAAGAATAAGAACATCGTCGTGTCGT
>CM067375.1:24733998-25168998 GCA_034401795.1 Chaetoderma sp. LZ-2023a
AATCGGCCAATCAGGTTGCCTTGAACAAACTTGGGTCTACCGCTGCCACAGATGATGTGTTATGAGGTTTGAATCAATTCTTCCAATGGTTTCGGAGATTTTTTAATGTGTTTCTAAAAATCAGCTATTTTGGCCGACGGCCATCTTGGATTTTGACCGATCTGCTTCGTTTGAACAAACTTAGATCTCTATGCCCTATGAATGCTTCCTCCAAAATATAATTGAAATTGGCCCAGTGGTTCTTGAGAAGAAGTCGTTTAAAGAATTCCCCATTGCTTTACTATGGGCCCATTGCTTTACTATGGGAGCATATGGCAGGAAAACAAACCAAGATGGCAGCCAAACCGTTTATCCGATAGTCTCGAAAGTGGCATATTTGAACTCGCCACACTGATAAGCATATATAAAGCAATTTTCGCCATCAAAATACATCAAATACAAAAAAGCCAATATGACCAACAAACGCTAAATTTTGATTGGTTGATGGCGGCCATGATGTTTAACGTACGAACTTCCCTTGAACAAACTTGAATGGACCCTGGTCCCTAAGTATATTTACAAAATTTCAGACCTATCCCTTCAGCGGTTCGGGAGAAGTAATTTTCGCGAAAACTAGGTCATCCAAGATGGCCACCAGGCAAATAGGCCAATCAGGTTGCCTTGAACAAACTTGGATCTACCGTTGCAATAGATGATGTGTTATGAATTTTGAATCAATTCCTCCAGCGGTTTCGGAGAAGATTTTTTAGTGTTTCTAAAAATCAGTTATTTTGGCCGGCAGCCATCTTGGATTTCGGCCGATCGGCTTCATTTGAAGAAACTTGAATCTCTATGCCCTAGGAATGCTTCCTGCCAAATATAATTGAAATCGGCCTAGTGGTTCTTGAGAAGAAGTCGTTTTAAAGAAAATGTTGACGGACGGACGACGGATGGACACATGACGGATGATCGCCACGACATAAGCTCACTTGGCCTTTCAGGCCAGGTGAGCTAATAATATAACGCATTCACTAACTTTGTGGTTTGCACCCCACCCCTACCGACCCCAACCCTGGAGGCAGAGACCAATGCAAAGATCGCCTCACAAATTGCAATCATACGAGTACCTTGCATACAAAATTTGGTTGATTTCCACTGATTGCCATTGTGCCCGCAATGGCACCCTACCTACCCCCTTACTTGCTGGTGGATCCTTCCTAAACAATGTCTTGCAATCTGCAATCATACGGTTAACTAACATACCAAATTTAGTTTAATTTCACCAACTTTGACTTTCTGCCCCAACCTCCACTCGTCCCCAACCGCACCCTGGGGGCAGGGGCCTAACGTAAATGCTGTCTTGCAGTTCCCACTCATATGGGTAAGTCACATAACAAATTTGATTGAATTCCACCAAGTGATTTTAGAGGAGGTAGCCGTACGGATGGACGGAGCCGATTGCAACATTCCCTCCATTTTATCGAAACCTCTGGTCATAACTATAAGATAGAATAGGACAAAGTGTCGCAGAGAAGACTATTTTTGACAATTTACCACAGGAATGACAGGCTCGGATATTGAGCCAATCATTCTAGTGATAAATTTTTTTAGATTGTTATCACTGAACCTAAAAATCTGTATGCCATCACAAATTTAATAGCCATGTATACAATAGAGTTGGAACACAATCAAAATCCATCTCGCACATATAAATCTTGCGAGCATACAGTAAAAAATAAGCAAGAAATGCTAATTTGAAAATGAGCAAAATGGGAATTCTGATATCAACATTTTCAATTCTGGTAATCAATAAGCCACCTTCATCTATGTCACTCAAGTTATGGCTAACATAGCCCGCATAATAAACAATAGTAAACAAAGCAAATATCGAAAGCCGTGTCGCCGAAATTACCTAAAGGTTTATACATGTACAGTTATCTCATGGACACGCTAACACTTTTTGAGACCCCTGTAGAGGCTATCTTTGACCAGCTTGCTAATTATCCCTTTAGCGGTCATACCGGCCAAAACCGGTCTCTGCTATGGTCTTGTGGAATGTTCATTTACAGGCCAAGAGAATAGAATTTTTGAAAATTTACAACTGGAATAACTGGCTCAATAACCGAGCCAGTTATTCCAGTGATAAATTTTCAAAAATTCTATTCTCTTGGCCTGAAAATGGACATTCGATATGAAAATATTTAAATATTCTTGACCAAATTTGAGCATTAAAGGGTTAAAGTTCAAATCAGTAAAGCAAGCGGTTTTGGCACCTTAAAATTCCTGATAGAGGCGATACAATAAAGACAAATACATTGTAGATTGGACATCAATAACATTAATTGATTTACATATTTACTGACAAATTATTTGTATGTACCTTTAATGAGTGTTTCAAGCGTAAACCAAAGCTCATCAGGCCGTGATAAATCCAGCACCAGAACCAGTGTGGTTGTCCTATATCAAACAGGTCAGAATAATACAAAATTAACTATTTAACACGCAACATGGCTAAAATGACTTTTGCAGTGGTCTTGAGAAATGTCCATTTACACACCAAGAGAAGACTATTTTTTGAAAATTTACAGCTGGAATGACTGGCTCGCTAACCAAGTCAGTTATTGCAGTTGCAAATTTTCAAAGAATCTTTTGGTCTGAAAATAAACATCTTCCTTGAGAAAACTGAAATTTCCTGGAACAAATTTGAGGGTTGGAGGATTAAGCTATAGGTAATTACACTAATAGACATACATGCGACATACAAATCATGAACATGTATACACACACATGCATGCTGTTCCTACATCAGGCACAATACATGTACCGTTAATTTCCGTGTATATTGCGCTATCGTGGATAGTGCGCACCCCTAAATTTGACCAAAATCGGCCTGAAAAAACCTTCTTTCCGCGTATAGTGCGCAGTAAGATTGAGAGACATGTGAACAAAAACTGGTAACAAAAGAATCAATGACTTACTGCGTGTCGAATACGCTTTCCTTATAAAATCCCATTTGTGGCGTGCGTTACTCTGTTGTTTAATCACGGGAATATCATTTGCATACACTTTTAGCAAATATTTTGTATTAAACTTTATTGAACGATATAAAACGATATAAAAATACAAATATAATTTCCATCAGAACAGGTTAGAATCCGAATTTGATTTGAGCAGTGCTCATTAACATAAATGGTCGTTAGAACATAAAAATTGCATATTTATTTTGTTTCAATTCATAAAATATGAGTTGTGCGCTGATACTTGAGAGAATAAAATCTATTTTAATAAAAAAAACCTACTCAAATCCATTTTGGCTCACTAACAGTGCCGGTAATTATTTTGATAATTATATCAAAGGCGAGCCCATGAGATTTTGATCAATCACATATGGCGACGCAGTAGATGAGTGGTTTCAATACTCGGTTCACAGGCAGTGTAGTCAGGTGGTGGGGCGGGGTGGGTGGATTAACGCGGTCAGAAGTACAATAAACAAAGGTGATAGAGCTGACCGCCTGGCGTTTACAAAATCGACAGTGATCAATTGTGGGTAGGGTTTGAGTGCGGGTGGGGTGGGGGTAAGTGGATGACGATTGAATGTCAATTAAATAAAGTAATTGATCAATGTGTGGTCTTTACTCAATACAATACAATAACATGAATCAATTTACCGAAAATATTGGCTTATAAATACTTAGAATTTTTTAATCAACATCACAAATCTGCCAATCATAATTCGTTACATACACGTACTTATTCTGATATTCACGATGCCGACTCGAAAGTCTTATACCGCCGGAGAAAAGTTGAAAATTATAGCCTATGCTGAAGAACATGGAAATCGAGCTGCCGAGCGCCAGTTTACTATACGTGAAAGCAACATTAGAGGATGGAGAAAAATGAAAGACAAACTTCAAACCATGCCAAAGCAGAAGCGAGGTGATCGTGGCCGGGCTGCTGCCTTCCCAGAGATAGAAGTAAAGCTAGTATCCTGGATAGAAGAGAGAAGACAGGGAGGTGTAGGTGTAAGCACAACAGAAATCAGATTAAAAGCCCGAATAATTGCCAAGGAACAGAAGATATCACCAGCAGATTTCAAGGCATCACTAAGCTGGGGACATCGATTCATGGCCAGAAATCATTTATCCGTACGCCGGTGTACGCACATAGCACAGAAGCTTCCATCAGACTTCGAGGACAAGTTAATGAATTTCCAGAGATTCATCATCAAGAAAAGAAAACGAGTACCATTGCATCGGGAATGCAGATCAGATGCCGTTGACATTTGATCTGCCTTACAGCACAACTGTAGAAAAAAAAGGAGCTAAGACTGTTAACATTGTCACCACGGGAAATGAGAAAAACAGATTCACAGTAATGCTGGCATGCCTATCAGATGGCACGAAGCTTCCACACTATGTCATCTTCAAAAGAAAAACCATGCCGAAAGAGACATTTCCACCAGGCATCATAGTGCGAGTACACCCAAAGGGGTGGATGGATAATGAAAACACCAAAGACTGGGTTAAGACCGTCTGGGGAAATCGGCAAGGAGGTTTAAGAAAGAAACGGAGCTTGCTTGTCCTTGATGCTTTTAGATGCCACAGAACACCGGAATTGAAGAAATATCTCACACAGGACCACAACACAGATATCGCCATAATACCAGGTGGCATGACATGCATGCTTCAGCCACTTGATGTATGTATCAACAAACCGATCAAGGACATGTTAAGAAGAAGATGGAATGAGTGGATGATGTCTGGAAGCCACACTTTTACAACGGGAGGGAAAATGCGCAAGCCCGAGCTGCCAACAATATGTCAGTGGATAGTGGATGCCTGGACACAGCTTGACAAGAATATTATCATCCATTCTTTCAAGAAATGTTCAATATCTAACGCATTAGACGGGACCGAAGACGACGCATTATGGAAGGATCCAAGCACAGACACAGAGACAACCCCCATGGATGAAGATGAACGAGATGCATACTACCACGATTCTGAAGAACAACACGATTTAATATCAAGTGACGATGAGGAAGATTTCCTGGGATTTGAGGGCGATGTAGCAATACATGAAGAAATGGACATTTAATACAAATAATCCAGCTTGACATGCCTATCAGATGGCACAAAGCATCCATCTAGCTTCCATGCCTATCAGATGGCACGAAGCATCGTAATATATTCCCAACATTTCCAATCGTATCACTGTCATATCGTATTTTATATAATATATCATAGTATATCATCATCATCATAATAATAATATATTATAATATAGTGCTATAATCTAAACGAAATCAAGGATTTCTTTTTTCACGAGAGAGTTGATACTTACCTCCCTAATACTTTTGATATTGCTAAATATCGGCTTTCACTCAATAAACACTCAGATTAAAACAGTTAGGTGCCCCTACTGGGCAGGGATTCAGAGCGTAGTCTGGCGGATGCCAGCCCCACCACCGCGCATGCGCAGACTAGCACTTCCTCTGACTAATTTATTGGCTGATACACATGCAACTATTAAGAGCCTGAAGACCGAGCCTCTGTGGGGTGGAGAGGCCGGGTCCGTATCTAGGGAGGTAAGTATCAACTCTCTCGTGAAAAAAGAAATCCTTGATTTCGTTTATTTCACATCAAGAGTATACTTACCTCCCTAATACTTTTGATATTGCCAGAATTCGACAGTGAATTCGGCGGGAGGGAGGCGAGGTCAAAAGACCAGCTCATCCCTATACGCTTTTCTGCGTTTAAGGCACTTAAACTTCTGAAACTGTATGAAAAAACAGTCAGGATTTGACTAACCATCGGATAACACCACCGATGTATGAAAGATGACCGAATGTCATATGCGCTCTCCCCCCCCTCCTTCCTGGGAGGAAGAGTCGAATGACCTCAATGTCCTATACGCTCTCTACGTACAAGTGCCATGTACCACAGGACAGAGACGAAAAAACTCCATTTTCGTATAATCTCAACAATGAACCACATAAATACACAAAACCATCATCATATTAATAACGGGTAACGTGACAAGACAATCAACAATGGACAACCCATGCACAAGACTGACCTTGTTGAAATGGCTGTTGACATCCTCTTCCCATTGGTGAAGAACGATGCAGTCCCAAAAAAGTGGTTGTTTCCATAAATTAATTGTGAAATATATAAGCAATGAGGAAACCTCATCAAAAATATAAGCCTAGTTATTTTTTCAAAATCGACAAGGCGAGAGGATTAGAGGTGTCACGGAGATAATGGTCTGTAAAACTTGACACACAGTGCCACTGAGCCACTGACATAATATCATCCACAGGGACCCCATTAAATAGGGCGGTGGATGTCACTACGCCGCGGACACTGTGAGCCTTGGCCACGTCAACCTGCTTCCCGGTGGCGGATTTATGACAAAATTGGATACACTCTACAATCCACCTGGAAATGGTGTCCTTAGAAGCCCTGCCATGGGGTTCAATATATGACAACCATAACGCCGACTGGTCGGTGCGCCACTCCGATGTACGTTGTTTGTACCGGAGAAGCGCCCGGACGGGACACCATGCTTTAGAATTAGGATCATATCTAGTTAAAGCAGGCAAAACAATAGGTTGACCTGGATATTTCAACGACTGATTCTTAGCCAAGAAATTAATCCTAGGTAGCAGCTTAAGGCCTTCCCCTGAAACCACAAAACGGTCATCCTCGGCTGATAAGGCATGAATTTCACTTCTACGCCTAGCCGAGGCCGCAGCAATTAAAAACACAGTCTTCAGTGTTAATAGTTTCATAGAAATGGAACTAAGTGGTTCAAAAGGCTTATCACCTAGTACTTGAAGCACCAGCGATAAACTCCAAGACGGAATCACAGGGGGATTCCTTGGTCTTAGATTGCCCATGCCTTTAATTAATACATTTAATGTATTTACTTCATCACTTCCCCTCTTAGCCAAGCAAGGAATAACAGACATTAAAGCTGACTTATAACCAGCAATAGAGTTAGGCTTGAGGCTATAGGCATCATACAGGTGACAGAGGAAATCAGCTACTACCTGAATAGATGAATCCATTGGATCAATACATCTTTTTGAGCACCATTCTGCAAATCTGTTGATTTTATAATTATATGCTCTGGAGGTTGACCCCCTCCTGGCTTTGGCCATAAACATGGCTGCTTGCTCAGAAAAGCCCTCCTTAATTCTAGATTCCATGACAACATCCACGCAGTCAATCTGAACATTGACGGATTGTTGTGAAGGGCCTTGCCCTGGAAGATAATGTCATCCATCAGAGGCAGAGGAACCGGATTGCAGACCAGAAGGTCCAGCAGATCCGTATACCATGATCGGCTTGGCCAATCCGGGGCGATCAGAAGCACTTGGCATTCCTCCTGTCTGATTTTCTGAAGAATTTTTGGAATCAGGATTGCTGGAGGGAATGCGTATGCATACATTCTCCCCCAGCTGATAGCTAACGCATCTGTTGCGAAAGCGCTTGGATCCGGAATCGGAGAGACGTACGTCGTCATCTTCGCATTCTTCTTCGTTGCGAACAAATCGATGTTGGGTTTCCCCCAATGGTCGAACAGATGATCCGCCACACATTGATTTAGTTGCCATTCCGTGGGTAAAATACTCATCCTTCGGCTCAATGAGTCTGCTAGCAGATTTAACCTTCCCGGAATATGAACTGCTTTCAAGGTAATCTGGTGATCCAGGCACCAACAAAGCAGTCTCCATGTCATCATACAGAGACTGGGCGACTTCGTTCCGCCCTGGCGGTTTATGTAAGTCACAACTGTTGAGTTGTCTGAACGAATAAGAACAATCTTGCCCTGAACTTTCTGTAAGAAATGTTCCAGGCCCAGGACTACTGCTCTTAGCTCCAGTAGATTTATATGTTCCTTTGACTGTTCCAGATTCCAAAGCCCTGATATCGTGGATTCTTCCAGGCAAGCTCCCCAGCCCTCCATCGATGCATCTGTATACACAGTCACCTGAGGGTGGGGAGGGGTTAGCATAACCCCCACCAAGAGATTCTCTGTGTCCAACCACCATTGCAGGTGATGAATCAGAGGCGCCAACACTGACACGTTCGAGTCCAGCGAACCTGTACTCTGGGTCCATTGTGTCATGAGAAATAACTGGATCGGCCGCCTGCGTAAGGCGGCCTGAGGAATGACTGGTTCCAATGAAACCATCAACCCCAGCATTCTCAAGTAAACCCGTGCCAGGACATGACGACTGTCGCACACTGACTGAATCAATGAGATGAGTTTCTGAACTCTCTCCTGAGTAGGAAAAACATATCCTGTCTCTAGATCGAAGAACATCCCCAGGTAAACAAACTTCTGGGATGGAGTCAGCTCTGATTTTTGGAAATTGATCATCCAGCCCAAGTCTGTGAGAGTCCTCAAAACAATCTCCAGACTGGCCGATAAACTTTCCTGGGTGTGCGCTTTCAACAGCCAGTCGTCTATGTACGTGTGGACTGCTATGCTTCTCCTGCGGAGGTATGCGGTGATCGCAAGAACCACACGGGTGAAAACCTGAGGAGCCGTGGAAATTCCGAAGGGTAACACCCTGAATTCCCACTGTCTGCCCTGGAATGCAAATCTCAGGAAGCGACGGAAACTCCTGTGTATGGGGATGTGGAAATAAGCGTCCTTCAAATCTATCGACGCTGTCCACATTCCCCTCTCTAACCCCGCCAACACCGAGCGCACAGTCTCCATCTTGAAACTGGGCGTCTCTATGAACTTGTTCAATGGCTTGAGGTTGAGAATTGGTCTCCACCCTCCGGTGTTTTTTGTTACTAAGAACAGGGTTGAATAGAAGCCCGGACACCTTTGTGCCGGCCGAATAGCTCCTTTTTGCATGAGGGAATTTATTTTCTCCTCGATACACAACCTTTGCTCTGGATCTCTCGGATTTGGAGTCCAGATCGGCACTAGAGACAGTCGCGATGGCGGGCCTGTCATCCAATCGGGATGATACCCGACTGAAAGCCATCGCAAGACTAAACGGTCCTGAGTTAACCGTTCCCACTCTTGCATGTGGTCGGCTAGCCGGCCTCCCACCGGTCCACCTAGGGATAGAGGTGGACATAAGGAGTGCAAGAGCGGCACTGTCTCCTTTGCCAGAAACACCGGAGCGGTTCTCACCGCGGTAACCGTCCCATCAGGAACGATTACCACGCCCAGATCCTCGCGCGCCACGGCCAGCACCGCGCGCACCTCGGTGCGCGGGCGGCTGCCTGGCTGACTGCGCCTGAGGAGCCTGCGCCCCCCTCGCTGCTGGCTGAATCGCACGCGGCCGAGGCCGACGCTGCGATGGTGGTTGGCCTCTGACCTGGCCACCACCAACTCGAGCCTGCAGCGGACGATACGCAGGGGGTGCGGCGCGAACGTTAGCACGACGAAGCACCTCAAACTGCTCGCGCAGCGCCCTCTGTTTATTTACCAGAGTAACTGTCTCCTGGAGGTGCCTACATCCCTCACCTCCAAAGAGACCAGGACCTGTCATAGGCGTACGCAGTAGCCTATTGTACAGGTCCTGGGACGGGCACAGATTGTCCAAGGCAAATGTGCGCCTTGCCCGGACACTCCTGGTCACCGCCCGCGTCATACAGTCCAGAGCCAGGTTGATACCATCCTGGATGGCTCGCTGGACTGTGACCGGACTTGGCTGGCGCGATGCGGATGCTGTTACTACCCCTTGTAACAGCTGGGAGACGTGGGACAGAGCGGCAATCGAAGCCCTCCCACTCTCCTCCGCATCACGCAACGCAGTATTTGCTGAACGCAACGCGTTCGAACACAAGACTCCCGTGTCAGAACGGGAGCCTGGCCGCGCATCCTCACCCAAAGCCGCGCGGTCATCCACGCTCGGCTTAGGTACCACACCGTACCGCTGGTAATCCAGGGGCACGATGCGGCAACGCCTGGCCACCTCGCGCGGGGCCTTCGCGAGACGTCCACTCGACTTAATGGACGTCTCCGCCGCCTCGAACATGTCAACGACATGCTCTGCCAGCGGCAGAGAAGGCATAGCGTTAGCAGTAGGCTTACCAGCTAACCACGGCCTGTGAACACGCTGGCTAGCCGACTGCTCCACGGGCAGATCTGGTCTAACACTCACCAACCACTGGCAAGCGTCAGACCAATCCTCCTCCGTGGCTAGCTGCGAGCGCTCTACAAGATGGGGGCCTTCGTCTTCCTCCTGAGCGCAAGCAACAGAGCTTGACGGCGGATACGCTGATATCCCTGGCAAGCCAGGGAGAGCATGCGGGCCTGACAACACCGGCATGCTAATCTCACTGGCTTGACCAGGAGCAGGCGCCGTGGTAGAGCGCGGGGCACATACCGCCCCACCACGGCCACGGCCAGCACCAGCGACACTCTCGGCAAGCCGAGGTATGCGGTAACGCTGGCCCTCAGCGCCCAGGGCCACAGTCTGAACCGTGGATTCTACCCCTGCGTGAGTAGAACCGTGGAATAAGTCGCCTGTATTCCCCGCGAGGGGCGCACAGACGTCATAATCCATGGCCACGTCCTCAGACGGCGACCCCAACAGGTAATCCTCATCCTCCTGGCCAGACAGATTAGACTCCGGGTCAGCAAAGAGAGCTAACCCGGACTGGCCAGGGAAGGTGCCATAGGAGGTACTGGCACCCGCGGCGTGCGGATACCCCTGGACTGATAAGCAGCCCGCGGGTTCCAGCGACAACCGTCCACGGTCCCTATTCGGCGCGGCACTAAGCCTGCTGCCAGGGTCGTGGAACGCCCCCTCTAATGGGGCAACCTCTGAATCTTCGAACAACGGAAGCGTACTAAGGAAAGGTGATTCAGAGGTGGGGATTACCTGCTCCGAAGCAGATGATGAGGACAGCAAAGGATTTGGTCCAGGAAGCATGCCACGAAGCAACTCGGGAACCAAATCCTTTATTGTCCTCTTCATCTCTCCCAACATCTCGGTCCGGAAGGCCTCCATGTCCACCGCGGACGAGGCCTTCCTCTTACCCTTTTTACTCACACCCTCTCTTTTCTGCTTCTTCTTCTCCTCCTCCACCACCTTGTCCTTCGCCTGTAAGCACAAGAATTCGGACATTAGCTCGCCCCCCCAGTGCTTACATATCTCGCAATTAAGCAAGGGACCACAGGGGCTACACTGATAAGAGATGAGGCACAAACTTGTCCTTCAAAAAACGTCCACAGGACGCACAACCAGGTCTCTGAAACAGGGCAAAGGACGAGGAGTATGAGCAATCTAGTTAAGCTCAGAAACTCACCAACTCAAGAGAAGGAAATGATCATAAAGATCAATATTCATCAGAAAACCAACTTCGGACAACTTTATTTGTTAATAAAGAGCAAGGCTGATTATGACGTCATTAATCCTATGACAGGAAAAAATCGATCCCCAACAAACATCCAAGTGCAAGGACGAATTGTATCTCTAACCAGAACATGTGCAGAATGGACATTTCGACTACACAACCATCAGATATATACTGATAACAATGGCAAATACTGTTAATTATCTCCCTTTCCTCTCTAAATAATTAACATCACCTCATATCAATAATTAGATACCTGACACTTTGTATAGACAAACCATCCAACGTGATGAACTGGAGCACTCCACCAACTGACCGCCTCTTAACTCTCTCCACCTCTAGGGGAAGGAATTGGATCAAGAGGGCAAAGTGAGAAGACCTTTATACTAGGCCTCCAACTCACTGGACATAAAATTTTTGGTTAGATAACCTAACAGTATTAGTAGGAAATGGAACCATGGTGGAGAGAAACAAACCCTCTGCTGATGTGATGTCCATTACATATCATCACACAGACCTGCGGACATAAACACAAAGAGAGATTAGTATTATATAGCACCTAGTTGAAATAAACCAACTAAACAAGGCGCTTATCACGGTAACCGCGAGTCCCGGAAACACATTACACCGGGGACAAAACTCGCTAATTTTACTAGAAGTCACCTGATTTAAAGGTCCTGGGCCCTCCTCTGGCGAAGTCATCCTTCCTGCCATCTTTATCAGGGATAAACACTTCCAAATTTACACAAAATTACTAAGAATTGAGTCAAGAAAAGCTCTAGCACAAAAACATGTGTAGACTCTCTGCCAATAAATTAGCAAAGAGGAAGTGCTAGTCTGCGCATGCGCGGTGGTGGGGCTGGCATCCGCCAGACTACGCTCTGACTCCCTGCCCAGTAGGGGCACCTAACTGTTTTAATCTGAGTGTTTATTGAGTGAAAGCCGATATTTAACAATATCAAAAGTATTAGGGAGGTAAGTATACTCTTGATGTGAAATAGTTTATTCCACGCATTGTTTATTAAATAAATTAAATTATCCTCAATTTGAAATGATTTTCTATTCTCATCCTTTCGTTTCCATAGTTACTTCGTCATATGTTGACAGCTGTGACCTTTAACCTTAACCTGTCAATCATAATCATCCTGCCCGCCGATTGGTCAAAACATTGTGCCGTTTAGCACATAGAAAACATTCCTTTCTATATCTATGTAAATGCTAGATCGCCTTGAAAAACATCGGCCCTATCATTATTTTTTTAACACATTTATGTCCGTATCTCTGTAGCAATCTATGGATTTTAAACATCTCTATGTTCAACTTGGGAAGACAAGAGTAACCTCCCCTTATATATATAACTTAGAACAAATTACAGGAAACAATGGCGTTGTAAAAAAGTTGAATGATGGTTTATTTGATCATTTTACAACACTATGATATTTAATAAAGGTATAACACAGTATTTAGACAGTAGTAAGGCATTTCAACGATCTATTAGTACCATTATAGACATGTTAGAATGCGATCGTTATTCCCGACTGATTCCCAATCCATAAAATCACATTTTCAGCTCTGAATTTTGTGATTCTGACAAAAAATTCTGAGGAAAAAAATGGGACAAATATTTATCCTTGTATATAGTGCGCAGGAGCTTTTTATAACATGTAATTTGAGCCAAAAAGTGCGCAATATACACGGAATTTAACGGTAGCATAAACTATACATGTACATACATGTATGGTAATTACATGTACAAAATGTATGTAGTTTCACCATGGATGAAGCGCCAGGAGAAATGTTGATTATGAGTCACAGTTTATGATCATGTCGATAGTCACTTACAGGACTGGCGGTATGATCAGTGAACGAAAAGAAGAAAGAAGTCAGTTTATAACGTCATATGATTGAGTGAAATAAACGAAATCTAGGATTTCTTTTTTCACGAGAGAGTTGATACTTACCTCCCTAATACTTTTGATATTGCTAAATATTGGCTTTCACTCAATAAACACTCAGATTAAAACAGTTAGGTGCCCCTACTGGGCAGGGAGTCAGAGCGTAGTCTGGCGGATGCCAGCCCCACCACCGCGCATGCGCAGACTAGCACTTCCTCTGACTAGATTATTGGCTGACACACATGCAACTATTAAGAGCCTGAAGACCGAGCCTCTGTGGGGTGGAGAGGCCGGGTCCGTATCTAGGGAGGTAAGTATCAACTCTCTCGTGAAAAAAGAAATCCTAGATTTCGTTTATTTCACTTCAAGAGTATACTTACCTCCCTAATACTTTTGATATTGCCAGAATTCGAAAGTGAATCTGGCGGGAGGGAGGCGAGGTCAAAAGACCAGCTCATCCCTATACGCTTTTCTGCGTTTAAGGCACTTAAACTTCTGAAACTGTAAGAAAAAACAGTCAGGATTTGACTAACCATCGGATAACACCACCGATGTATGAGAGATGACCGAATGTCATATGCGCTCCCCCCCCCCTCCTTCCTGGGAGGAAGAGTCGACTGACCTCAATGTCCTATACGCTCTCTACGTACAAGTGCCATGTACTACAGGACAGAGACGAAAAAGCTCCATTTTCGTAACTCTCAACAATGAACCACACAAATACACAAACCATCACCACATTAATAACGGGTAATCGTGACAATACAATCAACAACGGACAACACATGAACAAGACTGACCTTGTTGAAAATGGCTGCTGACATCATCTTCCCATCGGTAAAGACTGATGCAGGCCCAAAAAAGTGGGTGTTTCCATAAATTAATTGTGATATATATAAGTAATGAGGAAATCACCTCAAAAAATATAAACCGATTTATTTTTTCAAAACCGACAAGGCGAGAGGATTAGAGGTGTCACGGAGATAATGGTCTGTAAAACTTGACTCACAGTGCCACTGAGCCACCGATATAATATCATCCACAGGGACCCCATTAAATAGGGCCGTGGATGTCACTACGCCGCGGACACTGTGAGCCTTGGCCACGTCAACCTGCTTCCCGGTGGCGGATTTATGGCAAAACTGAATGCATTCCACAATCCACCTGGAAATGGTGTCCTTAGAAGCCCTCCCATGGGGTTCAATATATGACAACCATAACGCTGACTGGTCGGTGCGCCATGCCGCCGTACGTTGTTTGTACCGGCGCAGCGCCCGGACGGGACACCATGCTTTAGAATTAGGATCATATCTAGTTAAAGCAGGCAAAATAATAGGTTGACCTGGATATTTCAACGACTGATTTTTAGCCAAGAAATTAATCCTAGGTAGCAGCTTAAGGCCTTCCCCTGAAACCACAAAACGGTCATCCTCGGCTGATAAGGCATGAATCTCACTCCTACGCCTAGCCGAGGCCGCAGCAATTAAAAACACAGTCTTCAGTGTTAATAGTTTCATAGAAATGGAACTAAGTGGTTCAAAAGGCTTATCACCTAGTACTTGAAGCACTAGCGATAAACTCCAAGACGGAATCACAGGAGGATTCCTTGGTCTTAGATTGCCCATGCCTTTAATTAATACATTCAATGTATTTACTTCATCACTTCCCCTCTTAGCCAAGCAAGGAATAACAGACATTAATGCTGACTTATAACCAGCAATAGAGTTAGGCTTGAGGCTATAGGCATCATAGAGGTGACAGAGGAAATCAGCTACTACTTGAATAGATGAATCCATTGGATCAATACATCTTTTTGAGCACCATTCTGCAAATCTGTTGATTTTATAATTATATGCTCTGGAGGTTGACCCCCTCCTGGCTTTGGCCATAAACATGGCTGCTTGCTCAGAAAAGCCCTCCTTAATTCTAGATTCCTTGACAACATCCACGCAGTCAATCTGAACATTGACGGATTGTTGTGAAGGGCCTTGCCCTGGAAGATAATATCGTCCATCAGAGGCAGAGGAACCGGATTGCAGACCAGAAGGTCCAGCAGATCCGTATACCATGATCGGCTTGGCCAATCCGGGGCGATCAGAAGCACTTGGCATTCCTCTTGTCTGATTTTCTGAAGAATTTTTGGAATCAGGATTGCTGGAGGGAATGCGTATGCATACATTCTCCCCCAGCTGATAGCTAACGCATCTGTTGCGAAAGCGCTTGGATCCGGAATCGGAGAGACGTACGTCGTCATCTTCGCATTCTTCTTCGTTGCGAACAAATCGATGTTGGGTTTCCCCCAATGGTCGAACAGACGATCCGCCACACATTGATTTAGTTGCCATTCCGTGGGTAAAACACTCATCCTTCGGCTCAATGAGTCTGCTAGCAGGTTTAACCTTCCCGGAATATGAACTGCTTTCAAGGTAATCTGGTGATCCAGACACCAACAAAGCAGTTTCCATGTCATCATACAGAGACTGGGCGACTTCGTTCCGCCCTGGCGGTTTATGTAAGTCACAACGGTTGAGTTGTCTGAACGAATAAGAACAATCTTGCCCTGAACTTTCTGTAAGAAATGTTCCAGGCCCAGGACTACTGCTCTTAGCTCCAGTAGATTTATATGTTCCTGTGACTGTTCCAGATTCCAAAGCCCTGATATCGTGGATTCTTCCAGGCAAGCTCCCCAGCCCTCCATCGATGCATCTGTATACACAGTCACCTGAGGGTGGGGAGGGGTTAGCAAAACCCCCGGCAAGAGATTCTCTGTATTCAACCACCATTGCAGGTGGTGAATCAGAGGCGCCAACACTGACACATTCGAGTCCAGCGAACCTGTACTCTGGGTCCATTGTGTCATGAGAAACAACTGGATCGGCCGCCTGCGTAAGGCGGCCTGAGGAATGACTGGTTCCAACGAAACCATCAACCCCAGCATTCTCAAGTAAACCCGTGCCAGGACATGACGACTGTCGCACACTGACTGAATCAACGAGATGAGTATTTGAACTCTCTCCTGAGTAGGATAAACATATCATGTCTCTAGATCGAAGAACATCCCCAGGTAAACAAACTTCTGGGATGGAGTCAGCTCTGATTTTGGGAAATTGATCATCCAGCCCAAGTCTGTGAGAATTTTCAAAACAATCTCCAGATTGGCGGACAAACTTTCCCGGGTGTGCGCTTTCAACAGCCAGTCGTCTATGTACGTGTGGACTGCTATGCTTCTCCTGCGGAGGTATGCTGTGATTGCAAGAACCACACGGGTGAAAACCCGAGGAGCCGTGGAAATTCCGAAGGGCAACACCCTGAATTCCCACTGTCTGCCCTGGAATGCAAATCTCAGGAAGCGACAGAAACTCCCGTGGATGGGGATGTGGAAATAAGCGTCCTTCAAATCTATTGACGCCGTCCACATCCCCCTCTCCAACCCCGCCAACACCGAGCGCACCGTTTCCATCTTGAAACTGGGCGTCTCGATGAACTTGTTCAATGGCTTGAGGTTGAGAATCGGTCTCCACCCTCCGGTGCGTTTTGTTACTAAGAACAGGGTTGAATAGAAGCCCGGACACCTCTGTGCCGGCTGAATAGCTCCTTTTTGTACGAGGGAATTTATCTCCTCCTCGAGACACAACCTTTGATCTGGATCTCTCGGAATGGGAGTCCAGACTGGCACCAGAGACAGTTGCGACGGCGGGCCTGTCATCCACTCTGGATGATACCCCACGGAAAGCCATCGCAAGACTAAACGGTCCTGAGTTAACCGTTCCCACTCTTGCATGTGGTCGGCTAGCCGGCCTCCCACCGGTCCACCTAGGGACCGCGGTGGACACAAGGCATGCAAGAGCGGCACTGTCTCCGTCACCATACACACCGGCGTGGTCCTTACCGCGGTAAGCGCCCTGTCAGGAACGATAACCACGCCCAGATCCTCGCGCGACCCGCCCCGCCCCGCGCGCACCTCGGTGCACGGGCGGCTGCCTGGCTGACGGCGGCTGAGGAGCCTGCGCCCCCCTCACTGCTGGCCGAATCGCACGCGGCCGAGGCCGGCGCTGCGACGGCGGCTGGCCTCTGACTTGGCCAGCACCACCTCGAGCCTGCAGGGGACGATACGCAGGGGCCGCGGCGCGAACGTTAGCACGACGCAGCACCTCAAACTGTTCGCGCAGCGCCCTCTGGTTATTCACCAGGGTGACCGTCTCCTGGAGGTGGCGACATCCCTCACCTCCAAAAAGACCAGGACCCGTCATAGGCGTACGGAGTAGCCTATTATACAGGTCCTGAGACGGGCACAGATTGTCCAGGGCAAATGTGCGTCTTGCCCGGACACTCCTGGTCACCGCCCGCGTCATACAGTCCAGCGCCAGGTTAATACCATCCTGGATGGTTCGCTGGACCGCGAGCGGGCCTGGCTGGCGCGATGCGGATGCCGTTACTACCCCCTGTAACAGCTGGGAGACGTGGGACAGAGCGGCAATCGAAGCCCTCCCACTCTCCTCCGCATCACGCAACGCGGTATTCGCCGAACGCAACGCGTTCGCGCACAAGACCCCCGCGTCAGAACGGGAGCCTGGCCGCGTATCCTCACCCAAAGCCGCGCGGTCATCCACGCTGGGCTTGGGTACCACACCGTACCGCTGGTAGTCCAGGGGCACGATGCGACAACGCCTGGCCACCTCGCGAGGGGCCTTCGCGAGACGTCCACTCGTGTTAATGGACGACTCCGCCGCCTTGAACATGTCAACGACATGCTCCGCCAGCGGCAGAGAAGGCATAGCGTTAGCAGTTGGTTTCCCAGCTAACCACGGCGTGTGAACACGGTGGCTAGCCGACTGCTCCACGGGCAGATCAGGCCTAACGCTCACCAACCACTGGCAAGCGTCATACCAATCCTCCTCCGTGGCTAACTGCGAGCGCTCTACAAGACGGGGTCCTTCGTCTTCCTCCTGAGCGCAAGCAGTAGAGCTTGACGGCGGGTACGCTGATACACCTGGCAAGCCAGGGAAAACATGCGGGCCTGACAGCACCGGCATGAGAATATCACTGGTTTGACCAGGAGCAGGCACCGCGGTAGAGCGCGGGGTATATATAGCCCCACCACGGGCCCGGCCAGCACCAGCTACACGCTCGGCAAGCCGAGGTATGCGGTACCGCTGGCCATCAGCAGCGCCCTGGGCCACCATCTGAACCGCGGACCTTACTCCAGGGTGAGTAATACCGTGGAAAAAAGCGCCTGTATTCCCCGCGAGGGGTGCACAAACGTCTTCATCCATGTCCACGTCGTCAGACGGCGACCCTAGCAGGTAATCCTCATCACCCTGGTCAGAAAGAATAGACCCCGGGTCAGCAGAGAGCTAACCCGGGCTGACCAGGAACGGTGCCATAGGAGGTACTGGCCACCGCGGCGTGCGGATACCCCTGGACTGATAAGCAGCCAGCGGGTTCCAGCGACAACCGTCCACGGTCCCCTATCGGCGCGGCAATAAGCCTGCTGCCAGGGTCGTGGAACGCCCCCTCTAATGGGGCCACCTCTGAATCGTCGGACAACGGAAGCGGACTAAGGAAAATCGATCCAGAGGCGGGGATTACCTGCTCCGAAGCCGATGACGAGGACAATAAAGGATCTGGTCCAGGAAGCATGCCACGAAGCAACCCTGGAACCAAATCTTTTATTGTCCTCTTCATCTCTCCCAACATCTCGGTCCGGAAGGTCTCCATATCCACCGCGGACGAGACCTTCCCCTTACCCTTCCTACTTACAACCTCTCGTTTCCGCTTCTTCTTCTTCTCCTCCTCTACCACCTTGTCCGTCGCCTGTAAGCAGCACAAGAATTCGGACATTAACTCGCCCCCCCAGTGCTTACATATGTCACAATTAATCAAGGGACCACAAGGGCTACATCGATAACACAGATGCGGCCAGAACTTTACATGCATAAAACGTCCACAGGACGCGCAACCCGGTCCCTGAAACAGGCCAAAGGACAAGGAGTATGAGCAACTAGTTAAGCTTAGAAACTGAATCCAACTCAAAGAGAAGGAAAACGATCATAAAGATCAATATACATCAGAAACCAGCATAGCGCTTGAATTGCTGATAAATACATAGCCAGGCTGATTATGACGTCATTAATCCCGTGACAGGAAAAAATCGATCCCAACAAAACATCCAAGTGCAAGGACGAATTGTATGCTGAATGGATAAGTTGACTACACAACCATCAGATACATATAGATAACTCTTTTCTGGCAAAAATGTTAATTATCTCCCTTTGTTTGTTTACAATAATTAACATCACCACATTATCAATAACTAGATACCTGACACTTTGTATAGACAAACCATCCAACGGGCCGAACCGGAAACTCCACCATCTGCACACCTCTTAACTCTCTCCACCTCATGGGGAAGGAATTGGATCAAGAGGGCAAAGTGAGAAGACCTTTATACCAGGCCTCCAACTCACTGGACATAATTTTTCATTTGGTTAGATAACCTAACAGTGTTAGTAGGAAATGGAACCATGGTGGAGAGAAAACTAATTCTCTGGTACTGTGACGTCACCACCTAGCGTCATACAGACCTGTGGACATAAACAGAAAGAGAAATTAGTCCTAGGTAGCACCAAGTTGATATAACCCAACCAACCAAGGCGCTTATCACGGTAAACGCGAGTCCCGGAAACACAATACACCGGGAAGAAAACTCGCTAATTTTACTAGAAGTCACCTGATTTAAAGGTCCTCCGTCCTCCTGTGGCGACGTATTCCTATCCGCCATCCAAAAAAGTGACTAACACTCCAAACAAACACCACTTAAACAGTTTAAGAGAGCGAAAAAGCTATTGAACAAAAAAACATGTGTGATCTCTTTGCCAATAATCTAGCAAAGAGTAAGTGCTAGTCTGCGCATGCGCGGTGGTGGGGCTGGCATCCGCCAGACTACGCTCTGACTCCCTGCCCAGTAGGGGCACCTAACTGTTTTAATCTGAGTGTTTATTGAGTGAAAGCCAATATTTAGCAATATCAAAAGTATTAGGGAGGTAAGTATACTCTTGAAGTGAAAAACTCGATTCCAGCATCGAGGGACTCCATCTCAATGAGGTAAATTAAAATGGGGTGTACATCTACATGTATATGTGGGGGACATAAATCTTTAGAGATTGACAGTTAAAAAATCCATTAAAAATTGACAGAAGCAGCTGAAACTCGAGCTTGATCTGTAACTTCTCATAAAATAGCAATAAACCAAGTTTCAGTTATATATGGTGAAGTAGAAGGAAAGTCTTGAAAGCGGATATGTTTGTATTTCATAAGTCGAAAGGGGACATAACTCCATTAAAGAATGACGCAAACGCCTGAAACTCGAACTTGGTCTGTAATTTCTGATAATAAAGTAATGTACCAATTCTCAGTTGAATACATGTATCTTGAAAGACTGCGAGAAAAAGGGCTGAAAACTAATATTTTGCGTAAGTCGAAAGGGGGCATAACTCCATGAAAAACTGACTAAAATGTCTGAAACTCAAACTTACTCTGTAACTCCTTATACTAAAGCGATGTACCAATTTTCCCTTAAATATCTTGAAGGACTGCGAAAAAAGTGCGGAAAGCTAATATTTTTCGTCGAAAGCGGGCATAACTTCATCAACAGTTTATGCATACCCCTGAAACTGGAACTTGGTCTGTAAGTTCTCATAACAAAGCAATGCAGCAATTCTCAGTACAATATCTTGAAAGAAAGCGAAAAAAGTGCGGGAAACTAATATTTTTTGTAGATCATAAGACGAAAGGGGCATAACTTCATGAAAAATTGACAAAAATGTCTGAAACTTGAACTTGCTCTGTAACCCCTTAGACTAAAGCAATGTACTGATTTTTCCTTAAATATCTTGAATGAGTGCGAAAAAAATTGCAGAAAGCTGATATTTTTCATATTTCCTAAGTCGAAAGGGGGCATAACTCCATCAAAGATTTACGCATATGCCTGAAACTCCAACTTGGTCTGTAACTTCTCTAACAAAGCAATGTAGCAGTTCTCAGTATAATATCTTGAAAGACTGCGAAAAAAGTGCTGAAAACTGATATTTTTTGTATTTCATAAGTCGAAAGGGGGCATAACTCCATGAAAAATTGACGAAATACGCCTGAAATTCGAACTTTTTCTGTAACTTCTCATAACAAAGCAATGTAGCAATTCTCACTGTAATATCGTGAGAGTATGAAAAAAAGTGCAGAAAACTAATATTTCTCGTATTTCATAAGTTGAAAGGGGGCATAACTCCATGAAAAATTGACGAAAATGTCTGAAACTCGAACTTGCTCTGTAACCCCTTATACTAAAGCAAAGAACCGATTTTTGCTTAAATATCTTAAAGGAGTGCGAAAAAGTGCGGAAAGCTGATTTTTTTCATACATGTATTTCCTAAGTCGAAAGGGGGCATATAACTCCATAAAAAGATTGACGCCGCATATGCCTGAAACTTGAACTTGGTCTGTAACTTCTCATAACAAAGCAATGCAGCAATTCTCAGTACAATATCTTGAAAGACTGAGAAAAAAAGTGGGGGAAACTAATATTTTTCATATTTCATAAGCTGAAAGGGGGCATAACTCCATGAAAAATCGACGAAAATCTCTGAAACTCAGGAATGCTATGTAACTCTGTATACTAAAGCGCTGTACCGATTTTCGCTTAAATATCTTGAAGGAGTGTGAAAAAAAGTGCGGGAAGCTGATATTTTTCATATTTCTTAAGTCAAAAGGGGGGGGGGGGCATAACTCCATAAAAAAATTGACGCATACGCCTGAAACTCGAACTTGGTCTGTAACTTCTCATAACAAAGCACTAAACCAATTCACAGTTGAATACCTTGAAGGACTGCGAAAAAGTGCGGAAAAATCAACTGCAACAGACAAAAACAAAAATGCGCCAAGAAGAAAACAATAATGTGCCAAATGCAAAACAAAAACATAGGCGAAGAAAACATAAACGCGACACGAAGAAAACAAAAACACCACTGCACCAGGACAAAAACAACAAATAATAGCGACATTTTTTTAGCGCGCCATAAAGTATCAGAAAGCATTTGGAAACAAAATATGAACACGGCTAGAAAGCGTGGCATGTCTTCAAAATAGCTGGTGCATTTGTGAAAAACATAGGCACGTTTCACACGCTTAGTAAATTGGAATGCCTGTGGACTTTGGCTCATTACAAGTAGAAGTCGGTGTTACCCATTCGAGTTGTCAGTTCTTGCTGTTCGCGAACAGATTTAACAAGAACCCTACCATTCGACAACAGCACAGGAAACAGTTTCAGAATGTTGTTCAAGAACGGCGAGAAAGGACAACACATATTTTCATGATGTTCTATTAAATTAGTTTCGTATCGGGAATAAAACAGAATTTTAAAGTCTATTGTTGAAATGAATGTTTGCGACGAGATTTTGCAATGGTTTACATAATGTACTTATGCACAAATGTATTCCCGTTATTGGTGATTGTCATTGTATTTGTACGAAACTACGAGAATTATGCTAGCTCCATTTATTAAATCCACAGACCTGTATTGGTATAGACCGCTTATGACCATTCAACGGCGGCATTTCCAAGCAATATTTTATAATATCTAACATATTATTGTGAATAAAACCTTACAATGAAAACAAACGGAAGCTCGAGAAATGTTCACAGTTGATCGTGATAGATCTATTTTGTAGTTTTGTCTGACATCTTAACGGAAATATTAGTCCCTCGAATCTTCCCAGTGTTCTCATTCCGTTGCTTTCGTATTTACTTTTTAAAAACATCCAGCGCAGCGAAACATGCCGACCTGGTGAGATTTGACATAGTTTATTCTCATCCGGTTTCTTTCGCATTTACTTTCTATAAACATCCAGCGCAGCGCAACATGCTGACTTGCAGGATTTGACATACATGTAGATTATATTTGCGTGATAGACAAATAGTAGACTGCGACGATTTTAGCATTTATTTCCATTTCAATCCCTCTCTAGATTATATATCGAGAATACTATTATCGGCGAGCCAGAGAAAAACATGACCGTGTTTTAGAAAAACAATCTTGTCGGGAAGTGTTTTGGTGCGTTTAGGCTTATCCTGTTCGTAATTAATTCATGTATATCACAGAAAGTTACCTGACATTTCGACCTCGTCCTGTTTGTGTTTTTCATTTGCCACGTTTGTGTTTTTCATTTGGCATGAAATGTTTTGCTTTTTGCGCGAAATGTTTTGCTTTTTGCGCGCATACATGTATGTTTTGCTGCTGTCATGTTTTTTGTTAACTGAATTCTGAGCTGTACTGTAGCTCAGAAGTTCATCTTAGAATAATCATTTTCTCAAAAATAACACAGACATGTCCCCTACATAACATCTTTTTACCAATTTTGCGTCAAACAGAAAGGATATCATAATTTCAACTGACGGTTTTAAACGTATAACAAAATGAAAGCAAGCAGATTCTCAGTTTTTCCTTGAAAAAAAGCACCTAGTTAATTCATATTAGCTTTTACTTGTTCATGAGGCATGAATATTTTTTTTCAAGACACCTTGGAATTTAGGGGTTTTCGTAACACTTTTCATAAATTGTATGCTTAATTTTTCATACTTCCAAATGGATTATCCATTTAACACATATAATGTAATTGCTGCTACTGGAAGTTTCTTAAATATGTTAACTTTCATAAAGAGTAAGATACAGGGGTGTGACTATTCCCAATTTCAAAAGTAACAAAATCAATCTCTGATGGGAAGGCTGTCCCACGCATAACGCATATTTTGCATGATTATACGCTCATGTTATTGTCTAAAGGAATGAAGCTTGACAAGTGTAATACGTCAAAATTAGTGCTATAACAACTAAATCATCTAAAGGCAACCATCATTATTTCAGAATATTTGAAATTTTCACATTATGGTTGACACAAATTTTATGTTATTTTGAAACACCCCATGTGTATGGCTTAATGTACGTACAAGAGCGTATCTGCGCTGAGCGGTATCTCCATGAGTTTGGTCAGCCATGTGCCACCACCTAGCTCCCAGATATGTCCAACATCCTTAGCCTAAAGAAAGAAGAACAATAATACATCGCTTGTTATTATAGCATGTACCATGCTTAATTGGTACAGTGTACACAGTTTTTACCTGCCCATGTGATCCCGATCATGCAGGTCAATTTTATGGCTAAAGGCTAAAACGCAACAGCAACATTGTTTTCAAATCGGAAATTTTTAAAGCATTTTTCAATAACTCTAATGGAGTGCTCTTTTCCGAACTTGGGTTGATACGTATCTGTGGGGGTCCCACAGAAGTACATGTATACAACAGCAACAGCTTTCAGCAACAAAAATAGACACTTTTGACCTGATGGCGACCCATCTGAAAAAATATATCAACGTCGCGGGTATTGGATAAAACTGACCGTGTTAATTAATCACTAAAAATTAATAAGCATTTGAACAGAAACCATTCAAACCATTTTCCAAGATTGGCAAAAAGGCATAAGGCGGCCATTTTGGACTTCAAATTTGGACCAATTTTGATATTGATTATCCATGTGTCAAATCCAATTGATTTCTAATGCTCTAGTCAATCTCTCCAAACCACATACCTGTATGCTCTATTACACAGTAATTGATTTTCACAATAGTTGCTAGGCTTGCGAGATTACGTGATTAAATCGAAACCATGATTATTTTTTAAATTGTGAATTTATACGATTCAAAATAAAATAATCGTGAATAAATTCAAAACCTACCTTATAATAATTTACTCTTTCATGTGACCGGTCAATAAAATTGACATTTGGGTCTGGGCATGTCCAATTCCAGACCACGGGAAAACTATTTTTAGAAAATGTATGCATTGGAATGACTGGCGCGATGCTAGCACCACCAGGAATTCGAGTGATAGTTTCAAAAAATAGTTATCTCTTTGGTCTGGAAATAGACATCTCTAAGCAACATTAAGATTTCGTCATTGATATGGTATTGTTGAACATTGGCTAGAATGTAGGTAATTTGTACAGAGGATAATTAATTCACCTTTCCAGAGTACCCACCCATCATATGACGTCATAATGAACTGCGTGATGTGTACAATGACATCATAGTGAATGACGTAATGAATGACGTCGATAAGTACGTCACGAACGCATATTTGAAGACGGTCTGTGCGTTGTTGTACAAATTGTTTGTTTTACTATTTAATAAATATTCTGTTGAATATTTTGAAACTAATTTGATTGGGTGCTGTTGCTGCCATAGGCAGCAACAGCACCCAATCAAGCACCCAGTCAAATTAGTTACAAAGTATTCAACAGCTTCCCTGTATAGGTTTCAGGGAATTGATAGCTAGGGCATTTGGGGATCGATCAATCCCAACACGGCGAGGTGTTGGTGGAGCTTAGCTTGTGATGGGTGGGGCATAGCTAAAAATGGAAAGGTCCATTAAGTAATCACGATTGTTAAAAAATTAATCAATCATGATCACTTAAAGCAATAACTGCACAATCCTACTGCTGGCCATGTCAGACTTCATATTTGACACAATCTTTAAATGGATACTCCCCATACAGTATGTCATACAATGAATTTCTGAAGATTTGTCTCAATCAGACCAAGCTGCTCACTGATCATTCCGTGGAGGTTGGAACATACGTACATTGTAATATTCAAAATTAACCCCAGTAGCCATTTTGGATTTTGCTTTTAGACTACACTCCTCATGGATATCTATTGCATAGTCTTGAATCGTTCAGTTAACGCTTTGTCACTTAAGCCGACCAAAAATACCGTACATAGTGGTTTTGACAAATGTCCATTTGCAGGCAGACAAGACTATTTTTGAAAATTTACAACTGGACTGAATGGCTCAATGATCAGGGATATATATGTATTATAGTCATGCTTGAAAATACCCTTTCTCTATTGGCATCCAATGCTTCATGTAGTAGGTGTACATAAGATAATTTTGATAATGTTTGCTGTTAATTTATCAAAGAATAAGAAAATGTACCACCACTTCTTCACGACGTCATTTAACCCTCGAATTTCAATTTCAATTTTTCTCAGAAAATATCCATTTGCAGACCAAGAGAAGACTATTTTTGAAAACTTAACACTGGAATGACTGGCTCGGTCAAGCTGAACAGAAATGGCTTCTGTAGTGATCTTGAGTAATGTCCATTTGCCATGTTTGCAGGGAGAGCAAACCATTTTAATTTGAAATTTTGTCACTGTAACGATTGGGTCGTTAAACCAAACCAGCCATTCTAGTGCAAACTTTTCAAAAATAGTCTTTCCTTAATTTGCGAACGGACAGTCATATTTTTTATTTTCTTGACCCATAAAGGTCTAACTCACGATATTATGTCCTTTAGCTGTGCGACCAAATGTATACTCAAGGGCCACTGTCGGCTTGGCACTTTCATCCCTGTAACACAACATGAACCATAGACATGTTAAGTTAGCAGTATTCATGGCAATACAAGGAAAAGTGAAGTGGAGGCTACATGTACAGTTGTACCAGTGTTGTTCCGATTAATCGATTTGATCGATGATTGATTGGTTTGCGTGTTCATCCAACCGATCGATCATAATTTCAGAAATCGATTTTGGTTGTTTATAAATTGACTTTATTAATATCTTTTAACTGGTCAAGCTAGAAAACGAATACGTTTTGGAAAAGAATTTAAATTTAATTTTTACAACTGTATAGTATTACTCCTTAGTCTAAGACATTAATTCTTTCAGCACTGAAATAGTAAGTTAATTTCAAAGCAACCATACATGTACCACTAACATAAGGCAGCAACAGTTTCCAGTCAAATAAGTTTCAAAATATTCAACAAATTATTTCTTAAATTATTAAGAACCTGTCATACCTGCGACTTGGTTTGAAAGGGGTTATTATCCTTGAACATGCTATAATTACTGCATTCAAAATGGGTAAAAATGAGAACCTGTTATGATCAACCATTAATTGATCATTGGTTAGTTTATAAAACCAATCATCGATCACAAAAATACTACCAATTCCCAACACTACTTTGCACACAAATGTATTTATAAACATTTCCAATTTATCAATATTTTATTACATACATGTATATACATGTATATCATTACATATATGAGAATGAAGGATTCCAGTTTATCCATCAATCATATGATGTCATAATCAACTACATGACATGTACATGTAGGATGATGTCATAATCAATTACATGAATGACGTAGATGAAACTAAGTTCATCGCTTAAGCGAACGCTTAATTGATGACAGGCTAAGCATTGTTCTACAAATTATGTCTTTACTACATGTATTTAATACGCATGCGGTTGAAAATCATGAAGGCACCCAGTCAAATTACCTTCAAAATATGCGACAGCTTACATGTACCTGTACCTGACAGTATATTCTCCTAGAAATTGAAAGTGAGTGCGTTCAGGGATCGATCAGTCCTAACACGGGCAAAGTGTAGGAAGAGCTTATAGCTAAAGATGGGCAGGGCATACATGTAGCTAAAACCGGATTCCTCAATTGCAGCTCTTTTAGCAGGCTACCAAAGTGTTTTTGCATGCAACTTCTAACTTATTCAAATGCACAGATCCATGCATCCAAACCTGGACTCCAATAGGTTTGCTTAAATACAAGAACACATACAATTGTATAGGCTTGCGTGATTACATGATTAAATCGAAAATCGCGATGATATTTTAAATCATGAATTTACATGATTAAAAATAAAATAATCGAATAATCGTGAATATTTTCTATTGCATAAAATATTTCAAAACCTAACTTTAAATTACTTTTTAATGTGATCGGTCATGAAAAATGCCATTTTGCTTAGCAAATCGAAGTCCATTTGCAGGGCAAGAGAAGACTATTTTTGAAAATGTACTACTCTAATGACTTGTTCGAACATCGAGCTAGGCATTCCAGTGAAACATTTTCAAAAATAGTCTTCTCTTGCCCTGCAAATGACCTTTTTGTCATTGATATTATTTTGCTGCTATGTCCTGGTAATTTGTATCCAAGCTGATTAATCGAGTAATCATGATTATTTTTTAATAATCGATCACGATCACTCACGGCAATAATCGCACAAACCTACATTTGTATGCACAATGTAATACCTGGTAATTATTATCTCTTTCAAATACAAATATTTCATTTAATAGTATTTCCATATCCAAATATTAGCTTTCAAATCAAAACCTACAATGTACGAGTATAATTTATCAATGAAAAGACAAACCACATGTAGAATGGTCACCTTAAAACCATACATGTAGTTACAGTAAGCCTACTGTCACTAGAAAACTTATGAATATTTTTTAATTCCAGAAATACTACATGTAATACACTTTTAAAAGTCGAATAAAAGCGCAGTGCACTACCCATCACAGAGCATTCCCATCCCCATTTCAACAAGAGTTTTAGTGAAACTTAACATACATATATACATGCAGGCATACTTGTTTGAGGAATGCTAAATGTGACCAGTTATATGTAGTCTTTGATAATTCTCTGAGAAAGGGGGGGGGGGGGTGACTTCTATTAGGCACAATGTACACATTTGGAATTCACGGCAATGACATCACTAAAAATCTTGAAAGTCTTCATAGCTGCATTTATTATTGAATTTTAATCTTTCAAGGAAATAACTCTGGCAAATATGGGCAGATTTATGACGAAATTATGACACTTTGTCTATCCCCAAAACATCTGCTGAAAAAAAGTTGTGAGTGTAGGTTCAAAACTCTGAGATATGGCCCGGACAAGAAAATTTTGACGAATTTGAGCTTTTCAAGGGAGATAACTCTGGAAAAATATGGGCAGATCCTGCCGAAAGAAATCATGACACTTCGTCTATTCCTGAAAAATCTGCTGAAAAAAGATTGTTAGTGTAGGTTCAAAATTCTTCGAGATCTGGTCCGCACAAGAAGATTTTGACGGATTTTAGCTTTTCAAGGGAGATAACTCAGGCAAATAGGGGTGGATTTTGCTGACACAAAATCTTGATACTTTGTCTATCGCTAACACATCTGCTGGAAAAAAATGCGAGTGTAGGTTCAAAACTCTTCGAGATATGGCCGGGATAAGAAAATTGCGGGAGACTTTAATAGCCAGTCCCAGAGCTGGGGATACAGAACACTTGATAAACGAGGAGAAGACATTGAAGCATGGCAAGATGAAAAGCACCTTTTACTTGTCAACGATCCCACAGATCAGCCTACCTTCTACTCATGCCGGTGGCACTCGACAACAACGCCAGACTTGGGATTTTGTACAGAAGACATTCACAGAAACCTCAGTAGAGTGGTCGGATCGCAGTTAGGAGGAAGCGACCACCGCCCAGTCCTCCTCTCTCTTTCTGGAAGTATTTCGACAAGTTCACCTCAACATCCAAGGCGGAACCACAAAAAGGCAAATTGGAGTCTGTTCGTTCCAATAAGCTTACCCAAAATATAGCAGTAGAAGGGAGAAACATCAACAATGTGGTCAAGGAATTTAATTCAAGTATCCTCAAGGCTGCCAACGAAGCGATTCCTTGAGGGTTCAGGAAAAACTACCACCCCTACTGGACAACAGAACTGCAAGCAGCACATGATAAACTAGACAAGGTCAGAGAAGATGCAGAGGGTAATCCGTCATGAAAACCACTTCACGCTACAACAAATTTAAGCCAGGTATCTAAAGCTGGAGGCCAAAAGAAGCTGGAGGGAAAAGACGGCAGGGTTTAATTTAGAGAGTGACACCACAAAGCTATGGAGACTGACTAAAGCACTGAATGATGAGGGTGTCTTGGGAGAGAAGATTACTCTTGAAGAAGATGGACAAACACTGACAGGAAAGATGGCTGCAGATGCCTTTGCGAAGGCATATGCAAAAGAAAGCAACATTTCTATACCACAAATGCGTCAAAAAGAGGTTAGAAAAGAGCAAAAGGAAAGAACAGACACCAACACTCACGATGCAATGAAAGTTGACATTAGTTTAGCAGAACTGAAGAAGGCTATCCGCCAATTGAAGAAGAAGAAATCTCCCGGGCCAGATGGCATTACGAATGAAATGATCCAACACCTTGGTAATGCATCTCTTCGCAAGTTGCTAGACATCTTTAATCTCAGTTGGACCAATGCAGAGGTTCCTCAGTGCTGGAAGGAAGCCAGAATGACTCCTATTCTGAAAAAATGGAAGAAAAAGACGAAAGTGCTGAGCTACCATCCTATCAGTCTTACAAGCTGCATATGCAAGACCATGGAGCGCATCATCAACCAGCGGTTGCAGTGGTACCTGGAGTCGGAGAACATTATAGTTTCAGAGCAGGCCGGCTTCAGAAGATACAGGAGCGCAGAAGATCAAACAACACATCTTGCACAGGTCATAGAGGACACTTTTCAAGCCAAGAATGTGATGCTAGCCGCCTTCATCGATCTGCAGAAGGCATTTGACAAGGTGTGGAAGGATGGCCTCCTCGTGAAGCTCCAGCGCACAGGCATCGGTGGCAACATGTTCCGATGGACCAAGTCATACCTACACAATCGCCGAGCTAGGGTGCCGGTGGATAGACAATCTGGACAGAATGTATTGCTGAGACAAGGGGTGCCACAAGGCGGAGTATTATCACTAACTCTGTTCATACTCTTCATTAATGACATTGTAGTAGAGCTGCCCAATGGGATCCAAGCAGCCCTCTATGCAGATGACCTCGTACTCCGGTGCACCGATGAGTACACAACGACTGCCACGTACAGAATGCAGCTCGCCTTGGACAGAATTACAGCTTGGGCCGATCGCTGGTGTATTACCATCAACAAAGAAAAATCATCAGCCACGCTATTATCACTGTCCACCAAAACCAAGGTTGCCAATCTGACACTGGGCGGTACTCCACTCGAGTACGAGGACCAGCAGACATACCTGGGAGTCACCTATGTCAGAAGATTAACATGGAAGGAGCACATCCAGAATGCAGAGGCAAAGGCCAGAAGAAAGCTAAACATCATGAGGAAGCTGGCAGGAACAAAGTGGGGTGCCAATGAAAGGATCCTCAAGACCATCTACCTAGGTGCCGTACGACCACACCTTGAGTATGGATCCAGCTCATGGATGACACCAGCTAAATATCATCAACAGAACCCAGACAGAGTACACAACCAGGCACTGCGCATCATCACTGGTGGAATGAGATCAACACCAATAGCAAAAATGTAGCAGACAGCAGGCATTCCCACATTTAGCAAAGGAAAAGATCAAGTTTTGTGAAAGAGACAAAAGCACTTCAAAGGAAACACCAAGAAATGTTGCCAGCACAAATAGAAGACCCAAACCACACCCGTGATCCTCCATCCTGGGAAAACAAACTAGAGAGCATGTAGCTATTCGCACCACAGTACCTCATCTCACAACCAAAGATGAACACAGTGATGTGAGCAAGAAGGCCCTGACCCTAGCCATGCTGGAAGAAATGTACCCTCAGGAGACATGGATAAGGATCTACACAGATGGATCAGCCAAAGATGCAAATAGGAGCGGAGGTGCCGGACTGCACATACAGTATCCAAACGGACAACATGAGTCAGCAGCAATAGCGACAGGCAAACACTGCACAAACTAGAGCTGAAGTCGAAGCACTGGTTCATGCAGCTAATACCATCAGCAGAACAGCAGACCCTTTTGCACAGATTGACTTTTTATCTGATGCCCGCTCTATCCTTGAGGCTATCACCAAAGGTAAGCTGCCACAACTTGAAGAAGCACTACAAACCATCAAATGCTTTCGGATAGCACTGCAGTGGATCCCCTCACACTGTGGAGTCCAAGGAAATGAGGAAGCAGACAAGATGGCAAAGGTGGGTGCAGAAGAGAATCAGACAGCAAACATGGTTATGCATACAGAGATGAAGACTATCATCAAGTCACTCTATAGAAAACCTCAATCAGAAGATGCCTACCATCATCTCTCGAGGCCAGAGCAAGTGACCATTTTTCGTCTCAGAACTGGACACAACAGACAAAACCAACACATGTCCAGGCGGTTCCACCTTACGACATCGCCCACTTGTCCTTGTGGAGAAGCAGAACAGACCACAGAGCACATACTTCAATGTTGCAGTACATACAAGTATCAGCTGCTGAGAGAAGAGATCTGGCCTTTGTCAACCTCTTTTCTTGAAAAGCTGTATGGGTCTGTGGAAGAACTGCAGAAAACCACAGATTTCATCTTGAGAACGGCTCTCCAAGTGTGATACCAGTGATCGAAAAGAAGAAGAAAATTTTAACGAATTTTTGCTTTTGGGGGGAGATAACTTGGGCAAATAGGGGTGGATTTTGCCGAAATGAAATCAAGACACTTTGTCTATCCCTAACACATCTGCGTGCGGTATGACATGATATGACCCTGCTTTGCACAGGCGTATGAAAATAGTGCATTAGGAGGGCAGACAGATGACGGTCATGAAAAACTATCAGTTAATAAAATACACATATTTCACAACTATAATCCTTAGATTTGTTCAAGAAAATTTAAATTTTGCAATAGCAAATGTCCATTTGCAGGGCAAAAGACTAGTTCTGAAAATATACAATACATGTAGTCACCAGTTTTCATTCATCAGAAACTGGTCAGCTGTACTGGTCTATGAGAGTGATAGATTACAATTGCTGTAACTGACCAAGAGGTGGATGTAAATGTACCTGTAGTGAATTAATTATTTCTATCACGTACCTGTCGAGGAAACGAAGAATCATTGTTGTCTTTCCCTACAAAAAGTAATCACACAAATACATCACACGTATTCATTAAAATTAACAGTTTAACCCTCGAATTTGTTCAGGAAAATTTTTATTTTCTCATAGTAAATGTCCTTTTACAGACCAAGAGAAGACTATTTTTGAAAATGTACCACTAGAATGACTGGCTCGGTTATCGAGCCAGTCATTCGAGGTAAATTTTCAAAAAAGTCTTCTCCTGGTCTGGAAATGGACATTTCTCAAGACCACTGCCGAAGCCGTTATTTTGAGTGTTAAAGGGTTAATAATGACCATTTAACACGTTCACCGAAAAAGTACATGTATATTCTTTATGATATAAAACGTATTCTGTTGAATATTTTGCAATTAATCTGACTGGAAACTGTTGTTGCCTAAGCCAGAATTAGCTTTCAGTCGAATTAATTTCAAAATATTCAACAGTTTTCCTGTACTGAAAAATGTTAATTTTCTCATAGAACGTACCCATATAGTTGCAAGTCAAGATATTATCTTTGAAAATTTCCATGTACCATTGGAATGACTGGCTCGATTCCAGTCATGCCAGTGGCAAATTTTCAAAAATCATCTCTTGCCCTGTAAATGGAAATTCCTCAAGACAACTGTAGAGGGTACATTGTGTACATGTACATGTAGCTTTCACCAGCTGGACGATTAAACCGTTAATTTATCAAAAAACTGTCCAAAACCAGCCCCTGCAGTGCGCTTAGAGAATGTCCAGTTATGGGCCATCTAAGGCCATTTATTTTTGAAAACATACCACTAAAACAATCTTCTTTTCTTGGCTTCTGAATACACACCTTTCAAGACCACTGCAGAGGCTGGTTTGGGGCCGCTTGACCAGTAAAGAGGTAATATATTTAAACTTTCATTTAATTTTCATATAATAAATTTTACTAATTTTAGAACTTGTCTAATAAAATACTGAAACCACTCGAATAATTAATAGTAGAAATATACATGTATGCAAAATATGAAAATAGTTTAGTTGTTGCGTAATCAAAAAAAATAATGGTCTGGCTATACACAATGTATACTGATACATGTGTCATGGCATCAGATAAATGGCATCATTTATTTAAAAATTTTTAAACCAGATCTGCTGATTTCAAAATTTTAAATGTCATTAATTAAAGATTTTTAATTAATGACATTTATTTGACATCGTGACACACGTATCTAAAATGGTAATGTCATATCTAGGTATTAAATATTGATCTAACTTTTTGCGTTAATATATTTATATATAAATGCAGTACTCAGCATCTAATAATAGGAAAATATGCATCATCAGCGCGACTGTGCGAGTATAAACTTAAAACATATTTATTACCCTTGAGAAGCGCATGTGTGTGTGTGTGTGTGTGTGTGTGTGCATGCGTGCGTGCATGCGTGTGTACTGTACGCGTGTGCAGCTGCACCTCAGAAACTACCAATCCGATTTGGCTTAATCATTGAACACTCAAATATTTTTTAATTTAAATTTTCTCATAGAAAATGTCCATTTGCAGACTAAAGGAAGAACATTTTTTTTAATTTACCACTGAATTAACTGAGCCAGTTATGACCACCTTTCCAGATAAGCAGGGTTTTTGCGTTTTCACCCAATAAAAATGGCCAATCACCCAATTAATTTCAGTTCTATTGCTAATAGTGTATACTAACTTAATTTAAAAAACCAATTAATTTCAAAAAACCCCAATTTACAAAATTTCTAAGAGTAAATCTCCCAATTATTGAAAAGCTTATCTAGAGCACTGAAAATAGTCTTCTCTTGGTCTGCAAATGGGCATTTCTCAAGACCACTGCAGAAGTAATTTTTGACTGATAAGAGGGTTACAGGTTAATATTCACAGCAAAATGACTGAAAATAAAATTGTTTAAATTGTATACTTTTAGAGGCTTAAACTGTGGGCCTAGCTGTAATGAAACGAAATAAATCTTAGCATGCATGTACATTGTACATGTATGATGATTTCATTACATATAAATTAATAACATTATAAATTATATTATGTTCATGTATGGAATGAAATCATCATATGTTACGGTTAATTTAGTTTCATTACATCGAGGCCCACAATTTAAGCTTCTAAAAGTAATACAATTTTAATCAAATTTGTAATTTCAAGCATTCTAGTGTGAATATGCGCCTTTAAATTATAACACAAGTAAGGCTGTTACTGTAAACTAGGCCTTCCATACTTTTCACATGATCCTGAGAATAAACCTGGATCCGGATTGGATCAAATTCTAGAAGTATGGAGAGCTTGGAAACTAATCACCCAATTAAGCTCAGATTTGAACCCTTTAAAGATGTTGTGAGGACTAGATACCCGATCGCTCTGATTAACTTGACAATCATAATACAGATTCTACTTTACTAGAAGAAAAAAATGCTTTTTAAATTTTTGTAATCGGCCCAGCCAAAGCCGAGATAAGCATATAGCAATCACCTTGACAACCAAATGTTTTTAGCTATCGCGCTAGAGTTGTGACGTCATACCGGGATGACACCAATTCCTATTAGCCTAGATTATTATATCGGAGAGCATAGCTAGGCTCTCTACTGTTGCGTTTATTAGGCACCTATGCACCTATTCTTTGACAATTCATTGTTCACACAGGGACACTACATTGTTCGAGATGCACAAAGGTTAAATAATATCGAAGTTGATGATATTTTTGTTGATTAAACTTAAAGGACAGCCCTCATGGTCACAGTGCCCGACATCACAATTCTAACGTATAGGCCTCTGTTAGAGGTGACAGTAACATCGGATTTCGTGTATGTGAATTAGGCTATATTTAATCAAACCCACCCACACACTTCTTGGAATACAATTCTACAAATGCATATATATATCTTGTCTTTCTGGATTGACTGTAGAGATTTTGCATAGATGATAGGCATGCATGTACACAAATGTACAACTTTTTAAATGATAGTTAAGTAGGCCTACACCGCTCAGTGCACGTACGATCGCAATTTACCATTGTGTTAGGGTTGCACGATTATTCACTTTTCATAATCGCGATCATTTAAAAAAAATAATCGCGATCATACGATTAATCATGAACTATATTAACTACGTCAATGCTGCTTAGAGGACGTTATTATGCTACTGCAGATTGAAAGATTATGGGTTAGGCACATGGGTATACATACATGTACATGGACAGAATACGCCAGTTGCTGACTGCAAACAAAGGAATGTATCAAGATTTTTCTAGACGGAAAACGGAAGGTACCGTATTTCGCTTAATTGTAGCCTATGATCTAATAGAAGCCCACCAACTAACTTTGACATATGCATTAGCTCCAATGATTTCTTAACAGATTTAAAATGGCAAAACTCTGTATTAGAAGCCCACCCCCTAACTCAGCAGATTGTATAGGAAAATTTGTAAGAATAACGTGTATAATAATAACAATCTTGTCACAGGGTGTGTCTACTTCAGACCGATCTCTGCCCTGATACATTTCCGGCCCCTCTAGAAGTCAATACAGGCCTCGGATTTGTAAATCTCAACCACCTATTAGATTAACACTAATAGTAGGCCACGTATGTTCAAGACATAATAAAGTTTATTCCACACTTTTGTAGTCAAAATGTGCTTAAAACAGTCTTGGCGCGATTAAATAATTTCCTTATGAATATATTTTAAGACCAAATTTATGTACCAAACAAGTACGGGAGAAAATGTGCATCAATTTTGTAATGCCTATCAACATTAAATGATCCAAATTGAATTATTACGAACAACAGCATAGCCGGCTTCTTAAGTTGGCGAGCCAGCGGCTCTTTTGCGATGGGAGGTGGCGTGTTATCGTGAGATATTATACGCTAATGGGAGTTTATCAAACGGGTACCCGTTATTCAGATTAGTATAATACTCAGTTCCTCTCGCGCAATGATAATATATAGAAATTCCTGAGTTCCAGAACATTTATATCCGAGTACTCGCTCTAAAATAACCTCTTCAATTGGAGGCGAATCACGTGATTTGTATTTTTTTCGCGACGCCATTTTATATCAAATTGTGGATTAATTTTGATGTAATAAATGACCTTTATTAAAGGATACGCAATATTTAGGCGCTCAAATCAAATAATTTCACTTCCCCAGTGATGTTTTGAGGTATACATTAAACATAGGTGTAGGTGGTGAGAATTTTTAAGAGAGAAAATGCGTTAAAATTCTGTGGTACTGTATCAATTTTAGAACTTTTTTGGGAAAACCGTTAGCGCATAACTATTCAGAGAATGGGGAACGCGGGATAAGTGTGTGTAATTACAACAAGAGGCCCAATGGGCCTGTATCGCTCACCTGGAACATTGGCATATCAAACTAATCTTACTTAAGTTTTAAATCTATCGGTGTCACTTCCAATGACTTTCAGTCAAATGATTTAGTTTTCGAGATATTGACAACAATCTCTGGACTGTTTTTTTTTGCATTAGTGATTTTGAAGAATGTTTAATTGAAAATAGATGATATCAGTGCTAACAACAGCTGGTTTCTTAACTGTCTCACTGCTGCAAGCCAGTGCAGCCAATAATTTCAATTTTCAAAAGCTCTTGACTTGTTGAATATTTTGAAAACAATTCGACTGAAACACCAACAACTTTCAGTCCAATTGTTTTCAAAATATTTATCACGTTCAGATATATAACCTTTGGAATATGTCGTCTGCAAAAACTCAGTCAGACGCTTACTAGAGGTGTAAATACAATTTGAAGAAAATGGTCTCTAAAGGCAGGTAGGTGGTCTTTATCCCAGGTTATTCCCCACCACCACACAATCCATTTAACACATGCACATCTGGCTGAATCACCAAGTTAGCAGCAGGGGTAGGGTGAGCTGGAGTTGATTTAGAAAATAATTTGACTGAAAGTCATTGCTGCCTTATGCAGCAACAACTTTCATTGCTGCCAAAGGCAGCAACAAATTTCAATCAAATACATTTCAAATATTTTTAAGAGCATAGATGTCAAAGCACATAATACATATCTTAAATATTTCTGCAGTATTGGAAAGGTTAATCTGTTAATTGGAATTTAATATCTAGTTTGGCAATAAAATCTGAAGTGGTGATAAGAGGGTGGGAACAAACCATTTGCCCTATGAAAGTGAGACTGCAAATATTTAAGGAGTGATAACTCTGGCATTTGACGTCCTATCAGTTTCATTTTCACAACACAGATATTAGATGTCATCATTAACATTGTGACCAAGTTTGGTGTCAATCCGTCAAGAAATAACAAAATGAGCCGTCATTGTTGGTCTTCTTCTTTTCGTTCGCTGATCATACCGCCAGTCCTGTAAGTGACTATCGGCATGATCATAAGCCATTGTTGGTGATGGACAAACAGATGGATGGACGGACATACAGAAGACGGATAGGGTTATCGCTATACGATAGCTGACTGACAAGTAAGCGGAGTTAAGAAAACCAATTTCGGCTTCACAAGCCATCAAATAAAAAAATTGAATATGGCAGCCAAACACGCTAATATTTGATTGGTCCACGGCGGCCATGTTTTTTACCTATCAACTTCCCATGAACAAACTTTAATGGCCCTTAGTCCATAATCATATCCCCAAAATTTCAGCCCGATCCGTTCAGCGGGTCTGCAGAATAAATAGTTTTTACGAAAACTAAGTCATCCAAGATGGCCGCCGAACCATTTGGCCAATCAAGTTCCTTCGAACAAACTTGGTTCAGCTCTTGCCCTATATGATATTTCGTGAGTTTTGAATCAATCCACCAAGCGGTTTCGGAGAAGATTTTTAAAGCCATTTCCTAAAATCTGCCAAAATCCAAGATGGCCACCGGCCAAATCGGCTTTGTTTGAACAAACTTGGATCCCTATGCCCTAAGGATACTTCCTGTCAAATATAATTGAAATCGGCCCAGTGGTTATTGAGAAGAAGTCGTTTAAAGGAAAAAGTTGACGGATGGACGGACGGACGGACAGACGCCGGACGGTCGCCATGGCATAAGCTCACTTGGCCATTCTGGCCAGGTGAGCTAACAACAATGACAAATAGCTACCAAGTGAACAATCTTTATTCATCTAAAACTAATCATGAGTCAATACAAACAAATCAGTTATTTACATGTATATAGTTTATTTAATCATTCACACATTCGGCTGATAGCCGGATGTTTGTTTCCATGATTGGTAATGTGAGCAGAGTTTCACAAGTGTAAAAGTGTCTTGACAAAAATTTCAACATGGCGATTATATGATTATTTCATTTTATAATCGCGATTAATCGAATAATCGAAAAATCGTGCAACCCTACATTGTGTAAGCTTATGAATAAATTTATGATTGCAATATAGCATTTACTCCAGTTATGTGTTTAAAATTAACTAAAATGTCGGGTAAATATAAATCTAATCAAAACTAATCTATTTGCGTATAGTCTACATTGACATATTATTGACAGTACACGGTTTGTTTACAATTTAGGCAGCCGCGGTGCATAGCGAGGCTTTCACTGCCATCCGCACGCATATAGTACAACTTAAATAACATATACTGTTGAATATTTTGAACACAATTGGGTTGGATTTCAACCCAAATTGTGTTCAAAATATTCAACATAATGTTTCTTGTATCATATTCATATGGTTCTAACTAACATATTTGTGTTTTTGCTTTGGAAGCATTTAAACTTATTTATGAGCTGCACTGTAAGTAAAGATGATACGCTAGCGACCTCTGAACATCTGTCAGTTCACCCACCTATTTAAAATTTGTTCATCCGCTACAGTTTTGCTTTTTCATAACATTTAAATATGAGTGTATGCTACTTCCATACATGGAAGAAGTTGGTTTGAAAACGATATAGTTCATATGGTTGTCACAGGCATTAGGCCCCCCCCACACACCAACGTATGTGCTGACCCGTACATGCCTCTACATTATTATTATACAAACACACTGCCAAAAGCTTACAGGTAAACGATTACATTCTAATCAGTAATCACAGGAAATATCACATAGAACACACTGACGCACTTATTGTACATTCGTAATCTTCAGAAAAAGTTGTAACTGCACTCTGTAGCCTATACATTTAGATATTAAAATAGTACAATTATAGCCATCGTCAACCTCTCCCACCCACCTCGATCATCACACTCACACCCATCCATCCCAGTTATTACATAGTACACCCAGTCCTTTCAAGAAATGGTAATTGGTCTGCAATTAGGCCTACTAGACTACAGAGTATTTGTCACATGCATTGAAATATTGCCGATTTTCAGCATTGCCCATGTTTTACCGTAGCTATAGGCCTAATATTATGCGAAATCCATGAAACCATTAAAGATGAGTAAATATTGTAATAGATTTGAAAAAATCATGACTTTATTTCTTGAAGACGTGGCTTCAACCTGACATAATTTATGTTACGGTAGGTGAAGTCTATCCTGTTAAACGCACGTTTTAAAATGTTACCTTTGTACTACAGAGAGAGAAATACTGACCAAGCTCACAGCGCCATTCCCGGTGTGACGTCACAGCGAGTGGTGATGTGATTCAGATTGAGGCGTCATTTAATCTCGTTATTTGGGCTGCCTAACATATTTTTCTCACTCCAAAGTGACACTATTGTGTTTAAAGTGTAGTAGACCACAAAATTAATTGAAACTTGTTATCGACCGCAAGTCCTCACAAGACCTTTAACACTCATACATGTATCAGCCAAAAGTCGCTTCTGCTTCGATAACCGAGCCAGTCATTTCAATGGTAAATTTTCAAAAAATAATCTTCTCTTGGTGTGCAAATGGACATTTTCTATGACAAAATAGAAATTTTCTTGAATGAATTCAAGGGCTAAAGGGTTAAAGCAAGAACGCTTGTACATTAGGATTGCCCATCATCGATTATGCGGAAAAATTTACAAAAACGGAAGCTGATGGTTTGCAATCTCTGATCTGGCACTTGTTTTGAAAAGGTAAAGGCATCTGTACATCTTACTTGTATATGTACTTACCGAGCTTTTACTTCCCACAACAAGAATGGCGGAATCTTCCGATTTATCTCCATCTACAAATAAGATACATATACATGTATGTAGGCTTGCACGATATTGTCCTAAGATGCATCGCGATATATCGTGGTGAGAAAATCGTGATATTTCGATATATCGCATAGCTTATTTTATAGCATGAATTCAAGGGGTGAATTGGTCTTGGGTTGAGTTGGACTGCACGGTTTGGCTTATGTAGACAATGTCGGGTTCGCTGAGTTTTTATATCAGTTTTAACCGAATATGACTTCTAATTTGTAAATTTCAACAAAAACATTAAATGCAGTCGCCCAAGATGCTTAAAGACCGATCGTTAATAACACGAAAATAGGAAATTTCCCGGTGTAAATCTTTTACGCATTCCACCTTGGCTTAATGTACACGTTGTCCATCATTGCGGGAGTGAAATTATTACATCGGACAACCCAAATATTGTGTACTCTGTTATAACCATCGTTTATTAGATCAAAATTAATCTAAACATTTGACATTTCATATCGTCTTTGTGAAAATTTACAAATCACGTGATATTAGGTTCATAGATATCTAATATTTTGATCTGATCCACATTTACCGAGTACCCGTTTACTAATAATAGTTAGCTTTCAGAAATGTCGGATAGTTCACCTTGCAAGCTAAAGCATGTATACAGTCTCATTTAGCTATCACATTTGTGAACGCACCACCTCTCGCCTCCAAAAGCAAGAGTGAGCAAAATCATGTGATTTATACATTTTACAAATAATAGTTAGCCTTCAGAAACATCTGGGATAGTTCACCTGGCTGGCTAAAGCGTGTATACCATCTCATTTAGCTATCACATTTGTGAACCTCTCGCCTCCAAAAACAGAAAAGCAAGCCATATCATGTGATTTTTTAATTTTCGCGCCGTCATTTATTGTCAAATTTAGGATTAATTTAGATTTTACAAACCACGCTTATTAAGAAATATACAATATTTATACCGTCCCAGGTAATAATTTCGCTCACGCAATCATGGTTTTGAGGTATACAGTATGGCGGCAAGAAATTGTAGCGGTGAATTGCGTTCAATTTTCGTATTATTAGTCCATATTTTAAAACAATTTTAAAGAATGAACTTCAACTTTTTCTTGACCTATTTCTAATCTAAGCTAACCCCTCTACCAAAGGCGTTGGTTTGGAATTGGAAATAAATTGAACAGCTTGCGGTAATACAAGGCTACGCTACAAATACATGACAAATAGGCAGAATACGGTGTGACAGTAAAAATTTTCGCGATATTTCGATTTTTTTCAGTCATATCGTAAAAAATCGTGGCTGAAAAGAAAATCGTGATTTTCGATAATATCGAACAATCGTGCAAGCCTACATGTACGTAAGACTGTATTGAAACAGTGTGCAATAGACTTGCACGATTAGTCAATTTAATCGCAATCATGTGCAATACAACTCGGAAATATTTAAGTTTATCTTAAAGGTGGATATAATTGTTGAAATTATATACTTTTAGAGGCTTAAATTGTGTACTTCAATGTAATGAAACGAAATAAATCTTAACATACATGTATAATGATTTCACTCCATATAAATAAATTTTGTAGGTTTAGTTGTGAATTTGAATTAGGGACTAGTATATCTAATTCAATTTACCAACTTAAAAGATTATATAAATTTATATGTAATGAAATCATCATATGCTAAGATTTATTTCGTTTCATTACATATAAGCACATAATTTAAGCCTCTAAAAGTATACAATTTTAACAATTTTATTCTGACCCATTCCGCTGTGAACGTGTACCTTTACCATGTTTCCAAAACAAAAATAAAACTACACTGTTGAATATTTTGAAGATAATTATTGGATTGGATGACATTGCTGCCTTCCAATACAATTATGTTCAAAATATTCAACAGAACATTTCTTTTATCGAGTTCAAAATTGTACGAAGTAAATTGTTTCTGCTTTTGTTTTGGAAACATTTTAACTTACCTCTGAACTGTTCCGTAGAATAAGATTAGTAAATACATGTCATTTGAATAGTAAAATATTAAACTCTCCATGTAACTAAATTTGTTTATGTATATTAAGGAAATCCAATATTCACAGTTTATCTTCAATCACCAACTAAGAAACCATTGGGAAGCACAGAGAAATATTCAAAGAAATAGTCACCACGATTGCTACATGGCTGTTACAGTTGTGTTACTAGTTTTCGTGGGTTTTATATTTTGGATCCCTGGGGCTAAGTTTTATGTGTCCTTCATCAAATTTGATGTGTATATACGTACAAAAGGATGTACATGTATATGAGAAGCACCATGGCTAATAAGTGTGGCTGATGATGTTGGTGGTGATGATGATGATGATGATGATGATGATGATGATGATGGCAGTGATGATGATGGATGATGATGATGTCCTACATGTATTATGACAACTGTACCTGCTACTTGTGATTCAGCTTGATCAATTGCCAAGTCCCACAAATTCTTCCTCGACCTAAAATATAACAGAAATTATGTGATTGTAATGCCACCATTAACCCTTTAACCATTGAATTTGTTGCAAAAATTTCATTTTCCTCATAGAAAATGTCCATTTACAGAAAAAGAGAAGACTATTTTTGAAAATTAACTAATGGTATGACTGGTTCGGTTGTCAAGCCAGTCATTCCAGTGCAGACCTGCCTACCCCCTATAAACTCAATCAGTAATTTTCAATGGGAAAACGGTGATTTTCAGTAATTTCACGATGAAACTAATGTATTTTTTGCACCGTCTATGGAACACAAGGCTGCTCTGTTAGTACTTAAGCAAATTAAACCAAAATAAAATAAAACACGTTTCATTTTGAAAACATTCTAACTTATATCTGAGTTGTACTGCACATGTAGGTTCATCAGATTTCTTATCTCTAAAATGATCTTGGTCACTATCCTAAAATTCCTTTTTCAATACACTATAAACTTGATCCGATATATTGCTCTCTTACATTATGTAGGACGATAGAAAGGGAGAATTTTCGCTGTAATTTAACACTCGATGTTCTATTATGGTGGGGGGAGGGGGTTGGTCTCATCATGGGTATCAATACGGTGAGGGTGTATTGCTGTACAAAAGAGAGGCATACATAATCATAGTGATTTTCTGTGCACTTATTAAATCAATAAATGTTTATGGCGAGACTGAAATTAAATAATGTCATGGTGGTGGAAGGGTACTGGTAGTATTTAGTAGCAGTGATAGTAGTGGTAGTCACCCCTGTGGTGGTTGTGAGAGATGATTATGTTAATATGTATATTGACCGTAAAATATTTAAAACGAAAACTGGTATTATATGTATTATTTTTAACGCTGTTACAGTTTACCCTTTTGTCATTGTGTTCTGTGTTTTAAGATATCACATATAAAGGTGGTTCATAAAGAAATTCTTTATTATAAATCAAAATATTAAGAAAATAAAGATTTCGACGATTTCATTACAAGTTATTTTCTTCTTCGTCTGTTGTGTTCTGTAATTCCCGTCCGTCGGGTTTATGTGGATCCTCAATTCAATTCAATTGGATTCAATTCAATTTTATTCAACATCTGAAACATATATTACATTGCCTTATGCAAACGAATACATGTAAACAAATACAAATATATATATATATATATATATATATATATATATATATATATATATATATATATATATATATATATATATATATATATATGTATGTGTGTGTGTGTGTGTGTGTGTGTGTGTGTGTGTGTGTGTGTGTGTGTGTGTGTGTGTGTGTGTGTGTGTGTGTGTGTGTGTGTGTGTGTGTGTGTGTGTGTGTGTGTGTGTGTGTGTTTAGATGTATTATATTTATTAATAACTATATAGAATAGTATGGGTACAAATACGACAACTACGAGATGTTGTACCGTCCTGTGTGTATGCCTATACATGCGTTATTATTATATTACAGATGTTTGTATCAGCTGTCACCTTATATATTGTAATGTCTTGTTTTATGTGTAGGTGATCCATCGATTCATAGGCTTTGATGGACTACGCAACTGTGATGTAGTGAAATAAATAATTTTGAATCTTGAACCTTGAATCTTGAAGGGGGAAGAAGATTTTGAAGGGAAATACATGAAGCTAAATGCTTATGAGCTGCATTCACCATATGTACTTTTTCTAAGTGTTCAGTTTATATTTAACTGGCTGGCCAGCTTTACCTACTGACAGCCACGTATATGGCAGGGAATAGACAGCCATGGTCAGGCAACTGGACATACACTTATTTATTTTCAGGCTGAGTGAGCCTCCAGACGAACTTCCCAATGAGAGTAGCTTAACATAAATGTGTACATTGCGTTGTGGCTGTGTCAGCAAACTCACTATAGACCTTTGTGTTGTCAGATCACGATGTACATTAGCGTGCCAAATTCTTTTATCATTATACATTTTCTGATGAGCTGTGCTGTAGTATAACTATAACAATGCACATGTTCACCAAAACAAAACCGCTGATGTAAAACTGTATAATAATAGTATTAATAATAGTGCTGGACATTGCCAGATGCAGTCTACGACACCAGGGCTCACAGCCGAAAACTCTCCATGTAGCACTGAAGCTCACAGCTTCGACAAAATGTCTTCAGCAATATGAACATAAACACCTGGAACTCTTTACCTTACGTAGTCCTAACTTCACCATCACTATACTGTTTTAAGAACTGTCCTGACAGACTATTGTGCAATCACACATGGACTCTGCATTGGGGTATTGTAGGTGGAAGAAGAATGTGTCTGGATCATCAGGTCACGTTGTTCAGTCAGGATCAAAAACGACTGGACAACAAGCAGGAACAGTAGCTTTGGTATTGGGAAACTGTAAATATGTAAATAGCCGCACCATGCCAAAATAAATGGCTACAGTTGTACAGTCTGGTGATATCTGCCATACCAGTTTATCTGAACTTAATACATGGAGTGAGTAAACGTCCATGTGGTCACTGCTTTACGAATTCATCTAGAATCACATGTGGAGAGACGGAGGTATACATAACTACACTGCAATGTGTATGATTACAAGTGGGCCGCTGCCCTACAGTCCAGATATAACCATATGTAAGCATTCTGGAGTAATGCTCCAGCTAAGGGGGGGTCCATAAACTCTATATGAACCTACTTAATTGTGCATGTTCCCACCAAATCCTAAGGGATCGGTGGGGTACCATACCAGCCATGCTTTAAGGCATGTTTTAAAAATGTAAATATGTACATATTAGCCACACTGTAAACTAATGTAAAGCACAATCAATCTGAAAAAGAAGAAAAAATCCAAATAATTTAGACAAGCCAAAAATACAAGAACCTAAAACGGATCCATCTCGTCAATAAGAATTGTAGCACAGTCCAGCACTATTTCATGCGCAACACATGATAACAAATTGAGATTGTTGATTAGTGAAGATCAGCCAAAGGTCTAACAGGGCTCAAACGTCGCACCCGGTGATGATGATGATGATGATGATGATGATGATGCAACCCCCCCCCCCTAACAGACACCCCTTCCCAACTCTCTCTAGCCTACATCATTGACTTAGAATCATTTAGGTTTGCAGGTATATATGCTGTCTATCACTAGGATTAAAGTACCATTGCACCACCATGACATCATCTAATTCCAGTGTCATCATAAACAGTAAAAAGCATAGCATAGAAATACGCCCTCACCATATTGATACCACGTGATGGACCTCCATCCGATATAGGCTTAGCCTTTGATAGACTACCCGTTCTCACTTTGTACATATACTATTATGCCGCAAAATAAAAAACTTTGAACTTGAATGTGAAAGACTATCAATCAGACCAGTTAAATATAAATGTATGCAATTGTTTAATGTCTCCTGTATATTCATCGTTTGTAATGTTATGTCATGTATAAATGTTAGATATAAAGGTTCTGTCACCTCATAGGCTCTGCCTATATGAACTTTGTAAGTAATACTATAGATAAGCAACCTAAATTTACTTGAACTGAATAAAATTGAAGTGTTGATTGTCATCTCAGGATTCAGCAGTAGGCCGCTCGCTGCTCGTTGAAGCTTGAAAAATGGTCTGGTGGAAATAATCTCTAATAAATAGTGTGGTTGATATCAACATCAATTGAACATCCTTGGGTGTCTGTGTCACTCGTTTTTATGTAAATTAACTGTCTTAGCCTCAGCTTGAACCACATACTGTGTGTTTTTATTTTCACAAGGGTATGAGTCATCAAAAAAGCTGCAAATCAAAATCAACAGATAATAAAAGTCAATATCAAGAGATTCGCTGAATCTCCAGAAATAAGCTCCACACATCATATTCCAACTACATCAATAACATAATAATATCCAGAAAGAAATAACAATCCCAAACAATTCTGGAAATATATTAAAGCATGAAAGCAGGACAATATTGGAGTAGGAAAGCTAATGACAGATGGCAAGACAGCCAATACTCCAAATGAAAAGCAGACCTGCTAAACCAACAGGTCACTGCCGTTTTTACAACTAAGGACTGCACAACCCTGCCCTGAGGGACCTTCACCATACCAACCTATGCCAAGAATCACCATAAGCAATCAAGGTATTGGAAACTGCATCAATCGACTCAATCCCAGGAAGGTGACTGGACCCCGATGCCATACCGATCTATGTACTAAAAGAAAGCAACAATGAGACGACTCCAATCTTGGCTGCATTCTTCCAACAATCTCCTGATTGATCAAAAATTTCATCTGACTGGAAGACCGTCATCATTGTACCTATTTTCAAAAAGGGTGACAGATCAAAACCAGCTAACTGCAGGCCAGTCTCACTAACAGCAGTAGCCCCAAAAATGCTAGAACACATTTGTTTCACAAAGCATGGACAAGTTAGACCACCAAAATATCCTCTGTGAAAACTTGAAATGGCTTCAGATCAAAGAGATCGTGTGAAACACAATTGTGACTGGATCATGTTAGTTGCAGTTATCTTGTTTAAAAAACCCACATTGGCGTATTTTATTGAAATGGTCTGATGTTTCTCAAACTTTTAATCGTTATGTGCAATAAATCATTTTGCTCAATGAATGACTGATAAATGCATCAACTTGTCATAGGGAGAAAGTGACAAATCCAGAGGAAAACATGTAAATAAAGTTTCCGTTATTTATACTAATGCAGATGGACTTAGGAATATAAAAATGATCTGAGACTTACTTTTAAAGAAGCTGACACACTCCCTCACTTGCAATCACTGAATTCAAGCTGAAAATTTCAAATAGCAACTGGAACTCGCAATGACAGATAAGAAGCGAGCCATTCTTCTGTACATGCACAATATCCCAAGAGCAGCACAGCTTGAGATGAAAACATATTTGGAGGAATCAGTGTGGGCAGAAATTAAGCTAGCCAACAGTGACAACTTATACTCGGATGTAGATACAGAAGTCGTGCCAGTAGTGCTGAGAATGGTGAGCATTTAATTAACCTTCTAAGGGGCATTGGTAACAGAAATGATTCTCATATATTGGTCATGGGAGACTTTAACATACACAAAACTGAATGGTCTTCACAAGCATGTAAGGTGGATAACCCCCTATATGCAGTTGATAAATTCATCGACATTATCCAAACTAATTATTGGAAACAGGCTACTAGCATTGCACTCAGAATACTAGAGGAAGAGAGAAAGACACCACCATCTTAATCGACCTAGTTTTGGCAAATGAAGAAAGTAGTATTGAAGATATTAATATATTGAGCCCTCTAGGAAAGAGCGATCAATCTGTTCTCTCATTTTGCTACAACTGCTACATTGACGATAAGCAAAGCAATAGGCAAAAATATACTATGGTAAATGGACTATGAGATCAATGATGAACCGCAACTGGGAGAAGCATCTAGCAGCATATGTTGTGTTACAGCAATCGAATATCTTCGTAGAGAAGTTAGATGGCCCTACTAGAGAATGCATCCCTAAACGAATCATCACATCTCATAAGCCAAGAAAGCAGAAAAACAATTGCCACTGGAACAGAAAGTCTGCGAAAAGATCAAAGAAAAGCACAAGCAATGTTGAAAGAGGGAGAAAGATGACACCTCCACGCTGGTCTCCTCCATAAGTACCAACTTTGTTGGGAAACTAAGTCATTAAGGATTGCTGGCTAACATCTGCGTACAGAGACAACTCTGATTATATCTAACATTCTTCAAACAAGAAACTGTGCTTGACATCCTTGGACGACGTGACCTTCCCAGGAGCTTACCATAGCTACGTGGAATGTACGTGGTCTGAGTGCAACATCAATGAGGCAAACTGTAGGCGCAGACTGTGAACACGATGACATCAATATTACATGCAATCAAGAGACTAAAGTAGCTAAACATCCAGAGCAGCAACTACACACACGCCATAGGCTAGTGCTCATGGAGCAAAGGCAAGCCACATACCAGGGTTTAGGCTTCATGACCGGACCAAGGGTCTTGGACCATGTCATTAGTTTTGGATGCGTCAGTGATCGCGTTGCATTCATCGACCTGGCTATACCTACAGGAAAACAAACCATCAGTAAGTGTTGCATTGTCAAAGCATATGGCCGAACTACCGAAAAATCCAAAGAGAATCAAGCAATATTAGCTTCCTTCTATGCAGAACTGAGCTCCGCCATCCCTATCCCAGCTAGATGGCAACTGTTTGTGTGTCGAGATTTCAACTCCAAGCTCGGTAACCTCGGAATTGCGGACAAAAGTCCAGGACTTGGCTTATGCATGGGATAGTTTGGAGAGGGAGCACGGAACATCAATGGAGATGCACTGGTGGTAGTCCTTAGTTCCAATGGCCTATTTGCCACAAATGCACCTTTCAAACACCCATGCGGTCACCGAACAACATGAACTGGACACATTGCTGATCGCAAAGGACCAAAAGGTTCTAAGGCTGCAACAACTGTCTTCAACCAAATAAACCTCAATTCTTTCCATAAGCCAGTCATCACACGCCTTCAGATGAACGATCTCTAGCTAATATATAAACGCCATGCCAGGCAAGAGGGTAGCGTCACCTACTGATATTGCATATCAAATAAAGTCCAATCCTAAGGACTTCTGGATTGATACAAAATCAAAGCTGATGTAACTAATCTGGAAATCACACGTACATGACAATTTACCCATACAGATGAAGGTGAGGCCCAAGTTCTGCTAGAATACTTTTCCTCAGTGTTTACTCTGGAATCAGGTGGAGATACACCAACATTACCACAAAGGACTTGTATTTCTGAACTACACACCCTCCAGATAACAAATGCCATAGTTAGGAATAAGTTTGACTCCTTAAAAGCTGTACCGAACATTATTCATGCAAAGGTATTAAAGCAACTTAGCAAGGAAATAAGTGCACCTCTAGCCAACATTGTTCAGATTTCACTCAACTGTAGTACTTTCACAGACATTCGGCAAACTGCTACAGTGGCAGCAATCTTAAAAATGGAGAAGAAAAATCCCAAAGAATTACCGGCCAGTACACCTGACCTGCTTCCTCTGTAAGATTATGGAAGCTATTATAAAGGATACAATATATAGCCACTTTGTTGAGTGCAATCTGTTCAGCGATAGGAAATATGGTTTTATCAGTGGTAGATCAACTGTCTTCCAACTGTTGCATGTTCTAGACAGCTGGATACAAACTTTGGACAGCAAAGGAACAATAGACGTATATATGGATTTACAATAAGCTTTCGATAAGGGCCTGCACAGGAGATTAATCAGATAATTAGAAAGCTATGGTGTTAAAGGTTCGGTTTTAATTTGGACCTGCAGCTTCCTTGCCAACAGAAAACATCACATACGGGTAAATCGTGCAGTGGCACAATGGGCTGAGGTTAAAAATGGGATTCCCCTGGGCAGTGTACTGGAACCCATGCTATTTGTAGTATACATCAATGACCTAGCTGAAAATGTATCTTCTGAAGTGTACATGTTTGTGGATGATACAAAGCTGTTTAGATAAATTTCAAATGATGAAGACTATAAAGCCCTCCAGACAGACTTATGCAGCCTGCAAAACTGGTCAGATAAATGGTTGTTAAAATCTCATTGGCGATGGATTGACTAGATGAGACATATTGTTTGACTAGATCTGCCGAAGACTCCGTGATGAGAGGTAAGACAGACAATTGACAGGTGCAAATGGTGTTAAAAATTTAAAACTGTTAAAATGATTGTATTTGTTGACGATTTTCGCTGATATTACGTATACCATAAATGAATTACACTGTGCTCTCCTCAAAGCGGCTCAACAGGTTGTACCACACAAGACTGCCCAAAACAAGAAAAATGATAGCTATATTCCTGCATGCATTCATCATGTGTACAGAGATTCCAAGGTAGCCTTTTGGCAGTGGAAATCACGTGGCCAGTGTCGTAATGACCCGATCCATTCTGAAATCAGACAACTTATGTATGAGCCACAGGGCTCAGAGATAGGATAATGTGCAGCGCAGGAATGACCTATATCAAAAGATCCAATCAGCTGTAGATGGTTCTGTCTTTGCTAAGTTAGTTGCAAAACAAAGAAAGTCAAGGAGTACCCTGACAGAGAGGATTACTCATAACGGGACTAACTAGCCAGCTACTTATTTACTTCTCTTCTTGTGACCTGCAACAATTGCAGAGCACGAGCATAATAATCAAGATATTGTAATGGTTCTGATGGATGCATTTGGTGTCATGTGGCACGATTCACTGATGGCAAAGTTTTACAAGCTTGGAATTCCTCCATCATTATCGTTCCTCATAGGTCGGTGGTGTAAAGGACTTTATGGGGTCACCACCTATCTGCACATACCTATCCAACAAGGTACTAGCCAAGGCAAAATCTTCTCCACACTGAAATGTAAGATCTTTAACAATCCAATGCTCCTGCGGATAGAAGACCCCTGTCTCAGTGCACATGTTGGTGGCATCTCAGCACCAGCTCCAATACAAGCTGTTTATATCATGGAACTTGCGCCACACAATAGTCTTAGTTGTATCTCTTATCGCAGAATATGCTGCAGACAATCACTATAGTATGGGCATGTAAAAAACGAATGTCAGCATCTACAGCGACTGTTAAACTGACATGCAGAAATGTTCCATCATTTTCAATACCCATGAACTCGAAGTCGTCGATCATACACCTCACCTCGGAGATATCCATGGATCTATTCCTAATAGTATGCAATTGAGACTTGAAGCAAATATCTCCACAGCTAGAAAGACAGGCTTCTTGGGGCTGCTTTTCATGACAAGAGTGGCTTGAACCCAGCAGTGTCCATGAAAATCTGGATCACTTATATCCAACATCGCCATCTGCATGGAATGGAAATCCGGATGTGTACTGAGAAAGAGCATACTTCGCTAGAGCGTTTCATGTGTGATCTACTGCGTAACATACAGAGTCTCTCAGAAAATGTCGCAACTCCACCTATTTATGCCTTACTCGGCGTACTGTCAGTAACAGCTGAGATCCATAGGCGAGCCCTGGTTTTCTTCTGTGACATCATCAGTAATCGATCAAATGATGATGACTTCGTGCACTTTCACTGTAATTGGTAGCCGATAAAATCCGGATCTCGTAGATATCGCACATCTTACGGAAATATGATCTTCCGTCCATGTATAAACTTCTAGCAGCACCTCCTTGCAAAGAAGACTGGAAATACGTGTTAACTATGTCATCAGTCTGTTTTGGTCTGAACATCTGCGATCTCAAGTCAAAGAACTTATCTCACTGCATTATATGTCCGGAGGCCAATTTGATCAATCAGCTGTATCTCCAATCTGGTCGTCTGTACTGATGTCTATACATGAGATAAAGGATTCTAGCTGGAACTCCAGACGTCCTACGATAACTGCAATCAGCACATGCACGATACAAGGTGGCTGAAATCAGAACACATTTCCTGCTTCAATGCAATATCCTCGATGAAGCTCGTATCCCACATTACAGACAGTTTTGTCAAATCCTATCCGATCTTGCGTCACTGATCTTAATCGAGACCAGCTTGTTTAACTTCTGCTTGGCCTGCTTTTCCTGATTCATACATTTAATCCACTCGTTAATGTGATTGCCCATTTAGCCAGAGACTGGATTTTTAGCACATATTGTTTGCAACTACTTCACTGTCTATATAAATAGACTGCAAAAAACACTTAGTCGCCTCTTCAATGGGCATCTTGAAGATGCGGAATTTACGTTATCATGAAGAAGATGAGGTGATGCAGAAGTGGCTATAATCTGGCATAAAGATATGTCAGAACATCTAGGAGTGCTTCCAGACGGCAGCAATTGGGTGCACATTTCTACCAATCGAGTTCCCCTTGTCTTGATAAATACGTATATACCATCTCAAGGCTCCTTAGAGCATATTACAAATTACCAGAGTGTTCTAGACGAGATATATGCCATTACTGAGAATTGTAAGGATAGCAATTACATCCTGTGGGCAGGAGATATCAATGCTTCACTGAAGAGAGAGAGAAGCCTAAGAAGAATGACGTCCACTTAAATGACTTCGGAGTCGCAGAAAAATACCAGCTATCCATACATATTATCACTTTACAGGTTATATTACCTCTCAAATAGACTATTTCATGGAAGCCCAACTACTTTGAGGATCTTGCAACATTCAAATACCACCCTAGTTTTAGCCAGGAAGCACTGAACCCTGCAACGATGATCCACTCATTATTCAGCAGATTGTCAGATGGATATAATGGATTCCCCGTTATCTCTGAACAAGAAACAGACATGCATATCACCTTAATGAGAAATGGGAAGGCAGCGGACAGAGATGGGTTGAATGCGGTGCATGAAAGATATGCCTAAGGGGAATTATTGCCTTAGTCTCTCATTTGATCAACATTATATCCCACAAAGGCAAAATTCCCAATAGCATGAAGAAAGGCTTAGTCACGCCAATTTTAAAGAAGGACACACATGCCGGTAATCCAGATAGTCACAGGCGTTTTACAGTCACTTCCTTGCTTGGAAAAGTTCTAGAGAAGGAACTGCTCAAGCAGACAATAGCTATCATCGATCCACTCAAAAACAAACACCAGTTCGGCGTTCACTAGTGGCTGCCCGTCAGTTTACACATTATGCTTGCTCACTGACTGCATAGCAGAAGCCAAGGATATGAGCCTTCCATTAAATATACCTTTCTTAGATGCATCGGAAGTCCTCAGCATCATCTGGCACAAGATTATGCTGAACTCTGCTTTTACTCAAGGCGCGGTTGGTCAACTATTGGGACTATTTAATATCATGAATACAGGGATCACTTCAGAGATCAAGTGGCTTGGCGGAGTTTATATACCAATTAATGAGGAACTTGATATAAGACTATAATTCTATGCTTCTCCAGACCTGTTCAAGCTGTGCAGCAACGCATTACTAAGCATGTTGGTTGCACATCCATGAGCCTTCCATATAGGACACGCACACACCCACCCCCGACCCCCGCAGGTACAGTGATGTGTGCAGATGAGCTCGCAAGTTATATCAAAGAATCCAAATGCCACGCAAAAGCTACTCAAGATCATATAGATTGCTGCTACCAAAACAAAGGTGGTGAGTTTCCTGGCTACCCATACCCAGAAATCTTTCTCAAGTTGAATGAAGTTCATTGGAATTATCAGATGGCGAAGTCCACCTTGGAATCTACAGAGCTGTTGATACAAACACCCTGCACACAATTACTTCTCGTATTCAGAAAGTACCACATACTGCATACTCATTAAAGGGAGCCGGAATGCACGGTCTAAATGGAATCCACCCCAAAATATCAGATATATATGTCACTGCAGCTCTCATACATTGATTGGAAGCTTTAATACTTTTCAAGACAGAGAATTAGCTGATAGAAGACTGTTACAGAGGGTTTATGAAGCAGATCCAACGGCTTCCAGTTTCAACTGCAACTGCAGCTACCTATCTCCTTGGAATTATTCCAATCGAAGGTTAGTTAGACAAAATAATTTTGACTCTGCTCGTTAGCATGTTTCGCCGATGAGATTATGTTGAGGCCCAGGTTATCAGGCGTCAATTAATAGTCAAAGATTACTGCTCACATAGCCAGGTGGTAATGGCTAAGCAACTCCATCCTCAGTATGAGCTTCTGTCAGCGTTTCAGCCACTGAAAAGTCGACCATCATTATCATTCCTCAAATAGAGCCTGCACTATGGGACGATGCCATCATGTTTGGTAATTGGAGAATAGAGATGCCTTAGTGGTCCTCAAAGCAACAGTGAAAGCTAAGTTACTTACACAAGGGCATAACCTGTTTGGGGGATTTATCTGTAATCGTTCCCAGCATACCAAATGCCCTTGCACAAATCTGCAGTAGAAACAGTTGATCACTTGATCTTGTTCTGTCCAAGTCTCGAGGATGTTCGTAATGTTGATCTCCATAGAATAGATGATATGCTCCCAACATCTGGCACACCAAGGCTGAGACAGCGGACAGAGGAAGATGCGATTAGACTAATCCTGGATACTACTCACTTCGTTGACATAAACAATCCGCTCAGAATCCTTCTCTGTAGAAGCATCACAGCTTCAAGCTACACCAATAATAATAATAATAATAATAATAATAATAATAATCTTTATTTAAGGAGGGTAAATCATCAGTAGCCTGATCGTGGAGAGGCCCTCACAGGATCATATATACACATACACATATATAAATATATACATTATATTACATTTATGTACACTCAGTCACACAATCGCTCGCGCACTCCCGTAGTATCACATATGTTCTCTTGCTCGCACCTATGCTTACTCGCTCAGAAGCCCATCCATTCAGTCGCTCACTTCCTGACTCGCTCGCTCGCGTGCTCGCTCACATGCACGTTTGCTCATACACCGGCACATTCATTCGCATGATCATTCTATCATTCACTCGCTTGCATGCTCACCCATCCTACATACGCGCATTTGCTCCCAAGCTCATTCAATTGCCCACTCACTCAATTACTGACTCGCTCACTTGCACGCTAGCACCACCATGCTCGTGCATCACAATATACCCGTTTATGACTGAAAGGCATGGCACGTGACTGAAATAATGATGACATGACCAATATACAGTTTATGTCAGTCCAGACCCGGCTGATGGTCCACTTAGAAGTGGAGAGGCAGTATCTACAGGACAAGTAACAAGTGACAAGTAGCGGCTTGGTGCTGCTTCGGTGAAGTGTGAACAATACATCCACTTGTCTTAAAAGACAGGTTTTGATCCAGGAGTCTCATTGTAGAGATTTGCCCCAGCATGCACATTTTAGAAGCTATATGTCCATGGATGATGTTGCTATTGGCTATTTAATAACAATAAAGATTAAGTTTGTTTGATGGCCGTATCCTGCAAAAGCACACGACTGAATCATCTCTTTTGATTGGTCAATAAATAAACTACTCTTTCAACTCACACTTGATCACCATACATCTAACGACGGAGTCGGTGACTAGTCACGAACTAATCGGTAGCTTTAAACATGTTTAATCTGAAAACTGAATGGTGCCAAATAGTCGCCAATTAGGTTTTTTCTAGCATACATCAATCAACTCAACTCCTTTTAACTGTCGGGCAACTCTGAAGAACTAAAGGCTGAAATACATGATACGATTTAAGGCCGATTTCATGAAGCAGTCTTCATTGACGCCGATGTTGGTCGTATACAACAATGCCATTTACATCATACGACAGACACGAAACCGGCTTATATGGAACTTCAAGATTGGCCCACTATTTATACTGAGTTTCAGCAAGAACCTGACTAAAAACCGACATGAATAGTGACAGGTGTAGCACAGATCGACCGGATGGATACAGACCGTCCCAGCTAAGCTGGGTACGGGACAGTCGTGCCGGATTCGCTCCAAGCACGCCCCCCTGATTAGGATAGTACACGTATATAAGCCCTATGAGATAGGTTTTTGTTAAAAATGGCAAGTTCGTAAGAACGCATGGAGCGCATGCGTGTGTCAGAGCTTCCCTGACAACACGTGTCGGAATTGGGAGAGAGTGTATGCCCATAGTGTACCGAGTTGGTACTTGTGATTTTCTTAAATCATACTATTCTCGGTGGTCTTGGGACCGATCAAGACCGGAATAAAACGAGGATTACAAAACATTTTACCATTTTAAAATTGGACCAGAAATGGCCGAGTTATCAGTAAAACTCCAGTTAAATTATTTTCAAAATATTTCTTTTGACGTCATAATCGCGTGTATGCATTTACTGAATGGGGAATGTGCTGTCCACGTGATAGCCACGTCACAACGTCTGGTTGCACGCTAATTGGCCACTGCTCGGCCACTGATTGGCTGAAGCGCCTGCCTCTGACGTCACAGGTAGTATAAAAGGGACGAAAAATCGAAGATCGAGAGAATCGTCGGTGTCGAAGCCAACCCGTCAGCAAGACTGCTGGACCAGTGCAGTGCTAGACTTGGGAGAATTGCTAACCGACTGTGGTGCCAACATAGCAGCGGTGCCATTCGGAATTGAGATCTCCTGCACCGGTGAGCAGTCTTGGACATCCGCGATACATCAATTTTGGAAGCTCCGGGATGGCCATCCGGGGACAATAATTAAATTAATATAATAACTCTCTTTACGGAACTTTCCTCGAGAAGTTTTCCACGGAGGGGCCTAACGGGCCCAAATGTGATTCTACGGAATGTAGAGCTGATGGTGATTCTTGATGGATGACTCGGCGGATCTGCTTACACTGCTGAAAAGTGGACTCAAACCTCCGCTACATGTCGTATGTGATTAATTAACTTTTCGACCACAGTCTGGTGGCAATTTGCTCGGTGCGCCGCAAAGAGCTATGCGACGTATCTCGCACCGTGTGCCAGTTATTGTACATGCATAATAACTTATAATAGTAGCCCTCTTTGTTAATGGGCAACTTCCAACTTTCAAGCTACCGTCGCTGGGTGGAAACTTTACAACCACTGTTTTAATCTTGTATTAGTTGTATGACTATCTAATGAACATCTTATATTTCGTTCTCCTTCACTGTTCTGAGAATGTGCCACATCGATGACCTGCCTGCGGAAACCTGTTTGCGGAGACCAGCCTGCGGAAACCTGCTTACAGAAATCTGCTTGCGGAGACCTACATGCGGCGATCCTCCCTGCATCAAAGATCGTGCCATCTCGTGCTATTTACATATTAGCGCATCATATTCAGTGACTCTTGAACTTTTACTGTACTGATGACCAATACGTACTCAAGTAACTGTACTATCGAACATTTAATTATTTCCGTACTTGGTACTAATGACAAATAGGTATCTTACCAGTCCTAGGACCACATTATTATATTTTCTGTTTCTTACTGTAGATATTATCTTTATTTACTGGTGGTGCTTCAACTAACAGCACCGTAAGGTCCAATGACCTGTGATATATACTGTTCTCACCATATTAGTTAGTTGTGTATATGGCAAGGGCCATTCTAGATAATATGTTTTGTTTATTTATAAAACTCTACAACGCAGTACGCTAGGTAATACTATACAGCAACATTATATATCCGCATCACTATTCCCCCAGCATCAATTTTACACTGAGGTCGCTGTTCATACTCTAATTGTTGAGCGTGACATGTTACCGACTAAACCTGGCTATTCAGCTCAATAGGATAGGTTTAAATTGCTTAGCGACAATTTCTCTGCAAGAGACGCATAGTGTATTCCTCTTTTCCGGCTGTTGTGGTAATGTAGCCCCACGCAACGGCAAGGTTGTGTAAAATTGGCCAGTTACTTTAGGGCCTCTTATTTATATTGAGTTATTGCCTCTTTCCACGATCCACAAGCCGCAAGACGTATTAATTGTTTGGATTCCCATCGACACATGAGCAGGATCCGATCCTGGGAAACCATCGGTGGTTTTCGCACGGTGATAGTTAAAGTGCCGATTTACATACATGTCCCCCCCCCCCCGTATCCTCAGATACTAGTAAGTCAGGACCCCCGCCAAAGTAGGAAGCACTGCGGCGAAATAATATTATTTAACTTTGTTGTGATACCGGCCTGCAGTTCATCTCTGGGCATTCTGGAAAGTAACCCTAACGACAGGTCAAATGTTAACTCCGTAGTACGCAGTGATGGACGAGATGCGGATCTCCATCCAATTCGTTGTAGTGTCTGGGTGAGGTCTTAGAACCCACCACACCCTCACGGGAAGGACGCTAGCGGTGTATATCCGTCTCTCCATCCCCACCATAAATGACATGCCACTTGCTAAAGATCGCTAATGTGAACTGTGAAACTTGTCCTGGTGATGTTATATGTGGTTGCGGGAAAGGGAACCGGATCATTATTTGATTCAGGAGCCTTGCTCCGTAACATATACGCATGCTATTCTTTGGAGGTATATGCTATGCGGGGCGACGTACGGGAAGCTGAGCATCTTCACCCAATGGATAAATATATCTAAAGTTAGGTATGAATCCCTGCCACTTGCCGCCAAAGCTTGTTTTCGTTACTAATAACTAATAGGTAGGATACAAAGTAGCAAAAGGCCCGCATAAATAAAGCGGCAATTACCAATGCAATAACTTTGGAACTACATAAGATGGTGACTTGGGAATTCTTCGGAAATCGTTCGTCCCGCCTTCACCTAAACCAGTGTGCATCACATTAATTATGGCTTCACTAGGATTTTCACCACTTAGCATTTTCTGTTTGAACAAAAGCGTGGCCCTTTTTGCCAACCTTTTCCTCCGTTTCAGCGTTGAATGCATTTTCATGTGAAAGGGGCCCACACGAGGCACTCTCCTCTCGCAACAACAATGTTTTCTTTGTGTGTGTGTGTGTGTGTTAGGGGTATACTAGTATATATTAAACTAACCAGTGACTTCGTAGCGATGCTCTCTTACAGGGATACCTCTGCGGATTCAAGGATCTGTGTGGTACCTGCGGCGAAGCCACGTAGAAAGAACACTGGATGGCTCTATGTTTTGTATTATTGTGCTCATTACTGTCAAACGAGTGAAATTGTTTGTATAGTATATATTGAATTTGTGACTGTTTAACTATTAACATCGTGTCCGTTAATTTTAATTATAATGGATCGTCATACCGGTGAGACAAACAGTTGGGTATAACACCGTGTGGTTCAATCTCGGTGGCAATGGTCGCACGGCCACACTCTAGAGGCCGGTCTTTGTACTTTTCGGAGAGATGCGATATGAGATCAGCAACCCCGAGAACCAAAGCTAACCAGCACCCCCGTGCATCATGTACTTGCAGTGCAATGGAGTGGAGTGACTTAGCGGACCAGCGCATACCCCCGTGAGCTACACAGGGAAAGTGAACTGTAATGTCCGGTTATCTTATATTAATGGCTCAGATTATTATAATTATAAGGAAAAAAAACCATTTAGTATTTCCCTCATGTCCCTAACAGATTTTGATTATAAATTTAAATACACTGACTCAGGATATAACAGTCGATCATCAGATCACGTTTCAGGTTTTAGCTATGCCCGCCCATCTCTAGATAAGTTCAACACCCACCTGGCTCGTGTTGGGATCGATCAACCCTGGACTCACTGACTATCAATTTCCAGAAAATTATACAGGTAAGCTGCCATGGCGGCAACAATGCCCAGTCAAATTAGTTTTAAAATATTCAACAAAATGTGTATTAAATGGTAAAATCATACAATTCGTACAACGTGTCGAACTATTAAGCGTTAAGGGCGGAATAAATCATATCATTCATGCCATAATTAATTATTACGTCATCCTATACATCATCTAGTTGATTATGATGTCAGATGATGGATGGATCAATTGGAAAGGTCAATTGTGCATTGTTAAATGGTGATCTATCTTCACCACCACCAGAGAAATTATCTGACAATACCCCAAATATACCATATTTCATGGTTGCATAACATGTCTGAAACCGTGAGCCCTATCGGGTGCTGAGTCGTGATCAAAGACCTATAAATGTACCTTTCCAGTTTTTTGCCAAGCCCCGCCCACCTCTAGCTATGATCCACAAACACTTCTCCGTGTTGGGATTGATCGTTCGTGACGTAATTATCTACATCATTCATGACGTCATAATGACGTCATTCACTACGATGTCATTCTACACGTAGTTGATTTTGACACCGTATGATGAGTGGATAAAGTGGAAAGGTCTATTTTAAACTATCCCACGCTTAACGAATCGTGGAAAGGCGTTGGACATCTTATGTTCAAGGTTTTGAGTTTTTGCTAACCACATAACTTTAAAAGGATAAAGTGCGAAAAAATGTAGGTCATGGTGCGCTATATTAATTTCTGAGAGACCATCCTACAATTCGGGCAATGCACGCACGCTACCTTACACGGTCCCATTTGCGGTACATGGAGAAATGAGTCAAAAGCAAATGTTTTGTTAGATTTAGGTCATCTAAATGATGATCAGATCGCCCACGTATTTCTGTAATTATGCTCTTGAATAGAAAACGGCCATATAGATGGCCCAGGTCTGGTAAGGGCTACTAGGCCCATTGTTGTAATAAACTACAACAACACCTACTGCTGCTGCTGATGCTGTTCATGCAACTGCTACTACTACTACTACTACCACTACTACTACTACTACTACTACTACTACTACTACTGCTACTACTACTACTACTACTACTACTACTGCTACTGCTACTGCTACTGCTGCTGCTGCTGCTGCTGCTGATGCTGCTGCTGCTACTACTACTACCACCACCAACACTACCACTAGTACTACTACTACTACTACTACTACTACTACTACTACTACTACTACTACTACTACTACTACTACTACTACTACTACTACAGCTGCTGCTGCTACTACACCTACTACTACTACTACTACTTTTACTACTACTACTCCTACTACTACTCCTACTACTACTACTACTACTACTACTACTACTACTGCTACTACTACTACTACTACTGCTACTGCTGCTGCTGGTGCTGCTGCTGCTGCTGCTGTTGCTACTACTACTACCACCACTAACACTACCACTACTACTACTACTACTACTACTACTACTACTACTACTACTACCACTACTACTACTACTACTACTACTACTACTACTACTACTACTACTACTACTACTACTACTACTACTACTACTACTACTACTACTACTACTACTACTACTACTACTTCTACTCCTACTACTACTACTACTACTACTGCTGCTGCTGCTGCTGCTGCTGCTGCTGCTTCTGCTGCTTCTGCTGCTTCTGCTGCTGCTACTGCTGCTGCTGCTGCTACTGCTGCTACTGCTGCTACTGCTGCTGCTACTGCTGCTGCTACTGCTGCTGCTGCTGCTGCTGCTGCTGCTGCTACTAATATTACTTTTTTTGTTGAAAATCCGACGCTGACGGAGTCGGATAAACTTCACGGAGGAACTCCTTTAAAAAGGCTTGCAAAACGCCCTGAAAAACCCCTAGTGAACTAGTAAGTCTGATTAATATTACACCAAGACAAAAAATAAATACCATATCTAACTAACGAACATTAATACAATCTATTAATACATACCGCTAAACGGTATAGATACAAAACAATAAGCTGATAAAGATCTGATAGCAAAGCAAAACTTAACAAAGCCATTACTATTCAATCCAGGTGTGGTACTAGGCCCATGTGGCCAGTGCAACTGTCCAACAATTGAAAAGTGACTCGTCAATCAATGACAAAGGAGTCAATCATTGACGCCAGTGGGCTGATTCTTTAAAGATCAGTGGGTGTAGTAGAATTTGGGTAGTACAACACATATATTCGGCCGGAAAATTACAGAAACATAGATGGCGCTCTTGTTTACATTTTCGATTTACTTTATTGTAAGGTGTTGTAGATTACCCGGGAACAAATAACCCTATAAAACCCTGTGCAAGTTTCGAAAATTACTCGGGACTATTTTATAATTCAATGGCAACTTACTTTATCGATTGATTATTAAATTACCACAGTCCGTTTATTTGTTAACATGAAGTATTAAACAAAACAATATCAAAATGCAGACTAAAATGAATTACAAGACACAGATTAATTAAAAAACACAGATAAAACAATTGTAGTAATTGAATGATTTACGGTAGTGCAGGCTCATTTATTTTTACAGTTCCCAACTTTATTGCAACTATGTTTGTTTTACACCATATGTCCTTGAATACCTTTTCTATACCGCGCTGTTTTAATCTAAAATATTCGCGAGGAATATGATTCAGCAGCAATGAACGAAATATTGCGTTTATTGCTCTATTGTGATTTTCCATAGATAGATTTTTCGTCTACTCACACCGATATTTCCAAGTGGCCCAAACACCTATGGTTAGAATTTTTATTAAAATAGTCTCATCAGACTTTGTGATATTTACACTGCTTGATTCAAATTCTCTAAATAAGACTACATATGTTTCTAGAGCAATGGGCTTAGCTCAAAATTGTGCCAAGATTTGCCTGATATACTCCCAAAATTGTCACGATATTGGACATTCTGCAAATAAATGCTCGATTGTTTCCTCGTCTGTTTGATATAAGTAACACCTATCAGAAGTCGTTATATTGCACTTGTTTGTCAAGTGCCCCACCCATAGCCGTCGATGTAGTAATCGCCACAATAAATCACGAGCCATATTTGGTATGTATGAAAAATGTAAGATTTTCCATATATTTTTCCAACTGGATGGTTTATAGTTTGAATCATCCCATTTCTTAATTGCTATGGGAGGTGTTACTTGTTTTCGTCTCATAACGTGGTACCATTCCTTAGATCTCATTTCGTATTTTAACATCTCATCATCACGAACTAGTGCAAACTATTATGATTTACATTTGGCAGACGAAACCATTCAATTGGTACATCATGTTTTATTTTATTTTGTAACCGCTGGACATCTATATGCCTCATATGTGTTTTTCTAGCTACTTCTTGCATTGAAATCCATCTACGTGTTTGGGGGTGTATCATATCAGACACACGTTGAATGCCATTTTTGCAAAGGACGTTATATAAAGTACTGCATTGTTATAACATATATTATAATTGCCCCACAATTGCTGTTCTATTACTTCCTTCCAGCACGTAGGTGGATGTATATATCTGTCAAATATTTCTAACTCCTCAACTTGATCTTTAAACACATCTGGTATCATTTGGCTATTCGGAGGTGGCTTCTTTGAGGTAAAAGCACACTCAGTCAGAAATGGTTATACAATTCTCTCTATGAGAGTTCGTGAAACACATGCCCATGTCGCATCTGATGTAATAAGATCATTCAAAAATTTAGTCTTAAAGAAACACATTTCACTTTAATATCAATTGAATCAAGTCCTCCTTCTAACTTAGCATTATTGAGAACGCGATGGGAAACTAAATGACTCTTTTATTCGCGCATGAATGACAATATCAACTCGTTAACCTCCTTTTCTACACATTTGACATGTGTACAACAGATGCTGTATACCATTGCCCAGATAATATCAAGTTGTTGACAACAAATACTCTACCAAAAATTGAAAGGCGACCACGCTTCCAATTTGCTAATATTCTCTTAAGCTTAGATACTCGTTCATCCCAATTTTGTGTTGCATTCGGTTAGCTGCTAAAATAAATGCCTAAAATCTTAATGGTATCATTAGACCAATTGATTTCAAGTGGCTGGTCATTCTGCTCTTTCTATGGCCCCAAAAATAATCCTTTGGATTTTCCTTTATTGATTTTCAAACCAGACGCATTTTGGAACTTTTCTAGTACTTGGTTTAAAATTGTAAAATCATTGTTTGAACTAGCAAACACAGCTGCGTCATCAGCATATTGTGACAGCTTAAGTGGTCTTCTATGCCACGAATACATATGCGTTGAAAGTTATTATTTTGCCTCAATGCTATGCCAAGGGAGTCCATCACAATAACAAATAATAATGGCCATAGGGAACACCCCTGTCTAATGCCACGTTCTAAGACAATTTCCATGGATACTTGATTGTTCACTAAATAGCTACTCTTGATATCCGTATATAAAATCTTAACCCATTTAATAAAGTGTGTGCCTAACCCAAACGATTGTAGAGAATTAAAAAGAAAATCCCATTCCACATGGTCAAATGCCTTTTCATTGTCCAAGGAAATCACAGCTGAAGGGATGCTATCCTTCTCAGCCAATTGTATAAGGTCTCTTAGTAACATGGTACTGGTTAAAATTGTCATCCTAGGTACAACACATGTTTGCTGTGTTCCAATAATTTCTCCTAAAACACTACCAAGTTTCAATGTTAGTGCTCTGGATATTATTTTGTAGTCTACACATGGCAGAGAAATTGGTCTGTAATTCTGAAGTAGACGTCTCTCATCTCGTTTATACATTAACATTACGTATGCCCTAGTCATAGTTGGTGGTAAATGGCCTTTCTAAAAAATTTCAATGGCTAACGCTTCCATTATGGGACCCACAAGGTGCCAAAGGTTTTGGTAAAATTCAAGTGGAAGGTCATCACACCCAGGTGATTTTTCTAGTTTCATACCTTCAAGGGATTTAGTTAAATCTTCTAGTGTTAAGGATTGATCACAGAATTCACTGCCTGTGTCTGACACTTTTTGTCTATATTTGCTAGCAAATCCAATTTTGCATCTTCATCAATTCCCTTTGACTTGTACAATGACTCATAGTAATTGCATACAATAGTACTCATTTCATTGTTGGTAAAGACGGTTGAACCATCGGACATGTTTAATGAGCGCACCACCTTATCTATTGCCCGTGCTTTTCTAATGTGCAAAGATATCGCATTGGCTTTTCCCCTTCTGCATGCATCTGGGCTCTGGCTCTAATTTTTGCACCCTCAAACTCATATTGTTCTATATCTCTTAATTTACTTTTAATTTTAACCAGTAATTCATAAATATTTTATCTTCACCATTATTTACTTTAGCATTAATTTTCATCAGTGATCGATGAAGTGTTTTCTTGCATAAAGTATTTCCCATGCTTTTCTAATAGCATACTGTCGGGAAACATACTTTAAATCCAGTTTTACATCCTCCTACCATTGCAATGTGCTCTTATATGATGTTTTCCTATTAATCCAATCCTGCCAACAACTCTCTATATTATTTTTATAAAATTCCTGTCCCAACAGTGTTGTGTTTAATTTCCAAATCCCAACATCTTTTGGTACCCAGTCAGCATTGACAACGGTTACACAAACCATGTTGTGTTCTGAGAATGCGACTGGCTTAATGTGAACATCTCTCCAGTACCCTGTCAACAAGCTATTCACATAAATTCTGTCAATCCTTGAACCAACTTTACCATCTGCCGAAATGTAAGCTCTTTACCGTGGGGTTTTGATATTCTATAGGTGTCAACTAAATTTTCATTATCACATATTTGTTTTAAGAGCCTATGTGATGTATCAGTATCAGTATAGTTGAAGTTGCATTCCTGTCATTTTCTTTATCTACAACACAATTAAAGTCACCACCCATTACTAAGTTCTCAGTGATGTTATCTAGTGCTGTTGTAGCCATCTCATTAAAAAAATGACGACGTAGTTGATGGATGCAGGTGAATATATACACAGCAACGTGAAACGCGTTTGTTGTATATCTATTGTGACTCTCACCCAGCGACCATTTGCATCTGATACTGAAGAGATTATATTTGCATAGGCTGTACAACGAGGGAGTATAAGATTTGCTACGCCAGCACTATTATCTTGAGTAACGAATAGAATATTCATGATCTAGAAATCTTTTCTAAATTATCGTATAATTCTGACTTCTGAATCCTTGTTTCCTGTATCAAAGCAATGTCAGTCTGCTCATTTTTTAGAGTCTCTAGTAAGTGACGCTGCTTTATGTCACTATTTCAGCCTCTACAATTGAGTGTACAAATTAGCATAAAAAGTAATAAAATGATGTGTACAACTGCCATTATTAAGCTAACTAGAAATTTTTTTTCGACCCTCTCTTAGACCATTTACCTATTTTACTCTCAAACTCTGTGCTACTTAATTCAACTTTTTCCAATGCTTTATATTTTAATATATCAATCATGATGCAGATGCATATATTGAACCCCTTTTGCCGTCACATATGGAACTAACACCTCTCCTGCCTCTGACCTATACATCACTGTTTCATTGAGTGATTTAGAACTCTGTGTTTGAATGGATTTATCGGATTCAGCCAATGACATATTATCGCCTTCTATATCACTTTCCTCTATTTCTGATTCAGAACTGTCTCCATCTTTCTGTTGCTTTGTTCCACTCAATCGATCCGATACACCAATTACTTTCTCTATGCTATTTAAATCGTCTAGATTAAGTGTACTCAGTGGACAATCAGAGTTAGTTTCAGTATCTTGCGACCTGAATTTTACTTGTTCTAAATTAAAACTTTCTTCCAGAGGGCATTGATCATTATCTTCAACTTGTGTGGAATTAGCCTCTCTGACATCGTACTTGGATTGACTTGTTACTGGAGTAAGACGTAGCCCCTCATCTAGCACCTCTATTTCATCACCTGCAACTACAGCGATTGGATTCTTATTTTTTTCACCATGCTTCTCATTAACATGGACTTCAGTTACAATCTCAGCAACTACCGGTTCTATGACATTTTCTTTAGAAACATGCTTCTCATTAACATGGATTTCAGCTACAGTCTCAGCAACTACAGGTTCTATGACATTTTCGTTAGAAACAACTTGCTCTGCACTTTTATCAGCACCCTTTTTGACAGATGTGTTCTGCGGGCATCGCCACATAAAATGATCAGATGACCCACAAACTAGGCATTTGTTTATGTTAGGGCAATCTGTTGCAAGATGTTCTGTGCTTAAGCAGATTCTACACTCTTTGATTTGCCCCCTGTATCATAGTGGCAAGATAAATCGACCGTCTACGGTGACCTTATTTGGGAGAGGTTTTCTACCTTTTCGAACCAAATTCTTCTGATGCCATTTTCTAAGGTTCGATCAAATGGATAGGTTTCGTATTCTACTTTTTCTTCTTTGCCATACTTGATCAATTCATTGATAACCATTTCATCTGGGATCTCTAACGGAACCTTCATCTTAACTAATAGACGATCAGATTCTATGTCCTCCACATCACACACCTCGCCCTTGACGACAAGGACCTCGTCGAGCAACTTTTCCTTCACACTTTCTTTAACCATGGTGACATTCCATACAGATTTGGAAACGTTAATGAGACCTTGAAGCACCAGCTTGTTCTCGACGCCATCATGCAAAGAAACAATTTAGATCTATGTAAAATTCATGCACTATATACTATTTCTTATTTACACGGACAAATTTTGTGAGCAACAAGTCGAAAAAGTTCGAAAGACGACCTCCGCCACCCCCCCCCCCCCCCCACTCACCCACCTCTTGCACCCAACCACACGATGATATGGATGCACATTCCCAACTCCACCCATCCGACGCCGGAAGCTGCTATGTTGCGTGTTTTCCGGGAGGGTAGTAGGGTGGGCGTGTGGGGTGGGGTGGGGGGGGGGGGGGTGGGGGTGGGAGTTACCTCAAAGATGCTTCTTCCTAACTATATATATACATTTCCAAAGCAATCATAGCAACGGAATTGTATTAGAATGTATATTACAATATAATTATAGTATTTCCTTCTTGCATGACCCATGATTCTAAAGCGTGTTTATTTAGACATTGGGTTCCCTCTACTCATGAATTGATTTATCTCTAACTTCTGTGTCCTGCCCTCTCTGAATCTCAATTTCCAGAAGACTATACAGGTAAGCTGCTGAATATGGCAACAACAGCGCCCAGTTACATTAGTTTCAAAATATTAAACAGAATGTCTATTAAATAGCAAAGACAGAAAATTCGTACAACTTGACTGACTATTAAGCGTTTGTAACACGCAATCCGTGACGTAACTGATTATGACGCCAGACTACATGTGACGTACTTGACTATGACGTCATATGATTGATCGATTAACTGGAATAGTCAATTCAGGCGCTGACTGTCAGACCTTTGCCACTTTCGTGATGTTCGTATTCATGTGCTTCAGTGTGGTTGCTCATGGAGGTTTTTAAATGAATATGGCCACCGAGTCAGGATTAACCCTTTTATGACGAAGGGTGTCAATGTCAGCATATACACTGGTCTTGAGGAATGTCCGGTTGGCCTAGGAGAATACTATTTTTGAAATCTTACCACTGGAATGACTAGCTCGATAGACGAGTCAGTGATTTTAGTTGTAAATTTTCATGAATAGACTTCTCTTCGTGTAGAAACGGACATTCAATAAGTAAATATTTGGTGTTTTTTTAAATCAAATATAGCAATTAAAGGGTTAACAATTTCATGACGAATCCGGACAAATCCGGCCTTTGCAGTGATCCAGTGGAATGTCCATTTCCAGGCTAAGAGAAGGCTATTTTTGAAAATTTAACACTGGAATGACTGGTTCGATTATCACCACATTGGTAAATTTTCAAAAATAGTATTCTCTTGGCCAGCAAATGGATATTCAATAAGCTAATATCTTGATTTTCCTGACAAAATTTAGCTAGTAAATGTCTAAGGCGGGTGTATGTTTCATAGAATGACGTGCAATCAAGGCTCGGATGGTTCATACCATTACTAGAAGAGTTTATTTAATTCAGTTTTTATTCAAAATAATGTATTACATTAGAATAATAAACTGTTCTTCAAAACACATGACATATAATATTAACAGTTAAAGATTGCTTAATTAATACTAATAAGATAAACGATTATTATTATTATTATTATTATTATTATTATTATTATTATTATTATTATTATTATTATCATTCATTAGACAAATTTCTGTTTAAAAATAATATTATACTGAAGAATAATAAAATGATTAATAAGCATTAGCACTCAGGTGTTAGACGTTTATATTTAAGTTTACACTTATTTAGCCATTTTGCTGATGAATATCAAGCGTCCAGACTTAGCTCACTCATCAGCATAACTGTGAAAATTTACATTGGCTCTAATGGACGCTTCCAGTTTATCCATCCATCATATGGCGTCATAAACAACCACGTGACGCGTAGGATGACGTCATAATCAATTATAGCATGAAGGACTCGATTTAGTCCATCTTAAACGCTCAGTAGTCCGACACGTTGCACGATGTGTACGTCTTTACCATTTAATAAATGCTGTCGAATATTTTGAAATTAATTTGACTGGGGGCTGTTGCTGCCGATTAGTTTCAATGTATTCTGCAGCTATCTATATAGTTTTCTGGAAATTCATAGTCAGGAGTTCAGCGATCGATCGATCACGCGGGCGAAGCGTGGATGGAGCTTAGCTAACGGTTCGTCTTTAGTGGTCTTAAATCACGTCTTAGATCTGTTCACAAAAACACTTAACAGGTTCGTACTTGAAATTAATGGTATTTTGAGCGCTCTAATGCACTAATGACACACGATGGCTAAATATCAATCCTTTCTTAATCCGGGATATCATACAAATAGCAAAAATCTATATTTGTTAAAACAATTAGTAAAAACAAACCATCGTTAATACTAATAGTGGCAAGTTATATTAGTAATACATATCTCTAACACAGATATACCATTATCGTATATACATTATATCGTCATCTTGATGCTGTCTCCAAATGGGTGAAAACATGTATTATTATAGTTAACCCCGAGTGTCAATCTAAAATAGAGGCGTGACTTCTGCAAGAATACTTTTCTTGATCTCGTATCAAAGGCGATCTCGCGAGATACGATTTCCCCTAGTGTGTCAACTGCGCCTCAAAGCGCTCAAAAGACGACTTTGATCAATTGAGCCGTTAATTTGTCAAGAGTTTTCAAGCAAATTGATGTTTTTGCCCAGTGAATACCATTTGCTGGCCAAGAGAAGACTGGGTTTTTTTTGTAAATTTATAACTGAAATTTAGGAAAATTGTTTTTAAGATGTGATTTTGATCGGTTTGAAGATTAAAGGTTTAATCATCAAGAAAATAAAAATTTCTGTTTAGTCAGTGTCCATTTGTAGGCCAAGAGAAGACTATTTTTGAAAATGTATCACTGGAATTACTGGCTCGGTAACCGAGCCAGTCATTCCATTGGTAAATTTTCAAAAAGTCTTCTCTTAGCCTGAAAATAGACAGTCCTCAAGAGAACTGCAGAGAAAGTATTGACTGGATTACCATTATAAATTACAAGTTGATACAAGAGAGGTTAATCTATTTACAAGTGTGTATAACATTACGATGGGTGTATCTTAGGATATAAACAGGTAGACAATGTGATTGCTTCCTATAAACACACCACTTTAAAGGATAACTAACCAGATATTCAGACTTTAGTAGATAGATGTTGGTACATTTCTACACCATATGATGGCTGTCATGATTTACTTTCCAACCAATCAGAAAATCCCTAGTGTGTCTGCCTCGGTATATACGCTCAATCATAGAGGCGCCAGCTATAGTTTGGCAATGTGGTATAAAAGCAATCCTACAGGTAAGCTGTTTGAATATTTTGAAACTAATTTGATTGGAAGTTGTTGCTGCCTATGGCAGCAAGAACTTCCAGTCAAATTAGTTTCAAAATATTCAATGGGATGAGCATTACATAACAAAGAATGTGATGCATTGGAGTTTACATGACATCACACACAATAGCTTGAGGTGACAGAATGGTTTCGATCACCGTTCAACATTTACTCGATATTACAAAACAGATAATTACGATACAGATCAGGGAATGTAACAGGATATGAATGATATGGAATCTATAAATCATATTCTATCAGTGCAATACAACATTTGAGATGAGATTAGCACCCCTTTAAGTAAATGCCATTCCGAATTAGGTTAATTCATTCAACAAAGAAACCATGCAGGAAATAATTTGAATAGCTAGAAAACAATTTGATTGAGGTAGCTATTTCTATATTTCAAATTAATTTAACAATATTCAGCAGAATATTTTCAACACCATAAACTATTTGTGTGGGTGGTGGTCAATATAGGGATCAAAGAATGGACCTTTCCATTTTTAGCTATGCCCCGCCCATCACTAGCTAAGCTCCACCCACACCTCGCCATAGGCAGCAAGAGCGCCCAGTCAAATTAGTTTCAAAATATTCAACAGGATATTTATTAAATAGTAAAAGCAAACAATTTGTACAACAGCCCATAGACCGTCATCAAATATGCGTTCGTGGCGTACTTATCGACGTCATTCATGACGTCATTCTTTATGATGTCATTGTACACACCACGCAGTTCATTATGACGTCATATGATGGGTGGGTACTCTGGAAAGGTGAATTACGTTGTAATGGTGTATGGGGATTTATCCTATGTTAGTATACCGATATATTCCTAATGGTGCTCCGGTGCTCTTCTGGCTAGAGTTTGACTTGAACACCATCTTTAAAGCCACTTTGCAAACCCAATTATAATAGCCACTTATACAATACAGTTGGAATACAATCGAAATTCATCTTCCACACATACATTGTGCGAGCATACAGTAAGAAATAGACAAATTTGAAAACGCACAAAACGGGAATTCTAATTTCAACTTTATTCAATTCCAGCAATCGATAGGCCAACTGTATCTACGTCACTCCAGTTACGGCTAACATAGGCCTGAATAGGAATCATTAGTAAACAAGGCAGATATCGAAAGCGGTCTCGCCGAAATAATTTTTAGTACACCCGATATTTGTAATCGGTTCTAGTATAGTTTTCCCTGCTGAATACGCTATTATATTTTAATTTTGTTTATTAAACAGACTAATTTATACTCTAAATTGGTTATCAAAAGGGTGTTGGAAGATCCAGCAAATCTTCCTCAATTTCATTGAAATTATGGTGAAAGGCATATTGTCTAAATGTCGTCTTATAAGAACCGTCTGAGCAAATAAATTAGCGTGATTACGTCACATACAGGTGCTACATCTTGAGTCTGGCATCGACCAGTCTTGGTGGCAGGCTGTCAGATATTGAATCCAAGTTGTTTTGTTATTAACAGAGCAGGTTTCAAGCGAATCGGTGTATATTTTATGAAATATTGACATGTGTGTGGTCTATCTATGCTAAGTTATACCAGTCGTGGTGTCATGCACACGTTAAAATATCGTTTTCAAGATTGCAGAGCATGCACTTCCACTTCTGCCATCTCTTCATGGATTATCACACAGGTACAGCCAGAACTAAAAATAAACAACACATAGAGCTGCAAATTAATGGAGGAATCAGATCTAGCATTCAAGTATATGACGTCATAATCAAATGAACCACATGTTAGCTGACGAGACAATGAAAATGACATAGCTACGTCACCGGACGCGAAGTCAGTCACGAAAGTGTACGAAATTATTTGATGGATTTAACTTAATAAATAATCTGCTGAACATTTTGAAACTACTACACATGGAAACTGTTGCTGCCAGCAGCCCGCAATCAAATTAATTTCAAATTATTTAATAGCTTATCTGTATAATTTCTTAAAATTTAAATTCTGGGAATTTAGGTTTCAGAGTTCTATTCCATTCCAACACGTATAAACGGTGGGCGGAGCTTAACTAAAATGGGAGGGGCATAACTCACATTTCCAGTGTATCTATCTATCAATTTGACGTGATATGACATTGTAATCAGGTAATGGACCTTTCCATTTTTAGCTATGCCCCGCCCATCACTAGCTAAGCTCCATCCACACCTCGCCGTGTTTGGATTGATCGATCCCCGAATGCCCTAGCTATCAATTTCCTGAAAACTATACAGGGAAGCTGTTGAATATTTTGTAATTAATTAGACTGGGTGCTGTTGCTGCCATAGGCAGCAACAGCGCCCAGTCAAATTAGTTTCAAAATATTCAACAGAATATTTATTAAATAGTAAAAGCAAACAATTTGTACAACAGCCCATAGACCGTCATCAAATATGCGTTCGTGACGTACTTATCGACGTCATTCATTATGATGTCATTGTACACACCACGCAGTTCATTATGACGTAATATGATGGGTGGGTACTCGGGAAAGGTGAATTGGCGTGTAGTGTCACGTTATAATCATTACGTCATAAATGATTCTATTTGGCTCGTTTTTAACTCTTAATAGTCCGACAAATTTGACTCAGCGCCATTGCTGCCTATATCAGCATGGATGATCACCACTGATTTTATCTTTGGGATAGGTGTCTTAAAATGAAACCAAATCCAAGATGATCGATCACAGATTATCATTGCATGGTCTTAATTTTAATTAGTCACAGACTCACAGTTCTTGTGACAAATTTCACAGAAATTGGCGCAACCGGATTGAAATGCAATCTTACATTTACACTGCTCGCTTCCCGTATGAATTTAATTTAATCAATCTGGTATTCATATCCATTTTACCAAATTTGGTTCAGCTATACCAATGCATGCGGTTGTAGTAGTAGAAACAGCATACAGCTGCAATCAGTCCTTCTTCGCTTTTGATCACCGTGTCTTGTCTTCAGCCAACATCTTTAGATTCCTCAGGTTTATTCTTGATCTGAGTGTACCGAGTCCTGCTTTCCTGAGATCACCTGAGATTAACAAATTTATGCAGTGTCGTCCTCTCCTGGTTTTATATTGGCTGGTTCGCGGTAGGGCGAATTCCAAGGCTCTGAGTGCTGGTTTGTCTTCTGACATCCTAAACACATGTCCAAACACGTTGCTGGACGACCTTTACGGACAGCGGCGATGTTTTACACATCTTGTATCGTTAGAAATTATGCTGTCTGGCCATCGGTGTTCCGTGATGGTGGTGATGTGTTGGCGGTGGCAGGCATCGATCTGATCTAGAGCTGCCTTTGGCGATGCTCGGCCGTTACAGCCATACGAAATCAATGATACGCAGATTGCGTTGCATACTTCTGACTTTTTGTCAAGGGTACCTTTGATCTACGAATCCATAGCTTCCAGAAGGACTGGAAAGCCACGTTCCCCATGACGCAGGTGAAGTGATGTCAGCAGTACTCAGAGCAGTGAGCCCATGATTTTAATATTACGCCATGGCTCCCCTCCATGAAGTGGATCGTCAGTTTCCTTAATTTCATGCTTTGTCGATATATATATATATATATATATATATATATATATATATATATATATATATATATATATATATATATATATAGGGTGAACTTGCAGCTATAGGAGGCAGTTCGTCAAGAAATTTATTTTCCTCGTCTATGGCATCCACAGCATCCGTATATTCCATCTCCAGAGGCATCTCGGCTATGCTAATAGCCAATGTTTCAGGTTTCAACAAAATATTGTAACAGATGACATGGCTATGCGGCATAATAATGTAGGTTAAATGAATTACCTCATCTACATAGCCAGTAAAGTTTTGAAAATGTGCCGATGTGCTAGCTGAGTATCCACCAATATGTAGCGCTGGCTTTGTCTGCCTTATATTACCTGAAAAGAAAAGTACATGCAGTAGTAGTAGTAGTAGTGGTAGTAGTAGTAGTAGTAGTAGTAGTAGTAGTAGTAGCAGTAGCAGTTGTAGTAGTAGTAGTAGTAGTAGTAGTAGTAGTAGTAGTAGTAGTAGTAGCAGCAGCAGTAGCAGCAGCAACAGTAGTGGCAGCAGTAGTAGCAGTAGTAGTAGTAGCAGCAGCAGCAGCAGCAGCAGCAACAGCAGCAGCCGCAATAGCAGCGGCCATAATAGAAACAAGAGGGCCAAGGGCCTGCTCAACTGGACCATTAGCATTTGAAACATTTGCATTTAAATATACACGATTCTTTACATTAAACAGGATTCCCACCTGAAAACTTGACCAATCATAATTCTGAATGCAAAATCTGGAGCCGAGCATAAAAGCATCCTTTGGCTCAAATTTGGTTATAATCTGTAGCATTCTAAAGTAAAAGTTGACAGGCTTTCAGGCCAAGTGAACTAACAACTCAGATAGCTACTCCACAGAGGATTAGTTTGTAAAAAACAATCTCACTTCCCTGGGCAAATTGGCTCTTACGTGAATCTAGAGAAGACGTAATTAGGACCAGACTAGCCAGCCAACGGTTCATAGATTTTTTAAAGTTGCAAAAAGTAGCAGAACGTCCAAGATGGCTACAAAACCGATGAACCAACTAGAATCAGTAAGATTGAAAAACAAAATATACCAATATGTTCACTGTCAAAACCCATTACATAGCTAACCTTTATTTTTGACCGGTCATTGTCAGCAATATTTTTTAGCCATTACCGTCGCTTTAGCAAAGACAAGTCATCATAATTAATCATATTTCCAAAATACAAGCTTAACCCTTTGAAGCCTGACTTTCCAGAATATCAATTTCAATGTAACTACGTAACCATGTAACAACGTGAATAGTTTGAATCTAATTTGACAGGAACCAGTTTCTGCCAGAGACAGCAACTGTTTCATGTCAAATTGATTTAAAAGGATGCTAATCCCATCTCAAATGTTGTACTGCACGGATAGATTATGGTTTATAGATTCCATATCATTTATATCCTGTCACATTGTCTGATCTTCACATGTATCACAATTATCTGTTTTGTAATATCGCGTAAATGTTGAACAATGATCGCCACCATTTTGGCCCCTCAAGCGATAGTGCGTGTCATGTAAGTGTCAATGCATTACATTCTTTATTATGTAATACATATACCGTTGAATATTTTGAAACTAATGTGACTGGAAGTTTTTGCTGCCTATTAGTTTCAAAATATTCAACAGCTTACCTGTATGATTGCTTTTATACCACATTTGACGTTGGCAAACTATAGCTGGCACCTCTATGACTGAGCATATATACCGAGGCAGATACGCCTTGGTTTTTTCGAATTGGTTGAAAAGTAAATCATGACAGCCATCATAGGCTGTAGAAATGTATCAACATTTAGTTACTAAAGGCTGAATATCTTTCGGTGTCGGTATGATAAAAAACTAAAATGGTAGGGATGGAGTATGGGTGTCAAATGCTATCACCTGAACGGTTTGTGTAAGATAATGTGAGATTTCCTTTAAAGATTTTCGAGAGAATATTTATTAAAGGTAACTGGGATGTAGAATACCGCCTTTCGGATTCAAATGTTTTATTTGCTTAGTGGTTGCTGAGAAGATTGTTTGGTATTGCGTAGCTTATAAACAGAGTCGGATTAAAATCTTATACTAACCACTCACGTGACAGAATTTGCCACCCATAGTCCATCCCTGTCATTTTAGCTTTTTAACATTCCGACAACGAATGATATTCAGGCTATAGTAGCTAACGGTTGCTACCTTTCTACAGCCTATGATGGCGGTCATGATTGATTTTTCAACCAATTAGAAAAAAACCTACAGTCTTTGCCTCGGTATTTACGCTCAGTCATAGAGGTGCCAGCTATATTTTGGCAACGTGGTATAAAAGCATTTTACCCATTTGAACATGTAATCCCAGTCAAATTAGTTTGTTTCAAAATATTTAAAATCATTTTGACACATACGTAATGAATGTATTATATTTGGTGGTGGTAGTAGTAGTAGTAGTAGTAGTAGTAGTAGTAGTAGTAGTAGTAGTAGTAGTAGTAGTAGTAGTAGTATTAGCAGCAGCAGTAGCAGTAGTAGTAGTAGTAGTAGTAGTAGTAGTAGTAGATGTAGTAGCAGCAGCAGCAGCAGCAGCAGCAGCAGCAGCAGCACCAGTAGTAGTAGTAGTAGTAGTAGTAGTAGTAGTAGTAGTAGTAGTAGTAGTAGTAGTAGTAGCAGTCGTAGTAGTAATAGTGATAGTAGTAGCCGATAAGCACCCCCCCCCCCTTCCCCATCACCACCACACACACACTCACGACGCACGCACGCATGAGCACACACACACACACACACACACACATCATGGCCCCAAATAGGCGTTACTCGGCTCTGGCTATCCAGATTTGGGAAGGTAATATGGGAAAAAACCCACTCATTGACCATCTGGGTTGTTTAGGTCATAGCTCACAATTTATCAATCACTTTTCTAGTAATATTTGATTTTAGGTACTTTCAATAAATGAAACGAGACAAAAAGGCCTGTCACGCTCACCTGGACAGTTAGCATTTGAACCATTTGCATGTAAATATACATATAATATAATTTTGTACAATTCCTAATAAAATCCACGATGCCCACCAAAATATGACTAATCAAAATTCTCGTTTGATATGTTGAAGCTACACTTATCGTCAAAAATCAAAGATGGCTGCTAAAACATTAAACAGTCAAAATTACCCAAGAGGTTAATGAGGAGTGGTGTTTTAAACGATTTCCCGCCATTTCTCAGAAAATCAAAGATGGCCACCAAAATGAGAATCAAGAAGTCAAAATTCTGTATATCAATTCTGAAGCGTACCAGCTGGATCCTTCCAGCTGGTTTAAATCGACCAAGCCGTTAATAAGGAGTAACCGCCTGAAGGATTGACCAATCCAAATTCCGTAAACATATTCTGAAACCTACCACCATAGTATCCTACAGCCAAGTCTGGTTTAAATTGCCCAATCATTTGTGATGAATAGCATTTTAAACGATTTCCCGCTATCTTTTAGAAAATTCAAGATGGCTGTCGAAGAAATTGACAATAGAAATTCTGTATACAAAGTTCTGAAGCATGCTACTCTAGAGTTTGCTTGAAATCGGCTAAGTGGTTATTGAGGAGCATGTCATAAGCTCACTTGGCCCTTCCGGATAAGTGGGCTAAACGACGACGACAGGAGAGGGGATGATGGGGATGCAATAAAGGGTCGCTAAACCGTTAATCTCCTCAAACTTTTCGTTCCAAGTTATGAGTAGTTTAAATGTTCAGATTTACCTAAATACACAGGAGTGGAGCCATTTTGAATGTGCGAGGTGGGCGGGGTTGAAGGTGACTGGGTCCCCTTTCTCGTTTCTCTTTCGTTTTGTTTCGTGTAAGAAACGAGAAGAGAAGACCTGGTGAAAGCATGTGGGCGTTGAGAGGAATGGTTGGGGTGGGTAAATGACGACGGTATGGAATAACCATGAATATGGTCTGTTAATTCAATTATTCGTATTGTTTAATCTATTAAATTAATGGCTAACTTCTATTCCGACAATGAAAGTGTTTGAAGGAGCTGTTCTTTTCTTTCCTATTCTCTTCTAATCAGTTACATCATTTTTCTCCCCCCCCCCCACATCTCTCTCTCTCTCTCTCTCTCTCTCTCTCTCTCTCTCTCTCTCTCTCTCTCTCTCTCTCTCTCTCTCTCTCTCTCTCACCTCTTAATTTATTGTCTCTCTCTCTCACCCCCTTTTTAGTGTTCTCAATCATTGGCTGCTTATACTAATTTTGTAGGGAGAGGGCAAATCTAAGTTATAAGAACTTGTGCCCGATCCAATTGTGCAATTGTTACAATAAAATATGTTTAAATAAAAAAAAAAAAAAAAAATCAAGTGAGCTAAAGAAAAACGCAGGTTGGTTGTGAGGTTGGTGTGAAAAGGTGCCATAGGTTCCTTACAGCCACGGATGAAGCACGATTCCTCAAGGGAGCATGATTAAGCGATTGACACATTGATAATTTGGGATGACCTAGTTTTCATAAAACCATTTCTGGAATCGTTTAACAGATTGAGTCAGTTATTGCAAAATATTATTATGTAATAAGGTCCAAAGAAAAAGTTTCTATTATAGTGTTTACTGTTGAATATAATGCCAATGGCCTTGACAAATAGCACTAGTCCACGCCCACGCCGCACACCCGCGCCGCCCGCGTCCGTCGGAGACGCGCATTTACTTGCATAGTGTTCTGAAAATTAATAGTCAGGAAGTTCTTGGATCGATCGATCCCTACACGAGCGAGGTGTGGGTGGAGCTTAGCTAGTTATGGGCAGATGTACGAATTTTATGTCTTTAATATTTAATAAACATGCTGTTGAATATTTTAAAACTAATTTGACTGGACGCCCAGCATCCAGTGAGATTAGTTTCAAAGTATTCAACAGCTTGCCTGCACATTTTCCGGGAAATCGCATTTCAGAGAGTGCAGGGATAGATCGATCCCATCACGGCAGCCCATATCCAACTAAGCTACACCGACGCTTCTCTCGTGTTGGGATCAATCTATCCTTGCACTCTCAGTAACGCGATTTCCAGAGAAATGGCGGGGAATAGCTAAAACTGGATTCCTACATCACATACACTTTCGTATCGGCACTTTTCCATGTTCGTGAAGGACCTTCCTCATTTGATGGTGACGCCAGCTAGTAAGTGAGATATTTTTTATTATGACGTGAGATACCTTGGTAACGCTGGGTGACATATATCGGAGGCTTCCATTCTTACCATAAAAGTAGCCTGTTTTATTGTGTATCGCTTCATCACGGCTCTCCATTAGTAACGTTGAAGATAAGTCTAGCCTCACTGTCAACATTAACCATTCATTCTCCTAAAAATCCCCAAAACAACAACATCAACAACAATGACGACGACGACGACGAGAAGGAGGAGGAAGAGGAAGAGGAGGAGGAAAAGGAGGAGGAGGAGGGGGAGGAGGAGGAGGAGGATGAGGGGAAGACGAGAAGAAGAACGCACAGTCGATGCGGTACATTGCAAATCTCCACGCTTTCCCCAATTTCAACCGTTTGACGCCACACTCATGGCTAGAGCGTAATATAAATTTCACCTAGTAATCAGCAATCGTATGGGTAACTTACCAAAAAATTGGTTTGAATTTCCCTAAACGGTTTCGTAGTAGAGAGCACCACTGTTGGAATTAATATATTAATGATATTTGTCATTGTGACTCTTCCCCATGGCGCCCAGGTGCGGAGGGGCTGGGCCGGGTGGGGTGGGGTGGGGGGGGGGGGGTGCTGGTCTCAAAGCCGATTGTAACTGACGTCTGGTAATCCGCAATCATATGGTTAAAGCCAGTTTTCCATATGCCCGTCATTGGATCCGCATGCCGCACAAACGGACTGTTTACTATATTACTATTTCTATGTGGCCGTTTCTATATGTTCGTATATTTGTAAACATTTTTTTTTTCTCGTATATTTTGAGTGTCAAACGCCACGTGAGCGTCATGGGGCGCGTAATTTTTCTAATATATCGAAATATATAGAGCTAATACACACAGCACGCGAGCGTAACCGATTGTCACCGATCGCTTTTTGATTGATTTCTTTCGTGTGACGCTCGCATTATCCATTTATTTGTATGAAAATGATGACACGATTTCTGTTTGGGGAAACTAGAATATGAAAACTTCAATGCATATCGTACGTGCACACACGCGGTGTGTAGGCCTCTATTGACACGTCGCCTGTGTGACGCTTTTTTGCCACATGGTGATCGTGTGCCACGTGACGCTCGCATCGTGTGTGAGCGCAGATATTAACACTGAAACCAAACCGAATTCCGAATGCGTGCGTCATGCGTGCGCCCGTCAAGCCCTCTCAAGTTCTATGAAATTCCATTCCGCCTCCATTATATTCTATGAGAATGCCTACACTGCCTGCGTACTGTAGCGTGGATCGCTCAGCATCCAGCCAAGAACGACCTGACCTGTGTTGCTCCAAATTCACCCTCCCAAGTACGGTCCTATAAACCAGTATGCATAACCCTCGAGGAATCTATGAGTGTAAAAGTGTGTAAAGGCGGATATTACGCATGCGCGTCATAAAGCTTGTCAGGTCTGTGCTGTGGAGGCAGCGCGGGGAATGGCTACTTTTAATGTATATAAGTGTGCGTATTCGCAAATTCCTAATATGAGGCAGATTTCGTTCAACCTTGAAACGATCATGACGAAGATTCGTGGAGAATCGCGAACCTTTCTACAGAATTAAAATCGGTTAACTATTGGCTGAGATATCATTAAATATAAACCCCGTCGTAATTAGCACACACCAGTGTTAGGCCTGTATAGTGTATGCTCGTGTGTGGAAAGGTGAAGGTCGTCGTGACGTCATTGCCATGTGCTCCCTGCCTGATATCTCCCTAGCGTGGTAATTCTATCATTGGCTGAAAAATGTCCTACGGTGAACTTGATTGGCCACCGAAGAGTATAAAAGGACTCGCTCAGCCACAAGTCCTCAGTCGGGATGGGGAGGTAGTCCGACGCGGTTGTCATTTACCACAAGGCTACTTTCAGCACTGCGTAAAGCTAGAACATGACTAATACATATGCATTTACAGACGTTATCTGAATTCATGATCGGAGGCCTACCCCGTCATTTAGTGATGCTTGCGCAGTTTTTGTAAGACCCTTGCATATAATCAAACCAGATAAAAGGTTCCCAGCTGACTCCGCGCTCCAACCACTAACGAGTGACAGACTGCAAAACTTCTAACTGCGTCATTTTAGGACATTACCACCCTAAATTGAATCAGTTGGCCGTTTCCAGGCCGTTTGATGATATCTCGCCAATTTGTTCGATCCACATAGAAATGCAGTTAAACTAATAGCGTGCTACCAATAGACCACGTGGTTAGGGTTAAACTAAGCCGTTATCACTGTGAATAATGCATTCAATGCAGCGCTTGAGCTTCCAACTCCGTTCGTCTTGTAACGTGTATACTAACACTCCATAGGACACACCAAACACTGCACTTTTCTATTGACTACAGGCGCCTGAAGAATCTTAGCGTTAAGGATTATTAATCCTCTGACTCGAATTGATGAAGCACTAGATTCGTTGGCAGCCGCTAGGTCAATCTGTACCCTAGATCTGGTGAGTGGCTATTGGCAGGTGGCCATGTAGGGCGCCGATCATGAAAAGATGTCTTTTACATGCTGAGACGGTCTGTTTCAATTCCGTAAAATCCCTTACGGGTTGTGCAATGCCCATGGAATGTTTGAGCGCCTAATGGAACAGGTGCTTTGTAAGTTCCAGTGGCAAATCTGCATATGTTATCTTGATAACGTTATTTTCTTTGGCTCCACTTTTCGGCAGACCTTGGCAAATCTAGCTGTTAGAGTGTTTAAAAATGCTAATCTATAGCTCAAACTAAAGAAATGCCATTCATTCAGACGTCAGGTTGACTTTCTAGGACACTTCATATCTGCTGATGGCATGGCAACCCAACGTGAAAAGACACGCACAGTGGCATAATGGAAAACTCCAACTTCTGTTACTGACACTCGCAGCTTCCTCTGGCTCTGTCAATAATATCACCAATACAACCGCTACTTCAGTGAGACAGCAGCCCCATTATTCCAAATCTCCTAAAGGGATTGACTCTTTGAGTGGACAAGGAAATGTGAGGAGGATTTCCAGGTGCTGAAAGAAAACTAAGAACTGCGCCGATTCTTGCTCATCCAAACACAACCTCTATTTCATCCTAGACACGGACGCCTCTACTTTTGCTATTGGTGCCATTCTATCCCAAGTCAGAGAGGATGGAACAGAGAAGGTACTGTGCTATGGATCATGTACTTTGAATAAAGCAGAGAAATGCTACGCAACCACTAAGTGAGAATTATTAGCCGTGATGTACGTCACAAAGTATTATAAAGACTCTATATGGGCGCACATTTACCCTACGTACAGACTACGCCTCCCTACAATGGCTCAGGAATCTAAAAAAACCTGAGGGTCGAATAGCGCAGTGGCAGGAATCCCTGCAGTCCTATAACTTCACGGTTGGTCATTGATCCAGCAAATTGCATGGAAATGCAAATGCTCTGAGCCGAATTGGTCTCGAGGGTGAATTAGAAGTGGCCGCTACCGTTACAAATGACTTACAGCCAACCCCACCTTTCCTGAACTTCGTTGCGAACACTGCAATGTAGCTGAACTCGCTCATGAGTTCAATCCCATGACGGGATTAGTTTGGCCCGTGCTGAATCGACCTCAGACCATCGCGAGCCATACTACAAAGACTAAATCGAGTCATTCTTGACGTAATGATTATGACATTATCCTACCCGTCATGTAGTTGATTATGACATCAGATGATTGATTGATAAATTGGAAAGGTCAATTAAATTAGCGATTGCCAATTATATAAGAATTGTTACGTTCAATCAATACCGAAACCAAATCCTATGGCAGGACAGATCCCGTCAAATTAGTTTCAAAATATTCAATTGGTAACATGGATGATTGTCTTAAAATTGAGATTATTGTACTTCTGGGTTTATATGGTTAACAATAGTGGCTTACTATTAGATATGACTTTCATATAGAACAGGCTTTACGACCGACCAACAAACACCTTTGTGGTACACTAGGGCACAGCCTGGTGTAGCGCGGACTGACGGCCACTCCAAATTCACTCCAAGCATGCCCCCTGAGTAGGATAGTACGCGTACATAAGCCCTGTGAGAGAGGCTTTCGTTAAAATCTGTTAAGTCCGATAAAACGTGTGGTGTGCATGTGCGCATCAGAGCTTCCCTGACAACACGTCACGGAATTGGAAGCGAGTGCATGCCCATAGTGTACCGAGTGGGTACTCGTAGAAACCTGTAATTATTCTGTTCTCGTTAATCTTAGTTCGGATCAGGATCAGAATAAAACGAGCTTTCTAGAACTGTTAACTATTTTAAAATCGGCCCAGAAATGTCATACGCGAAAATCATCTTAAATTATCTTCAAAATATTGCTTTTTACATCGTAATCGCGTGTATGCATAAATAGATCTTGAATGTTCTAGAACGTTGTAAATATGTCACTGATCTAGCTGCACGCTGATTGGCTACTGCTCGGCCGCTGATTGGCTGAGGCATCTGCCTCTGATGTCACGAGTAGTATAAAAGGGGTGAAAAATCGAGAATCAGGAGCATCGTCAGCGCGGAGACCAACCCGTCTGAAGGACTGACTGGAAGTGCGGAACAATGACGGAAGATACAGAACATCACCGCGGTTCCAATCGGCTTTCAGCTCACCCACGCCGGATAGCAGTTCTCGGACTTTAGGCATTACAGAATTTTGGATGCTCCCAGAAGGCCATCTGGGAGCAAAATAATTAAAGTTATGGTTCCCGCTTCCGGAATTGTTTAAAGGGAACACCTCTGCGGAATGAGCCGTGTGGGACCAGGATGTCATTCTACAGAATGTAGAGCTGACAGTGATTCTTGGTGGATGCCTCACCAGATCTGGCAACCATGCTGAAAAGTGGAATTCAATCTTCGCACTGCATGTCGTGTGTGTTTAATTAACTTTTTTACCACAGTCTGGTGGAACTTTGCTTGGTGCGCTGCAAGAGCTATGCGACACATCCCGCACCATGTGCCAATTTATGTAACTGCCTAATATTATATACAGCCCTCTCTGTTAATGGGCAACCTTCAACTTAACCACTTCTGTCGCCGGACGGATAACGTTCTCATTAATAAAGCGGCATCTCCCAATACAATATCTTTGGAACTGCATAAGACGGTGACTTGGGAATTCTTCAGAAATCGTTCGTCCTGTCTTCACGTAAACCAGTATGCATCACATTAATTATGGTTTCACTAGGATCGTCACTTAAGTATTTTTCTGTTGAACAAAAGAGTGGCCCTTTTTGCCAGCTTTTTTCCTCCGCTTCAGCGTTGAAGGCATTTTCCTGTGAGGCACGTACCTCTCGTAACAACAATATTTTCTTTGTGTGTAAGGGGTATACTAGTTTATATTAAACTACCTAGTGACTTCGTTGCAGATGCTTCTCTTGCGGGGATACCTCTGCGGATTCAAGAACCTGTGTGGTACCTCCGACGACACAACGTGGAAAGAACACCTGATAGCTCTATGTTGTGTATTACTGTGTGCTCATTTACTGTCAAACGATTCATCTTGTTTGTATAGTATATTAATATTTCTACTGTTTTAATTACAAATTGTTCCATATCTCTAAATTAGTATGGATAGACACACCGGTGATACAAATAGTTGGGATGACACTGTGTGGTTCAATTTTGGCGGCAATGGTCGCATGGCCCTACTGGAACATCAGTGTTCCACCAGCTCTAGAAGTCGGTCTTTGTATTTCTCAGAAGACGTCATACCGGATCCGTAACCCCGAGATCCGCAGCTAACCAGCAATCTCGGTCATTGTGCACTTGCAGTGTGATGGGTGGAAATGTCATAGCGGACCATTACGTACCCCCGCAAGCTACAAGTGGCACCCTATGCAGGGATTAAACAAGAAGTGAACCCACACCGTGAGTTACAGTCCCCTTCAACAGACAATCAGCTCTCCCTAGATACGGAAGTAGCATCATATAATCGACGAACTGCTCGTGTACTCACCGACAATGTTGCTAATTTCTCTGGTGCAGAATGACCAGCACCGCCACAACACAAGTTCTCACCAATCAGCGAAGGCACATTCCGCGATGCCTCACAGGTAGGAACTCAAGACATTACTTTATCGGATCTCCACGATAGGCTACCACCATCTACGCCGGATCATGGATGACAGTGTCAAAGACCCCCACATGGGTAAACACACCCTTCACGACCATTATGTTCGCCAACGTCTTCAATGGGTGACCAGTGGCCGGACGCTCATATACCATATCCTGTATCTCTCCCTTTTCATCCGTCTTCACTGTACTACCCAGCACAGCGTTACGAACTGGAGGAAATGGCAACACCATTTCAGCAATACATCAGAAGACGTCCACATCACACATCTTCTGTATCAGTCACCTGCACCACCTCTGTATGAGTAATATATATCCTAGCTTCAGGAACGTCCGCGTCGTCTACATAGTATGCCTCCACCTGTCTATAGACCTACACCTGTCTATGGACCTGCACCAGGGCAGTATTCGCCAGAACCAATGTACCATGCAACACATCATTAATGGGAATCACCTTCACGGATGTGACAGCATCAACATGGTCATCGACGGGAAACACCACCACCACCACCACCACCACAACCACCTACATGCCGACCAGTATCCACATTCTCATCAGTTTCGCCACACCACCACTGGGGTTCGTGCAATCACTTTTCCACGAGGCCATGGTTGGATCATTCGCCCTCCCCCCTCCCGAATTTAGTGGAGAGACTGATTGGACTAATTATAATGTGCAATTTGAAATAATAAGTAGGACAAACCGGTGGAGCAATCGTCAGATGGGAGAGTACTTAGTCACAAATCTGTCCGGAAAAGCTCTGCAAGTTCTGACAGACTTAGAAACAGACTAGAGAATGCGTTGTCGGAAAGATTCGGCGACACAACCCTTACAGAAACGAGTCGACTAAAAAATCTACGTCGACGATCTGAGGAGACACTACTGAAGCTAGCAAGCCACATCCGTTGGTTAGTTACACACTTACATTTAGACACCTTCATCGATGCGTTTAGCGAGAAACCACCCTAAAAGAAAAACTATTTCTCATGGAGCACGGCAGCCACAACAACTCACGGCCACCATGGTTCGGATCGAGAATTTCTTGGAGCAGGATAAAAATAATCACTGCCAACTACACCCAATCAATAAGGTAAATAATGTAAATGTCGCCACTACCATCGAATCAACCACCACCACCAACCCATCAGCAAACGAACAACATGCGCAGCATGAACAGACCAGTCAAAATCACGCATCTAGAGGAAGAGGGCGTGGCCAATCCCATCACGGGGGCCACAACAATGCCCAAGGGCATGGGAACCAGCACAACAACAACAATAGGCAAAACATGCATGAAAGACGAGAAGAGATCACTAGGCAGATTTCCACGCTCACTAATCTTCTAGCAACACTCAGCACAACCATGGCAACACAGTCCACCACTAGACCGCAATCCACCACAGCTTCAGTACTGTCCCCATACACATGCTTTGAATGTGGTCAGCCGGGCAAGTGGAAGGACCGATGTCTAAGCAGGCCTCCATCTGCAGCCCCAACTGCTGACCGATGTACCCCGCAGCCTGAGAATCCGTCAAACTACCATGGGCACCGATTACAGAGTCGCTTCGGTGCCCATTTCCGCAACCCGGCTCAACTGCAGCCCCTGAACCCCAACGTCAGGAGGTCATTTATACTCGTCAACACATTCCTATTACACAATGCACTCACCCGCACCCGACTTCTTCTATGATGGTGCCTACGATGCACACCGCATCCGCAGCACTGTCATCTCGGCCCCTTCGGAAAAAGTGACCCCACACTTTCTGCCTCTACTCAACCATCTTTCCTATGTAAAACGGCAGTGGTAGGTTGTAGCACCTCCACTGAAACAACGTGTTTGCAAGCACCACGTACAGCTTCACCAAAAACCTCCACCCCTTAAGCCTACAAATATATTTTTGCAAACGGCTACGGGAGCCGATGTTCCCGTGGCTGGAGTACTAAACCTCGTGATACAGATAGAGGAGATGCAATTCGTTCAGCAAGTTGTTATCGCCTCTATTCAAAATGATGCCCTGCTTGGTTCTGATTTTCTCAGTGCCAGCGAAGCCGTCATACACTGCAGAAAACAGGAACTAGACATACACAGCAGACAGATACCCCGTGGACCGGAATCATCACTATATAATATGTGTGCAGTGATATTAGCAACAACCACCACAGTTGAGCCGGGTCAAGAACAGATCTTGTGGGCCACCGCACCACAATTAGGAAACAACACTCACACAGCCATGCTGGAACCTGACCCTGAATACATGATCACCTCACAATGCGCCAGTCCCCGCATAATCGTGGACACCACCAACAAGGAACAAATACCATTCCGTGTATTCAATTGCACTGTGGACCCAATAACACTCGAATCAGGAGTCCATTGTGGCATTTTGGTGGATGTGATATCACTGGAAACTGCCTCACCTGCAATCACACCAGCAACAACTTCTGATGATTTGTCCGAACGCTTACATGACCTATATTTGCATGCCACAGTTGGACTGATGCAATCTCAAAAACAACAAGTACAGGAACTACTTTATAAATATCACGATAGTTTCTTGGCAGAGACATGGACTTCGGAGAGACTCATCTTGTACGACACTCCATCGACACCGGAAACAACAGACCCATCAGTAAACCCGTTTGACATCTCCCTATCCATAAGGAAGCAGAGGCACACCAACAGGTAGAGGACATGTTGTGGACCGGAATAATTGAGCCATCAGCATACCCCTGGCCCAGCCCCATAGTACTAGCAGGCAAAAAGGACGGATCTTTGCGGTTTTGTATAGACTACCGCCACCTTAATGATCTTAGCATCAAGGATGCCTATCCATTACCGCAGATAGATCAGGCCCTAGATTCCTTGTCCAGAGCCATGTGGTTTTGCACCCTTTATTTAGCAAGTGGGTACTGGCAGGTAGCCATAAATGAAGCTGATATGGAGAAAACTGCATTCGTTTGCCAAGATGGTTTTTTCCAGTTCCGCTAGATGCCCCATGGCTTGTGCAACGATCCTGGAACTTTCAAGCGTCTCATTGAGCAGGTATTAACTACCCTGCATGGGAAATCTCTCTGTGTTACATTGATGACGTAATTGTCTTTGGTCCCTCGTTTGACCAGACACTATCCAATTTAGACACTGTGCTATCTAGATTCCACATGGCTAACTTCAAACACAAACCCAAGAAATGTCATCTCTTCAGACAGAGCATCGAGTTCCTGGGACACGTCATATCCGGTGATGGAGTGGCCACCCAACTGTCAAAAACAAAAGCCGTGGTGGAGTGGCAGACCCCTGCATCTGTCATGGAAACTCGGAGCTTCTTTGGTCTTTGTCAGTACTATCGCGATTACATCCATCATTTCAGCGAGATTGCATCCCACCTCTTCAAGATCACCGAAAAAGATCGACCGTTCGAGTGGATGAGTGAGTGTGACGGATCCTTCAGGGCATTGAAGGAACTCTTGACGACCGCTCCAATTCTCGCTCATCCTAACTCTAACCTCGATTTCATCCTGGACACTGATGCATCAGCTTACGTTATCAGTGCAGCTATATCTTAGGTCATGGAGGATGGAATGGAGCAGGTATTGGGTTATGGTTCACATACTCTGTACAAGACAGGGAAACATTATGCAACCACTAAGCGAGGACTACTGGCTGCGGTCTACCTTGTCAAGTATTAGAAACAGTTTCCCTGGTGTCGAGTTTTGATGGGAAGACGAAGTTTCAGAGTGCGTTTCCTCCTTTTATACTATTTGGTGATGGCATAGACGGCGGATGACTACACCTGGAAGCTTTGACAGATGATTCGGGAAGCCCTATATGGAAAGTTTCTCCTTTTCCCATTCTGATCGTTACTGGATTAAGTCTTCCCATGTAAAGGGAGTACATTTGATTATAAGAGAAAAGGCTCACTAACTTAGTCTTATTTTAGCGCATTTAAAAATTTCTGATCAACATAAAAACAGGGTACTACTTATTCCCGAGGAGCATCACCTTTTAATTAGCATGATGCGGTTTTATAGATTGGATGCTTATAAACTTACCCATTTAAATTTTAGGCTGGAGCGGCCGATGGGGTGTGTGGGAGCCTGGTGACGTCAGCAGTAATTACCCCGACTCACCCTCGCCACTCCTCCATCACGCCGTGGTAGTTGCGTATATGATCCGGCTCTCAAAATTACTTCCTTGATTGGAGTGCAACTCATAAGGCATACCAAAACGGCAGACCACATTGCCTGCCAGGACCTCTGCTACGGTGGATACCTCTTGGTCTGGCAAAGCAAATGCTTTTCACTTCCATTTGTGATGCTAAGATCACTAAGGCAGCGGTAGTCAATGCAAAACCGCAAGGTTCCGTCCTTTTTGTCTGCTAGTACTATTGGGCTAGCCCATGGAGATGCTGAGGTTTCGATAATACCAGTTCGCATCATGTCGTTCACTTGTTGATGTGCTTCCGCTTCTTATATGAATGGGAAGATGTCATACCGATTGATGTATGGGGGGGGTTATTGCCTGTGTCGATGGAATGTTGTACAAGATGAGTTTCTCCGAGATCCATGTCTCCGGAGGAAAAACTATTGCGATATTTGTACAGTAGTGTCTGAATTTCGTGTTTCTGTGATTGATGTAATCCAACTGTGGCATGTAGATATAAATCATGTATGTGTTCAGGTAAATCATCAGTCATATGCTGTGGTGTGTCGGTAAGTGTAGGTGATTCCAATGAGATTATGTCCACTAAATGGCTGCAGCGTAATCCTTGTTCAAGAGTGGTGGGGTCTGCAGTACCATTGAACACCCTAAAGGGTATATTTTCCCTCTTAGTGTTGTCTACTATCATGCGGAGACATGCGCATTGAGAGGCGATCATGTAATCAGGATCGGGTTCCAGCATGGCGATGTGTGTGTTGCTTCCTAACTGTGGTGCAGTGGCCCATAACATTTGCTCTTGCCCCAGCTCAACAGTGGCAGTACTTAATAATATAACCGCACACATGTCATATAATGACGATGCCGGTCCAAGAGGTATTCGTCGGCCGTGTATGTCGAGTTCCTGTTGTTTGCAATGTATGATGTCTTCGCTGGCACTGAGGAAATCAGAGCCAATGAGGGCATCGTTATGAATAGAGGTGACGACAACTCGCTGTATGAATTGCATCTCCTCTATTTGGATGACTGGATTGACTACACCGGCTACGGGCACATCAGCTCCCATAGCTGTCTGTAGGTAAATGTTTGTAGGTTTACAGGGAGGCCTTTTATGAGGTGGGATGCTCTCATAGAAGCGCTTGTTGAATACCATGATTGAAGCACCAGTGTCAACGGTGGCACTGGTGGAAACACCGCTAAACAGACAGGCACATTTGTATATCACTGTGCAGTGTACCTGAAGAAGAGTTTCCAATGACGCCGCCTGCGACAATGGTGTCGGAGCGGAATCATTCTGTATATAATCGGTCTGTTTCTGAATGGCTTTTTTTAATGTAGTGGATGGCCGAGTGAGGAAGGGGCCAGTTCGTCGTCGCCGCTGCAGTGAGGGCTGCGGCGAAGGCGGAGCTGGGGGTAGCAATGATGATGGAGATGTTGCTGTTTCTGGGTATGCAGTATTAGTGTAGACAGCGGTGCGTACGGGCTTTACCTGCGTGAGCCATTTCTTGCAATGCTTCATTGGATGCTTTGGCGAAGCACAGAAGAAACAGTGATGCCGCCAGGGACGTGTTTCTCCCCAATTACGCCGGCGTTTGCGAATCCATGAGGCGGAGTGAACCGTTTCTCCCAAGTCGCTGCTGTCTGTGAATGCGGAAGATGATGTTGTGTGGGGTGGTGTTTTGCATACCACTAAGGGGCACTGAGTATTCAGTGTCTTGGTGGCGGGACGTGGTGCTTGCAAAAATGTTGTTTCAGTGGAGGTGCTACAACCTACCACTGCTGTTGTACAAAGGAAAGAAGGCTTGTTATGGGCGGAGATAGAGGGGGATGACGATGCTGCGGATGTGGGAGGCATCGTAGGCATCAACATATGTGAAGCCATGCGTTTTGGTGTAGGTGTAAAAGCTGAATTTGCTTGGTAATTATTGGCCACCAAACGTCGTCGTATGTGGGCTGCAGTTGAGCCGGGAAGCAGATACGGGCACCGAGGTGACTCTACTTTTGGTGCCCTTAAAAGAGTTTAATGGCTTCTCCAGTTGTGGTGTGCCGCGGTCAGAGGCAGGCGTTATAGATGGAGGTCGCTTAGGACACCGTTCCCTCCAATGGCCTGGCTGACCACATCCGAAACAGGTGTTTGGTGGCAGTGCAGTGTTGGTGGTGTTCGCTGTTCTAAAGTGAGTGGTGGCGATGTTCCTGCTGAGTGTGGTCACTAAATTTGTTAATGCGGAAATCTGTCTATTGATCTCGTCTATTCGTTCCTTCATGTTGCCGTTAGTGTTGTTGTTGCACTGGTTCCCATGCCCGGGGTCTCCGCTGTAGCTTCCTCTATGAGCACGCCCCCTTCCTCCAGGCGCTTGATTCTGATTGGAATGTTGTGAATTCGTTTGCTGTGGTGTTGGTGCAGTAGGTTTTGATGATCTGGGGGAGCGTTGGTGGACCTGGCGATAGCTGCACCCTCTACCTCATTGATAGGGTGAAGTTGGCATCGGCTGTTCTTTTCCCGCCCCAGAAAGTTTTCTATGCGGGCCGCGGTAGCCGTTACTTGGGCCAAACTCCTGTGGTCACCAAGAAATAGTTTTTCTTTCAGGCCAGGGTCACCGCTTAATGCATCGATGAATGTGTCAAGATGCAGATGTGTTACGCCTTCTAAATTGGTGCTAGGGTATGCGTGGGTGACTAGCCTTCTGATTCGACTAGCTAGCTCGGGAAAAGTTTCTCCCACTCATCGTCGGAGATTTTTAAGTTCTAGTCGGCTTGTTTCTCCGAGAACTATGTCACCAAATCGTTCAGTTAGTGCTCGTTCCAATTGGGTGTAGGTGGGTGTGTAATCAATCCCGAGATCCGCAAGAACTTGAAGGGCTTTTCCGGACAGATTTGCGGTGAGATATTCACCCATTTGCTGATCGTCCCAGTGGTTAGTTAGCTTGTTATCTCGAACTGTATTTTATAATTGGTCCAGTCACTCTCCCCGCTAAATTCGGGAGGGAGAATGACTCAGCCAAGACCACAGGAAGAATGAAGTGGTTGAAACCCAGGTGGTAGTAGTGTCTGGGAGACTGATGAGGCTGGTCATTGTGCAGGTGGTGGTTGCGGTGGTGTTGGTGTTTCCCGTCGGTGCTGATGTCGAGGAGCGAGAATGCGCGTACTCCAATCCAGTGAATCCTGCCCCGTTGTAGAACCATAAACCGTCACAGGTCTATGGACAGGAGGCGGAATATTATTAAGATTATGCGGACGTTCTTCTCGAAGTGAGGACGGATATTCCTCACATGCGGTGGTGCAGTCGGCTGGTGGGCCTGGTGCGTAGCATGACTAATGTACCGGTGAAAAGGTGGTGCCGATTCCTCCTGATGATGCCGCGGTGTTCCCCTCGAGTATAGGGATGTGTTAGAAGGGGGCGGCGCGGGAGCTTGTCTGTGATATGGATTGTCACCCTGCCATATGGTCTCCGTAGATGACACGGGTGAACGATAGTAGTCTGAAGGATCATGAGTGTGCCCGTAATCGGGCTTTGTCGTGATCGTCTACAATTCGGCCATGATGGAGTTGGCCTGTCGCGGATGTCCGATATGGTTCTATACTCTGTTCCCGCCTGTGAGGCATCCCGAAAGGTGCCATCACTGACAGGTGAAAACAGGTTATATTGCGGGGTTGTTGATCCTGCCGGTGAATTTCTGGCATAGTCGGTGAGCATGTGAGCTTGGAATCCATCGTATGACGCTACCTCTTGGTCGAGGGAGTCGTCGCTAAATGGAGACACTATAGAACTAAGCTCACTATATGGTGTGGGCGTGAGTTCGCTGCGCATTAACAATGATGCTCTTCGAGCCCCGCATCGGGTGCCACTTGTAGCTCGTGGGGTAGTGTCGGGCCGTTCCGTTGTCTGGTGTCGACTCGTCGCGTAGCAAGTGCATGACGAATGATGACGCTGATTAGCTTCCGGTCTCGGGGTGATGGATCATGTACGATACTGCCCTATTGGTAACAAAGACCGGCTCCTAAGGCCGGTGGAACTCAATCGTTCCGGTGGGGCCGTGTGCCCATCACCGTGAACATTAAACACAACAGTCTCATCCCAAGAGTTTGTATCACCAGTATGCCTGTCCATAGCAATTTCGTGATCTATGGACTTACAAGATTTGTTTGGTGACCTAATTAAAATAAGTCTATACAATAATTTTACCAAAACAGACCGTCTAATATGCTAGATAAAAATGATGAGCATACGAAAATACAAGACATAGAGACAGCCCGATGAATTCTAAATGTTGGGCTCTCGGAGGTACCACACAGACTCGTAGGTCCGCAGAGGTATCCCAGCAAGGGAGGCTCCCGTATACGAGATAACTTATTAACTTCATATAAGCTATTACACCTCTAAGCTGAACGGAAAGAAAATTATATTTTGTAGTGTCGGAAAATCATGTGCCTCATGCGGGCACTACTCCAAGTGCTAGTTTGGGTGAGGAGTATTATCCTTGTGTGGACCATCATCACTGAATCCTTGCGAGAGGCAAGTGCCATGCGCGGGCCTCCATCACAGGAAAATGTCGCCATCGCTTAAAGCGGGAGAAGAGTAGTGGCCGAAAGGGGCCTTCTCTTATATTTAACCAAAATGCTGTAAAGAAAATACCATACCTAGTGAAATTATGACTATAAGGTTGTGTGCTGTTTTACGTGAAGACGGGATGAGCGATTCCCGAAGGATTCCTACATCACTGTCTTATGTAATTCTCAGTATGCTGAATTAGTAGTTGCCGCTTTTATTTATGCAGGCCTTCTTCTATACCTAACCTCATATTTAGTTTTTAGAGACAAGAATTATTTTAGGCCGCAAATGGCTGGTGTCAACCTAGCCTTGTGACACGGCTGTCATTGAGAATGGATGCCCTAAGACATCACTACTGAAGACAGCATGCATACATGTCACTTTGCAAGACCTCCGAACTGTATACGAATCCGGACATCTCGATCCGTAACCATATAAAACATCACAGGACATGGGTTACTTTTCACAAAGGTATTTTTAGGCAACTGATCTATCATTATGGTGGGGGTAAGAGAGACGAATACCCACCATAAATGTTCTTCCCGTGAGGGTGTGGCAGATCTGAATATCATGCCCAGACATTCTTATGGAATTCGGTGGGGATGCGCATCTCGTCCATCACCAGGTCCTATGGAACGAACTTTTCAACCTAGCATTAGGTTTAAACACAAATTGCCCAGTTATGCACTGCGTTGTGGGAGGATTGTTCAGCAGATTAAAGAAAATAATAATTAAGATATGTTTTCGCAGTGCTTTCCTACATTGGCAAAGGTAACTAACTACTGAGTATCCGAAGATACGCGGGGAATGTATGTGACACCACACTCTGGCCATCACCACTCGGAAACCCCAATAGTTTCCCAGGGTCGGATCAGTCCATGGATGTCTAACGAGTAGTCAGCAAAGACAATGGCATTACTGCTATGACGAAAGTTCCCGTACACCGATGGTATGGATGGAAGTTGTCAACAACCCGATCATGAGCAGGAGTTTTTGAATGCAGATGAATATACATAACTAAGCTTAACGGTGGGAGTATGTCAGCCAGCTCTGAAGACGTACCGGGCAAATTTTACTTTGCTGTGGTAAAAAACTTTAGATAAACCTGCACGACATCAGTGCGGGGATGGCTGAATAACCACTTTTTGGCGTGGCCAGCAGATCCGGCGAGTCATCCACCAAAGAACATCGCTGCCTCTACATCTGTATAATCACATTTTCAGGCCAGGAAAAGCCTCACCGCAAGTTCGTGTTCCGAGTTAGTTCTTGATATATTCGTGAACAATATCCACAGGCGCAGGCTCCAACCAATCATTGGTCGAGCAACAGCCAATCAGTGCGTAGCTAATAATAACGCAGTCGAATGTTCTAGAACATTTTAGAAGTTCTGCGTATACGTGGTTATGACGTCACAGTAATACCTTGAAGATAATCAAAAGGGGTTTTCCGTGGATAACTCAGCCATTTCTTAACCGATTTTGAAATGGTTTACACATTTGGAAAGCTCGTCGAATTCTTGTCTTGATTAATGCCAGATTCCGCAGGAACAAGTTATCAAACAGGATTAGATTTACCTTCTCGGTACACTAAAAGCGTCATCCTATCTTGCTTGTAAATTACGCGCTCTGTCAAAAATAGCATTAAGCGTGTGCATGCGCCCTATGCGTTTTAACGAACTTAGTCGTTTTTACAATGTAATCTCTCCCATAGGCTCATATACGCTTATAGCTCTACCCAGGGGGCATGTTCAGGTACCTGACCTGTCGATCCGAACTACACTCCTCGAAGGGTCAGGGTAACAGGTGGTAGTGGGCTCATGAGAGTCCGGGGGCAGGTTAAATTGTGCATATAGTGCAGAGGAGATACTAAAGGCCTCCGTGTCTAACAAAGGATGAATTAACTTCATACTGTAGTACCGTTTAGTCAGTGTATTGTTCGGTATACTGAGATTTTTGGTTCACCCTGCCTCAGTAAGTGGACATGCGTGATAAGAGGCGGCACACCTCACCCAGGGCTAGACTCTGCAGATTTATCCCAGTCTGGCAGAGGTGCTCCGCAGGCAAGGCCGGGGAAAACGGTCAAAGTTCGTATACTGTTGGTAGATAGATACGGATCAGACCATCAGTTGCCGCTGAGTGTGAGCTCAGATGTTGATCGCTATCTCTATGTCAGCTGGTCATCTTGATCATGTCACTTCATCTGTGTGTCAAGATGGCTCAAAGTACAGTCAGGTCATGGTAAGCATTCATATTGCGAGCCATGCTTCCAGTGATCAGAGATCATGAAAAGTGATTCTTTGGGAAGTGGGAGGGTATATGCGAGAGAGGGGCATCACATGAAAGAATCGTGAACTATGTTCCTTAATCATGTTTCTATGGGCATGGTTCTCGATCTCATGTTAGACTAGTGTCCCATGGCTATGTTCCTCGATCATGTTTTATGAGCATGTATCTCATTTTGGACTAACTGTCCCCCAATTATATCTCTTAGAGGCATAGCATACGTATATGCGGGAAAGGTACCTAGCCTAGACTGCATTCCTGTGTGAAGCACTGGGCGACATCCCGTGACGGAGACAGACCACACACCGGAAAAGCCAAAGGGTGTATAGTATTAGGTTTGCAATTTTACTAATACTATGTAGCGACGAGTAAAGATCGTTGGTCCACCGTGGGAGTGAGTGGCTATTGATGTGCTCGGACCCCTGAATACAACAGATGGAGGCAATAAGTACATCCTCGTATTACAAGATTATTTTATGAAGTGGGTGGAAGCATTTGCTCTGCTGGACCAAGAGCATCCACAGTAGCGGAGGTCTTGGCAAGCAATGTGTTCTGCTGGTTCAGAATGCCCTATGAGCTGCACTCCGATGAGAGAAGTAATTTTCAGAGCCAGCTGATCTCCAAGCTCTGCAAATTGTTCCATATTGTCAAGGCCTGTATTGTCATGATGACTCCGTATCATCCGCGGAGTGACAGGATGGTGGCGAGATTTAATTGTACTCTCGCCGAAATGTTGACTAGGGAAACCTGCCTTGATTGTCGAGATTGGGATCTACGACTCCCATATGTGCTCATGGCATACCACACTTCAATACATTCCAGCACGAGTTATACCACTGCACGGTTAATGTTAGGCCATGAATTATCCTTGCACTTGATCTGGCCATGTCCAGGATTCCAGGGGAGAAAAATTCACCATCTCTCTATGTAGAGCTCATGCAGCAGCAGATAGAACAGACCCATGAGCTAGTGAGAGAAACTTTATCCACTGCATACCGGCGTCAGAAAACATGGCATGACCGGCGGGTGCATGGAGATCCGTATGAAGCAGGAAAGATGGTTTGGGTACACGATTCGTGATGTTCTGCAAATGTGTCGAGTAAACTGAGTTACCAGTGAAAAGGTCCCTATGTGGTAGTAGGTAAGACATCGGATGTGACCTACCATATCCACGCTTCGGATCACCTGACTGCAGTCATCCACTTCGATCGACTTAAACCGTGTGTCAGTGATGGCCCAGTGTCAGAGCTCAGGCTGGGCAATTCACGTGACACCGGTACCCAGACAAATGTCTCTGCGGAAACAAGTATTCCCGATGTTAGTCCAGAGCACCGTGGTGCTAGTTTGACCTCTCTCCTACCAAGCTAGGAGTCCGGTGAATGATCGACTAATGCTGAGGATGTTGACGAGATATGTACTCGCTCTCTCCCTCCTCAGTGCGGGTCTACTAGATCTGCCAAATCATATCTGAAGACTTTCTCGTTTGTATTGTCCAAGGGGAAGGACGGAAAAGTTGTTCCACTGACCTCTTCCCACTCCCACCAACTTCATGCTATACCCCCCATTATAGTTACCACAAGCAGAAGCTGAGGCCGCCTCGGGCCATGCTTCTTGTGGGGTGGAACATGTAGTGAATAGCATGGAAGTGAAGAGGCTGGATGAGGCCTTGGATCGTTTTGAAGAACAGCAGAATCGCACAACTCGGTGTACCCATCCATGTCTCCAAATCACGCTATCACTCCCTGGCCCTGCTGCTCCCCATTCAACCACACTGCCACAACCCATCTCGAACGCACGTCACTCGTCTATACACCAAGTTCGGACATCATTCATCCTGTCCATTTCACACTCTACTCATCGTCTGTTGCCTGTCACTCTTTAGATATGAGAGTGTCCGCTGTTACAGAGGAGGTGGCATCCCACACCTCAGCAACCAACCCCCCCCCCCCACCCACCCCGCCCACACCCCACGAGCAGGCGGTAGGGGCAGGGAAGCAGCCTGTTCAGCAGACTGTCGTCTCGAATTTTCCCGGTACTTAAAAACTATGACAGAGTACCAACCATCGTGTAATGGGAGATGACCAATTCTCCATTCCAATGGGCAACGCTAACACCACACGTCCGACCAAGCCCCCCCCCCCCCGCCCCCCCCCCCCCCCCCCCTCCCACCCCCACCCCAACCCGTGAACAGCCAGAACATCACCCCGGACACAGAAATCTAGGGGCATACAGAACACCCTTGCCCGCAGGGCTGGATACGTCAATTCGCCGTTGTGCGAACATCGCATACACATCCGGTTATAAGGAAGATATAACAGAGACATTCAACATCAGCGACAACAAAGAATAGCAATCACATAACGTTTTAAAATCGAAAAAGCTAGGGACATATTTTTCCCCAACATTCCCTCCCACATAGATGCGGGAAGTTTATCAATTTCTGCGATCCCGACTTTCCACAACCGCAACAGACTCTGCATTCACCAGCGTGAAAACCTGGATATGCCCAATCCGCAGTACAGCAGCCCGGACTTCCCTACAACAGTACACTACCGCCATCAACGCCAGTCAACATTTTCCGCAATCACCTTCTTATCCGGTTTATGGAAAACTGATCATACACCCCAGCCATCTACAGTACGTGCTATGGGGGATCCCCCATTCCAGCAGTCTGTCGTCCGTCATGAGTAGGATTTTCCCACTGAAAAGTTGAATTTGAAAATGGATTGATTCAACCTACGACAGCACGCTTCTTCGTCATCTGTGCTCTAAGGTAACTCCTCCCACCTACGGGCTCGGCCATTATAAAGCGAAATACATCATGTCCGATAAAGTTGACACCGCACTTCAATTACCCGCCTCAAGGTAATAAAAAGTTACACTTCACAACAGCACAAGAATCATCCGCAGATAAACGGTCACGTGTATCAATGAAAATCATCAACATGACAGAAGCATAGACACTCAGGTTGACTGTATTCACAATCTCCATACGACGGTATTGTAATTGTAAACTGAGACACGCATTTTCCGAGCTGTATCATAATAAATAAATTTTGCTCTAGGTAGGGATGGGACTAGTCCTACCCACAGAGGAGGATGCTTGGCAGTCTGCCCACCTGGAAAACATAGTCCAGCTTGGCGGAATTAGTATACTTAATTTCCGCAAGACATGAGGCTGTTTAAACCAGACAATAAGTATAGACAGCTATATTGTCCTAATTTTGATTAAGAACACCATCGTTCTACCGTGTGTACAGGTCATTAACCCATAGGCCGATGAAGCGCCATCAAAACTTCGACAGTATAATATCAGGGAGAATTTCAAATATTCTCTTACCTACATATTCCTGCACAAGATCAACATGGGCTGGAATACACCTAGTACACACAAACCGCAGATGCATGTATAAGATCACGCGCATACAGGGATGCTGTTTCGAGGAACAGAATTTAAAACATACATTTTCGTCATTCGCATCAACACCAAATAATCAGCAGCATCGATATTCCGCCATTACGTAAATACTGCCTAAGTTTCCGATCACCAATGTGAACCACATGACTTTCACTTATATTTCCAGTAAATTGGATCTTAGGCTTTAAACACAAGAGCTGCCCAAAACGTGCATCTACCACAGCGTGATGGAAGAGGCGAGAGGGGTGAGTTGGGGTAATTGTCGCTGATGTCATCACGCTCTCCCACAACTCACCAGGTGCTCCAGCCTGAAATTAAAACAGACACGTTTATAAGCATCCAATCTGAAAAACCGCTTCACGCTAATTAAAAGGTCAGCTTCCAATGGAATAAGTAGTTCCAAGATTTTACGTTGATCGGACTTGTTTTTCTTTTGAGTGGAGACGAAACTGATACTCTTTCCTTGTTGTATTTATAATTACTTTCATTACACGGGATGATTATGTCATCTGACTCCAGGTATAAATAAATTCAAACTTTCGTTATAGGGCGTGGCCGAATCACCCTAGAACTTTCGGGTGTGCTCATCCGCCCTCCAGTGACGTCACCAAAAAGTATAAAAGGAGGAGATCGTGTACTGAAACTTCGTTTTCCCAGACATGCTGGGGAAACTTCACAGCGGATGTTTGTGGACACTATTGCCGAGGTTGCAGCAGGATTTATCAGTAGTTGTGTGGAACACAGAACTTTATTATTATTATGTTTATTTTTCAAATCCTTTTCTTATTATTATATATGTTTTAACAATTGACACCCAGTCCCTAGGCTGACTACGGTCATCCTACACAGCTGCGCAATATTCTTGCATAGCTGTGTCTCACAGAAAATATTCGCTGCGGAGTCGTGTGGTGTAAACACATCATGTGCGACGTAAGTAGCCATCACGGCATAGTGAATATGTCATAATCACGTCATGCAGTCTCAGCTACGCTGGGGCTGCCTGATGAACTAGTCTTTTTTACCTTATTATTATTTGATATTTCTTTTATAATTTTAGTTCCCGTGTCAGTACGACGGGACAGATTGTGGGTTAGCGGAAGCTATCCAAGCGGACCCGCACTAACGGGCTGCATTATATCAATCAGTATACACGTAGTGCATCGATTTATTTACCAGGGATGCACATGTAATTAGCATAATCTGTAATACTCTTCTTGGGTATAGTTATATGATTATATAATTCATATTGTATTTTATAAAAAAAAACGTATTGTAATTGTGGTACATTGGAAAAATAATTATCCGCATCCAAGAGAACACCCATGCAAGCTATTGTTTAGGAAATTAAGAGATCTAAATAAAAGTATGCACGCACCACGAAACATAAACAAAGAAAGAAAATAGCTGGAAAAATAATTCCAGGTCAAAAATCAAAATCAATGGTATGACTACCTCCCAAACTCTTTCACACGCTATGTGCTCTTTCTTATGAACACAGGTCTGTTGCGTCACTCTCCTCTCGGCTACAGGCCTACTCAGGAAGGCCATAATTCCCACCTAGCATGCTCCCATGCGTTCAATCCGCCATGCGTGATCGTTTGCCACGGGTGTCAAACTAGGAGGGGGTGGTGTAGCGCGGACCGACCGGACGGTACTGACCATCCCAGCAAAGCTGAGTATGGAATGTCCACTCCAGAGTTGCTCCAAGCACGCCCCACTCGGTAGGATAGTATGCGTACATAAGCCCTATGAAAGAGGTTTTCGTTAAAATCGGGTAAGTCCGAAGTAGTATAGCCGGGATTAAAATGATACCACGTCCCTGAATAACGGGGGAAATCGAGAAATCCGCCTGTCAGGCCCTTAACAATTGAGGGCCGCATTTTATAGGTGTTTTTAGGGCCAAGTAGCGCAGGCCTCTAAAAAACTGCCGCCCCTAGGGGCCCCCCTTCACTATGCCAGCACGTAGTGCGACGTAGTGCGACGCCACACCCCCCATAATGAAAGCACCCGGGAGGCGAATTTCCCGATTACCCCCGTTATTCCGGGACGTTGTATCATTTTAATCCTGGCTATACTACTTAGCACATGGTCGTAATGTCCATTTAGAGACAAGCATACTCAGCGGTATACGAGCTGATCAAGCACGCATTACATGGTCTGAACGTCCATTTAGAGACAAGCATACTCAGCGGTATACGAGCTGATCAAGCACGCATTACATGGTCTTAACGTCCATTTAGAGACAAGCATACTCAGCGGTATACGAGCTGATCAATCACGCATTACATGGTCTGAACGTCCATTTAGAGACTAGCATACTCAGCGGTATGCGAGCTGATCAAGCACGCATTACATGGTCTTAACGCCAATTTAGAGACAAGCATACTCAGCGGTATACGAGCTGATCAAGCACGCATTACATGGTCTTAACGTCCATTTAGAGACAACCATACTCAGCGGTATACGAGCTGATCAAGCACGCATTACATGATTTTAACGTCCATTTAGAGACAAGCCTTACTCAGCGGTATACACCATGATTACTGTTGCACAGCTTCGCGCTATAGCAAGGCAATTTGGTCTTAGAGTAGCCTCTAAGGCCAAGAAAGCCGACCTGCTCCAGCTGATCGGACAGGCCCGTGCCGAGGAATTCATTGCTCGACTGAGACGATCAGTGAAGACGGGACGGTTTCCCGCGACCACCAGAGATGATCCTTTGAATCCCCACAAGAAAGCACAGCGGCGGCGGGAGCTTCATCAGTTGGATGAGGAGGTGACAGCTAGCTTACGAGCCAAAGCTGTAGCGACGCGGATGGCAGACCATCCACTGGAGCGCCTACCTGCCCTATGCAGGATCGCTAAGCGAATGATGAGGGGGCCGAGGGCTGAACCCTTAGCCCGGAGCATGAGGCGAGGGGGTGAGCAGATTCTCAATGAGCGTCTGGGTGAGATGGAAGGGGAGGAGAGAGGAAGACGGACAGTACGCTGGACGTTCTTCCAAGGCCTCAATGGAGACATTACAGGGCAGATCATGGGTAAGATCCAGCAGACTGCCCAGAACGCCTTCTACCTCCGGTATACCCACACATATCGCATCAAACACATCGAGGATGGTAGGGTGATGCTCTTCCACAAGAACGCTCCAGGGAGTCCGTGGCTGAACACGATAGGAGCAGCTCAGGACTGGGTGGCGGCAAGAGAGCAAGACCGCCTCGACCCCGACAACATCGACCACCCCAACACTAAGTGGGCTTTCGTCCGATCAATCAACGTTGTGGTCAAGGCTGTCATCGACCACCAACCTTTGCTCGGGACAGGCCCGCTCCCAGTCTGGCTACGACAGAAGAAGAGTATGGTGGCACTTGACACCTACAAGGATAACATGTGTCTCTGGAGATGCCTAGCAGTGCATCAGGGGGCGAGGCCCGATAGAAGTACTGAGCCCGCGCGTGAGCTCGCGAGACAGTTCTATGACCTGGACGGGCCTGTTCCTGACGTGCCAAAAACCTCTCTGGATCAGCTGGATAAGGTAGAGTTCTTCGCGAAGATCGGGATTCGCGTGTATGAACCAACTGAAGAGGACACCTGGCACCTGATCCGGCAAGCGGCCCACTACCACGACACTATGACCATCGGGGTGTACGATCACCACGCCTTCTATATAAAGAACATCTCCAAGCTGGCACATACACTAGTCTGCAGTCACTGCCAGCAGAGGTTTACACAGGCATGCCATCTTCAGCGTCATGCTGACCATTGTACAGGTGGCAAAACCACCGTAGAGTGCACTGGGGAGAAGGTTGATGCACCGCAGTCTGCGCATGAGAAAGCCTTCTATCCACCCCAACCAGCCAGTTCAGTGGCTACTCGTTGGGTCACGTATGAGGCGAAAACCCAAGGTATCCACATACACCATGTAGAGTGTGGGCACGGTGGCGAGCGTTGGATCGAGGGGGCTCCCGTAGATGGTTATGATCCGACAACCAACACCGTTTACCAGTTCCATGGCTGTTTCTGGCATGGATGGCCTCAGCACCAGCAAGGTGAGGTGGCCGAACAAAAATACCTCAAGACAGTCCGGAGAGAGGAGAAGCTGAGAGCAGCTGGATACACGCTTGTGGTACAGTGGGAGTGCGGGATAAAACGCTGCCCAAGCATCCCTAAACGAGTTCGGACCGTCTCATACCCGTACTTCATCGTCTATGACTTCGAGGCACTCCTAGATGGCGTCAAGACTCATCCTATGGAGACTCTCACGATTGAGAGTAACCACATACCGATCTCTGTGTCAGTCGGCTGCTCCTTGGAAGGCTCCGCCAGTGAGCCCACTCACCTCTGCAATCCTGACCCAGAAGCTCTGATCAAGGCTTTCATGGAGGAGATTACCAGGCGAGCACACAGAATCCGTACAGAAGTCTGGGCACAGTTCATCCCTTCAGACATGGACAAGCTCCCAAAACGACAGCAGCGACTGATTACCGAGTGGTGTGACTCTTCTTCTGTCGTAGCCAGACTGGGAGCGGGCCTGTCTGGCACAGGCCCGTCCAGGTCATAGAACTGTCTCGTGAGTTCACGCGCGGGCTCAGTACTTCTATCAGGCCTCGCCCCCTGATGTACTGCTAGGCATCTCCAGAGACACATGTTATCCTTGTAGGTGTCAAGTGCCGCCATACTCTTCTTCTGTCGTAGCCAGACTGGGAGCGGGCCTGTCCCGAGAAAAGGTTGGTGGTCGATGACAGCCTTGACCACAACATTGATTGATCGGACGAAAGCCCACTTAGTGTTGGGGTGGTCGATGTTGTCGGGGTCGAGGCGGTCTTGCTCTCTTGCCACCACCCAGTCCTGAGCTGCTCCTATCGTGTTCAGCCACGGACTCCCTGGAGCGTTCTTGTGGAAGAGCATCACCCTACCATCCTCGATGTGTTTGATGCGATAGGTGTGGGTATACCAGAGGTAGAAGGCGTTCTGGGCAGTCTGCTGGATCTTACCCATGATCTGCCCTGTAATGTCTCCATTGAGGCCTTGGAAGAACGTCCAGCGTACTGTCCGTCTTCCTCTCTCCTCCCCTTCCATCTCACCCAGACGCTCATTGAGAATCTACTCACCCTCTCGCCTCATGCTCCGGGCTAAGGGTTCAGCCCTCGGCCCCCTCATCATTCGCTTAGCGATCCTGCGTAGGGCAGGTAGGCGCTCCAGTGGATGGTCTGCCATCCGCGTCGCTACAGCTTTGGATCGTAAGCTAGCTGTCACCTCCTCATCCAACTGATGAAGCTCCCGCCGCCGCTGTGCTTTCTTGTGGGGATTCAAAGGATCATCTCTGGCGGTCGCGGGAAACTGTCCCGTCTTCACTGATCGTCTCAGTCGAGCAATGAATCCCTCGGCACGGGCCTGTCCGATCAGCTGGAGCAGGTCGGCTTTCTTGGCCTTAGAGGCTACTCTAAGGCCAAATTGCCTTGCCATAGCGCGAAGCTGTGCAACAGTAATCATGGTGTATACCGCTGAGTAAGGCTTGTCTCTAAATGGATGGTCAGACCCTGTAATGCGTGCTTGATCAGCTCGTATACCGCCGAGTATGCTTGTCTCTAAATGGACGTTAAAACCATGTAATGCGTGCTTGATCAGCTCGTATACCGCTGAGTATGCGTGTCTCTAAATGGACGTTAAGACCATGTAATGCGTGCTTGATCAGCTCGTTTACCGCTGAGTATGCTTGTCTCTAAATGGACGTTAAGACCATGTAATGCGTGCTTGATCAGCTCGTATACCGCTGAGTATGCTTGTCTCTAAATGGGCGTTAAGACCATGTAATGCGTGCTTGATCAGCTCGTATACCGCTGAGTATGCTAGTCTCTAAATGGACGTTCAGACCATGTAATGCGTGCTTGATCAGCTCGTATACCGCTAAGTATGCTTGTCTCTAAATGGACGTTAAGACCATGTAATGCGTGCTTGATCAGCTCGTATACCGCTGAGTATGCTTGTCTCTAAATGGGCGTTCAGACCATGTAATGCGTGCTTGATCAGCTCGTATACAGCTGAGTATGCTTGTCTCTAAATGGACGTTACGACCATGTGCTAAGTAGTATAGCCAGGATTAAAATGATACAACGTCCCGGAATAACGGGGGTAATCGGGAAATTCTCCTCCCAGGTGCTTTCATTAAGGGGGGTGTGGCGTCGCACTACGTCGCACTACGTGCTGGCATAGTGAAGGGGGCCCCTAGGGGCGGCAGTTTTTTAGAGGCCTGCGCTACCTGGCCCTAAAACACCTAAAAAATGCGGCCCTCAATTGTTAAGGGCCTGGAAGGCGGATTTCTCGATTTCCCCCGTTATTCAGGGACGTGGTATCATTTTAATCCCGGCTATACTACTGTCCGATAAGATGTGTGGTGCACATGGGTGCACGTCAGCGCTTCCCTGACAACACATCACGGAATTGGAAGCGAGTGCATGCTCATAGTGTACCGAGTGGGTACTCGTAAAAACCTTTAATTATATCGTTCTCGTTGTTTTGGTACCGATGAGGACCAGAATAAAACGAGCTTTCTAGAACAGTTAGCCATTTTAAAATCGGCCCCAAAATGGCAGAGTTATTCGCGAAATTCCCCTTAAATTTCCTTCAAAATATTGCTTTTGACGTTGCAATCGCGTGTATGAATAAATAGATCTAGAATGTTCTAGAACGTGGTAAATACGTCACTGATCTAGCTGCACGCTGATTGGCTACTGCTCAGCCGCTGATTGGCTGAGGCATCTGCCTCTGACGTCACGAGTAGTATAAAATGGGTGAAAAATCGAGAATCAGGAGCATCGTCAGTGTGGCGACTGACCCGTCTGGAGGACCGGCAGGAAGTGTGGGACTTGACGAGGGAACCGGAACACCGACCGAAGATACAGAACATCACTGCGGTTCCAATCTGCTTTCAGGTCACCTGGGCCGGATAGCAGTTCTCGGACTTTCCGCATTATGTAATTTTGGATGCTCCCGGACGGCCATCCGGGAGAAAAATAATTAAAGTTATGGTTCCTGCTTCCAGACTTGTTTAAAGCGAACACCTCTGTGGAAAGGGCCATGCGGCCCCGGGATGTAAATCTACAGAATGTAGAGCTGACGGTGATTCTTGGTGGATGAGTCGCCGGATCTGCAAACCACGCCGAAAAGTGGACTTCAATCGCAGCACTGCATGTCATGTGTGTTTAATTAATTTTTTTACCAGTCTGGTGGAACTTTGCTGGGTGCACCGCAAGAGCTATGCGACACATCCCGCAACGTGTGCCAATTTATGTAACTGCCTAATATTATGTACAGCCCTCTCTGTTAATGGGCAATTTTCAACTTTACCACGTCCGTCGCCGGACGGATAACTTTCTCATTTCCGTATAAATTGTATACTAGTTACCAACACTATCTAATAGACATTTCTTCACTGCTTTGTTTCACTGTCCTGGATGTGTATCGTATCTACCCTGTCTGGAGGAGTCAGCTTGCGGAGACTAGCTTGCAGAAACCAGCTGCGGAAATCACCTGCGGAAATCTCTCCAGCTTCAGAGAACCCGTCAACTCGCGATTTGAATATGTTAGCCCCTCAATTTCAGTAACCTAGTAGCCTGTTCTGTACCGATGACTATTAGGTACTCAAGTAACTGTACTACTGTACATTTACTTATTATTTCCATATATGGTACTGATGACTAATAGGTACCTCACCGGTCTTAACCGCAATTTATAATTTCTGTTTTACTGTGAATATTATCCTTGTTTACTGTAGGTGCTTTCAACTAGCCGCACTGGTTAAGTTTATCAATCTGTGATACTTAACTACCTCATTTAATTATAATGTATTTATTGCATTGGTTAGTTGTATATGGCAGTTAGCCATCCAGTTAGTATGTTTTGTTTAATTGTAGAAAACTTTGGAACTCAGTATGCTAGGAAATACTATACAGCCACAGATATATCCGCATCAATTTATTCACGCCATCATCAATCTTACACTGAGGTCGCTGACCATGCTCTAACTATTTGAAACCGGCATGTTATCGACTAACCTTAGTATTCAGCTCGATAGGATAGGTTAAAGTGATTAGGGACAATTTCTTCGTTTAAAGACATATAGTGTATGCCTCTTTTCCGGTTGTTGCGGCAATGTAGCCTCGCACTCGGGCAAGGGTGTGTAAAATTGACCAATTACTTATAGGGCCAAAATTGGCCAATTACCGGGCCTCAAATATATTAAGTTATTGTCTCTTTCCACAAAACCAGCCACATGGCTTATTAATTGTCTGGCCTTCCCATCAGCACATTGATCACATCCGACCCTGGGAAAAGATTGGTGGTTTCTGAGCGGTGATGGTTAAAGTTCTGATTTACATACATCTGCCCCTGTATCTTTGGATACTCGTTAGCTAGATAACCCTGCCAATGAAGGAAGCACTGCAAAAACATATAGTTATAAATGTGAATTAGTTAATTTATTTACCGGCATGCAGTGCATTTTTGGGCATATTGGAACTTAACCCCAGCGACAGGTCAACTGTTAGATCCATAGCACGCGGTGACGGACGAGATGCGAATCTCCATCCAATTCCTTGCAGGGTCTGGATGAAGCGTTGGAGCTCGTCACGTCCTCACCCTCACGAGAAGGATGCTTGCGATGGATATCCATCTCTCCACCCCCACCATAAATACATGTCAGGAATCAAAACTTGCTTGTCTGAAACGTAGCCATTGTCCAGGTGATGTGTTATGTGGTTGCGGGACAGGGTAGCAGGATTTTCATCGAATTCGGATGCCTTGTGTCGCAACATGTATGCACGCTGTCCTTGGAGCTAGATGCTAACCCAGGCGACCCACGGGAAGTGAGGCGTCTGCGCCCATTGGACAACTGTATTTCAAGTTAGGTAGGAATCCCAGCCACTTACGGCCTTAACCAGTTCTGTTTCTAACAACTAAATGATAGGTTAGACAGTAGCAGAAGACCCGCATAAATAAAGTTGCATCTACCAATACAGTATCTTTGGAACTGCATAAGACGGTGACTTGGGAATCCTTTGGAAATCGTTCATCCCGTCTTCACTTAAACCAGTATGCATCACATTAATTATGGTTTCACTAGGATCTTCAGTTAAGCATTTTTCTATTGAGCAAAAGAGTGGCCTTTTTCCATCTCTTTCCTCCGCTTCGGCGTTGAAGGCATTTTCCTGTGACAGAGGGCCGCACGAGGCACTTACCTCTCGCAACAACAATATGTTCTTTGTGTGTGTTAGGGGTATACTAGTTTATATAAAACTACTTAGTGACTTCGTTGCGGATGATTCTCTTGCGGGGATACATCTGCGGATTTAAGAACCTGTGTGGTACCTCCAGCGACACCACGTGGAAAGAACTCCAGATAGCTCTATGTTGTGTATTATTGTGTGCTCATTTACTATCAAATGATTCATCTTGTTTGTATAGCATATTAATATTTCTACTGTTTTAATTACAAATTGTTCCATATCTCTAAATCAGTATGGATAGACACACCGGTGACACAAATGGTTCAGACGATACCATGTGGTTCAATTGTGGCAGCAAAGGTCGCAAGACCCCACTGGAACATCAGTGTTCCACCGGCTCTAGAAGTATGTCTTTGTATTTCTCGGAGAGACGTCATACGGGATCCGCAACCCCGAGATCCGCAGCTAACCAGCCATCCCGGTCATCGTGCACCTGTACTGTGATGGGCAGAAACGGCATAACGGACCAGTACGTACCCCCACCCCGCGCGCTACACTGAGCCGAGATGAGGCTGAACAGGCCACGGCAATTCTTGATGGCTCGCAGGTTTTTTTTTAATAGCCTGCAGGTGCTTTCTTTGTGTGCGTATTTGTACTTTGCTGGCAAATTGTTAAGTTCTTTTAAAGTAATTGGACTGTGAACTGTCGCAACCTATGGCAGCTATTATTGCCGAGGCCCTATTACAACAATAGCTCCCAGTCAAATTAGTTTCAGAATATTCAACAAAATACTTTATAAATTCATCAAAGACATAAAATGGAGGATTCATCTAGAACGCATAATTGATGACGGACTAAGCATTGTTATACGAATTGTACGTGCGTGCGTGCGTGCTGGTGCGTGCGTGCATGCTGGTGCGTGCGTGCATGCATGCGTGCATAATATACTATATTTACCACGAATTTTGCGTTCGTTGATATGTTTCCTTTGTTAAATTGAGTGTGTATTGCTGCCGATACCCTGCTTTGGTTTAGTGAAAATGTGGCCCGTAACGTGTCATCTATCCCGCAGTCGCCATTCGTAACAAGAATCTCTTCATGATCATTGGCCATTAGTTTCGATTGATTCACTAGAGGAAGATATTTAATATGGTATTCTATGTGCTTTCCATACCAGCCGAATGCGAACTTAGGGATTACTAAAAATGCTTCTCCGTCAAAGAACCCAACAGCCGTAACACTGAAAATCGAAATTACAGAAAAATACAACTATCAGGGAATGATTATATATATATATATATATATATATATATATATATATATATATATATATATATATATATATATATATATATATATATACGTGTGCGTGCGTGCGTCCGTGTGTGCGTGCGTGCATGAGTGTGCACGATTAAATTAGATAAATGAAATGGTACGCACGTTCTACCATCAGGCTGTGCTTTGATATAAGCTCCAGCTGGCACATCAGTTCTCATGATTTTCACTCCGTGGTTAACTACATATGTTCCAAGGACCCCCGTCACGCCATGGGTAAAATCGATCAAAACTTCCGGGGTGCACGGACCAGCGTTATTGCACGTGGGCATCATTTCGTCCGTGGCTTTCCGCCTCTTACGAATACTAGTCGTCGTATTACTATGACTATGCGGAAAGGTGCACGTCTGGATAAAATATAATTGAACTTTTAAAATATAATTGCAATATGTTGTATGTTCTACACAATCATAATATTGTCGCACTCACCACTTATTCCTCTAGACTAGGGTATATGAAAAACTGATTGCAGCTGGAAAAGTGTTCACTCCACGAATTAACAGAGCAGCCACTTCTCCTCCTCCTCTTCCTCCTCCCATCCCCCTCCCCTCTTCCTCCTCCTTCTCTTCTTTCTCCTCCTCCTTCTCTTCCCCCTCTTCCTCCTCCTTCCCTTCCTCTTCCCCTCCCCTGTTCCTCTTCATCCTCTACCTCCTCCCATCCTCCTCCTCCCCCCCCTCCCCCTCCTCATCCGCCTTCTCTTCCTCCTCCTCCTCATCCTCCTCCCTTTTCTTCCCTCTTCCGCTTTTCCTATTCATCCCCATCCACCCTCCTCCTCCTCGTCCTCTTGTTTCTCCTGCTCCTCCCCCTCTTCTTCCTCTTCTTCCTCCTCCTCCTCCTAGTACTCTTCCTCCTCCTCCTCCTCCCCCTCCCCCTCATCGTCATCATCCTCATCATCATTATCATCATCATCATCATCATCATCATCATCATCATCATCATCATCATCATCAGCATCATCATCCTGTAATCATGTTGACCTAAATCATCAGTCCCCATCTTTGCTGCACTGATCAAATAATAACAATTAGCGTGTTGGCATAAATCATTAATTCATCAGCATTGCTGTGGATGCTAACAATTAGCATGTTGGCATAACTCATTTATTCATCAGCATTGCTGTATGGAGCACGTGCTAACAATTAGCGTGTTGACCTAAATCATTAGTCATCACCATTACTGTATGGAGCGCATGATAGCAATTAGCATGTTGGCATAAATCAATAGTCATCAGAATTGCTTTATGGATCGCGTGATAACGAGGCATGACAAGAGACGGGTTAAGCATATTTGGTGATTTGAGGGACACATTAATTTTCGTGTGTGTGGGTGGGGTTGGGCGGGGGATGGGTGAGAGTTGGGGTGTGGTGTGTGGGAGGTTTGGGGCAGTACTTTAGCCCCGTTAATCATGGTCTTAATCCGACTCCGGGTATGACGATCTATGTCAAGAATCCGCATTATTGAAACAGATTACACGATAACAAGATACGACGAGCTAGAAAACCAGTCACCATTATTCCAGTATAGAGTGGTGACAAGGTGTCATGGATGTGTGTCTTCATCTTTGCGGGATGAATCACGAGATCATCCCTTATGAGATATACATTAACCATTTAATGACCAATTTATGTTCAGGACAATAAAAACATTTTCCTAATTGAATGCCCATTTGCAGGCTAAGGGACGAAGACTGTTTTTGAATATTTACCACCGGAATGACTGGCTCGATTACCGAGCCAGTCATTCCGGTGGTCAATATTTAAACAAATATTCTTCTCTTGGCCTACAAATCGACATTCCTCAAGGTTTTCACCGGCTTCCTCACGATAGGTTTAAATAAAAACTAACGTCATCTTAAAAAAGTCATTTTTCTGGTAGTGCATAACACTGCAAGGCCACATTTTATACTTTTTATTACACAGTTAAATAAAGATATTCAGCCTGTAAAAGTCTGACTGCTGGGTTTTTTCAGACGACATAATCCAAGGGTTATATATTTCTAGACCTGCTCAATATTAAAAAAAAACAATTGACCGAAAATTGACGCTGGCTTAGCCACCAAAAAATTTCAGTGAAATTATTTTCAAAATATGCAGCAAGTCAAGTGTTTTTCATCATTGAAATTATATCTTGCGGCTTGCAGCAGCGAGGCGTTTAATAGCTCAATGTTGGTACATTTCAAGAAGGCTACCATGATTTATCGTTCAACCTCTGTAACGTGGTGAATATTTTGAAACTAATGTTGATGCCTTATTAGTTTCAAACTATTCGATACAATAATTATATCATACTAACGAATATGTTGTATTGGTACTTCCATGGCATCACACGCACGCACGCACACACGCACACACTCGGGGAGGCAAAATGGTAGTGACTACGCATAAGCATCAATGCGACGTGCAATTCATTCTGATACAGATAATGGCAGCAACAACATTTGATAAAATTTGTGCCAAAATATTCAAGGTTATATTTCATATATTGTAAACGATTTATCACATTTGGTCTTTCGAATTGTAGCATGAATTGCGTATGGCCGTGCCAGATTGTACTAGCACGCTTACAAATAATATAGTCTGAAAGATTGCCTACCGTGCCGGCGCATCAGAACCAAAAATACTAACTCTCTTTGGTTACTCTCACTCAAAGTAACATCTCGCATTGACTCGTGAGCCTTCCCAGAGCTATGACTGATATCTCACCATATCTTACCCGTACCACTTTCAAGCCGCGCAACATTTGTACCGAAAAACTGTGCCAACACAATTCCGGTTAAGCCGCAATCACTGTTCCGCTTGAACTAAGCATACTACCCCATATCGTTCGTCTTGTGCCGAACTTCAGAACTCTTCTCAGACGGCTTGGCCGATCCTTCACTCATCCTTCACTCATTGTTCCACATGATCCACCAGCTTTACCTCCAGTAGTAACCTGGTATTTCGATTGAATACTCGGATCAACGTTCTTCAACTGTTCTGCCTTTTCTTTTTTATGCCGTATACATCTTTTTGTGTCATCTATAATTCGCATCTCTTTGTACTTTCATCCACCGATGACTATTAGGCCAATTTGAAACATATTTTTCACAGTGTACTTCTCTTCCCCGATTAATTACAACGTAATTAATTTTGTACCAGTAACTACTCGGTGCCGCCATCTTTTGCTAATACTATGCCGACGACTATAAAGCGTGTTTTAAGGACAGCTATGGCCCATTGCTGAATTTTCCTCAGTAGATTGTTCACGGCCTGTGCCGTTCATTTGATATTCTTTTTATTAATCATTGTATTATATTATATTGTATTCGCAGGTTTATACAAAACACCAACAATAGCGCATTAATACTAGATATCTTCTATAACAACATTCCACCATCGGAACCTTTCCTGTGCCGAAACCGACACAGGTTCGGCTTAAATCTAACATAGATAGTAGCTCAGATATGTGTGCTAGAACTCTGTAACAAGCCGAGGAAGTTGCTCAAAGCGGCTATTTGTTGTAAAGCTCGCTTCTGGTGCCACAAGTCTAGTTGTATACCATCAAAGGAGCAACTGCCTCTCTTTGTGACTTTCTCTGATTCATCTTCCACCACACTTTGTATATATATTTATTAGGTCCTCCTCCGGTTCGGTTGCGTCATCACAGAAATCTCTTAGGTTTGTTGGCGAATTCAATCCTAATGCAGACGCATCATACTTCCCTCAGTATCTTCATTGATACCTTATCAAGATAGTAACTATACACCAAAGAAGGAATTTACTGCAAAAACATAATTATTAATTATAGCAGCCTTAGTAGTGAATTGAAGCGTCGGGGCGTCTGCATTGTTCCTCATAATAGAGCTCCGAATGTACACGGGATATAAATCGGCCTGGGCGGATTGGCTGGTTACATCTCGGGGTTTCCCATTCGATAGTGGGAGTCAGATGCTCTGAAGGACACAAAAGCTGGTCTCATTGATCGGTGGAATGATAACATTCCAGTGAGGACAGGCAGGCATTCCTGCATACAACGCGATTCAATACCACAGTATCATCCGTGCTGTTTGTTAATCCTGTGTGGCGTGTATACATGTTATTGGAAGTGCCTAGTGGGTCCTCCACGCCTTCAATGCAGGTCACCATAGTCTGCCAGCTTCTTCTTCGGTCCTATCGTAACTAGTATCTTTGCTTATTTAACGCTTTTGTGCTGTCTTGTCTTTGTCTTGTTATATGTGGTTGTGCTGATGCATAGTCAGGATTCGCTCATCGGCTCCACGACTTGTCACCCAGGCAACAAATACGTGCCATCGGCTTGAGGGGTCCGCTCAATAGGTACGTCCCGAGATGGGTTGCTGAGCAAGCTACGCAAGAAAACAAACTGTATCAACGTTAGGTAGGACTAAGCCATTTGGGGCATGAAACCTTCGGTGTCTGGAGTCAAAACTTAACAGTTAGATTAGTTCCTTGAGAATGCCTGCCAAAATAATGTGGTACCGACTAACACAGCGACAAAGTTAGGAGGTGACTGTACCGATTTCTGTTGAAATAACGTAAATCAGCGTACTTAACAATACAAACCTATCTGTAACGCATATATAATTCAGCACGTTTGCAATATTTCTGAACCGATTCTCTTCACCGCTTCGGCATAGTAGGCTTTTTCCTGTGATGAAGGCCCGCCCAAAGCACCTTCCCTCTCGCAAAGCCAATTTATTGGCCTGCGTGAGGCATTTAGTTTATATTAAACTAGTAGGCCATGCTAAGGTTCCTCCCTCACTTGGATACCTTACGTATATAAATATATATATATATATATATATATATATATATATATATATATATATATATATATATATATATATATATATATATACAAGATGGGTTAGGTATCTCTGCTGAGACACCACTCAGATGGTGCAATATCATCAAACTAAATAAGGTATGTCATAAACTAGCAGCGGCTAGTCCCTCAAACACCTCTTTCTATAAAGCCAGCTTCTACTCGCTGTGCAAGCTTCCAAAATAATATCATAAGCTAGACTATTCTGATAAACTGATTCACCAATAGCTGAGATGAAACTGTGGTATTTCGTACAGGCGGGGATGCCCGCTCGGCCCCATTGGAATGTGATCGTTCCACCGACCTTAAAGGTCAGTCTTTGTACACTCAGGTCGCCCGGAGCCTCCCTCCGCATTCCGCGAGCTTTGCTAACCATGAGGAGGTAGAAACGGGATGTCGAGACGCCGGAGCTACAAGTGGCGGCCCATGTGGGGTCCGAATTGACGAACGCACCCTCTACAACCCTGCACTATTCCAGCCACTATTCTATTTTAATGAATACCCATGGCATCCTTATGAGGAATACCAAATCGACCGAGCGGCATGAACGGTCACCTGCACACCAACATCTAACTAATATCCTCCCACTTGACACTCGGCATGTCTATTCGCCTATAAGCGAGGACGCCTTCATTAACGCCTCAGAGGCAGACATGTCGTTCATGACTATATCAGAGGTTCATGATCGGCCCCAAACACTGGTGCCGGATTATGATCCTCGTATGTACAGTCCCATTAGGGGATGCAATACAATACCACACCCACGTCAGAGAAGTGAGTCATCTGAATTCAGATGGCTAAGGCCGCAACAGGGAGCATACAACATATGGTCCACGGCACCACCTCGCTACACGTCCTCACCTGGCATACGTGAGAGTCACAGAGTAGAGGATGACACAATGCGGCAACACACGCACCTTGGAGTCATGCGCCATCACACCTCCCACCTAGCTCACTCAGGTGTTCTGAGCCAATTACAGGATGATGAGGTGCCAATCTACCGGCCTACACCAATATATGGACCAAAATTGCCAGATGCTGGACGCCATCAGCAATAACGAAGACCACCACTAATACGACACCCAAGTAACTACATACCCGCACCACCTGCACAAGCTGCACCACCATCCTCTGCGTTTATACCAGACGGGCCAGCACACCATACTTATACAATAAAACACACAGCGATGTCAGAACCAGACCCAGAATACATGATAGCATCACAGTACGCTAGCCCATACATATGGTTTCAACCACCAATAAAGATCAGATTCCGTTCCGTGTATTCAACGGCACAGCCGATGCAATCACCCTGAACCTCTTTGTCCGCTATGGCAACTTGATGGAAGTAATCTCGATGGAAACACAAACGAACACACACATACCCACGGCACTAGATCACGACAACCTACCCGAACATTTACACGACCTTTACTTATGCGACACACTGAGCCTAAGTAGAGACCACAAAAATGATGTAAGATGATTACTGTACAAATACTGGGACAGTTTCTCATCAGGTGATTTGGACCTGGGAGAAACTCACCTAGTACACCACTCCATCGACACCGGATATAATCGGCCAGTCCGTCAACTCATCCGCCCTCTTCCCGTACATAAAGAAGCAAAAGCACACCAGCAGATAAATGACATGTTAAGAACAGGATTTATCGAACCATCTGCATCCCCCGGAGCCAGTCCCATAGTCCTTGCAGGCAAAAAGGATGGGTCACCACGTCGCCTCAATGATTTAAGTACCATGGACGTGTATCCTTTGCCTAGAATTGATCAAGCTTTGGATTCTTTAGCAGGAATGCGATGGTTCTGCACCTTGGACCTTGCGAGTGGTTATTGGCAGGTAGCCATTCAGGCCGATTTCGAGGAAACCGCGTTTACATGTAGAGATGGCCTGTTCCTATTCTGCAAATTGCTCTATGGCCTGGGCAACGCCCTTGGTACATTCGAGTGCCTGATGGAACAAGTACACACCAAACTCCATTGGCAAATCTGCTTATGCTATCTTAATGATGTAATAGTTTTTGGCTCCACGTTTGAGCAGATCTTAGCTAACCTAGCTGAGGTATTAGAGCGCTTCAGAACCGCCAAGCTAAAACTCAAGCCCAAAAGGTGGCATTTCTTTTGGCCAAATGTGTGGCTTGGTTGAATTTCTAGGCCACGTCATATCCGCCGATTGCGGAGCAACACAGCCCGAGAAGACTTGCACAGTTGCTGAGTCGAAAACTCTGGCAACAGTAACTGATACGTACAGCTTTCTCGGACTCTGTCAGTATTATCGCAGATACATCCATTACTGCAGCAAGATCGCGGCACCATTATTCCAAATCGCTGAGAAAGAGAGATCCTTCGACTGAACAAGTGAATGTGAGGTGGTTTTCAAGATGCTGAAGCACAACTCATTTCAGCCCCAATTCTCGCCCATTCTAACCCAAATCTCGATTTCATTCTCGACACTGACGCCTATTCGTTTGCCATTGGCGCCGTTCTATCTCAGGTCACAGAAGATGGAACTGAGCAAGTGTTAGCCTATGGTACGCATACCCTAAACAAAGGTGAAAATTCGTACGCCACCACGAAGCATGAATTATTAGCAGTGGTGTACTTTACAAAGTGATATAAAATTTTCTGTATGGGCGTCTGTTTATCCTACATACAGATCATGCCTCCCTACGCTGGATACGAAATGTTAAAAGCCCAGAACCCAGATATCGAGGTGTCAGGAATCCCTGCAGGCCTACAATTCACCATCGTTCATCGGCCTGGCAAACCGCAGGGAAATGCCGATTCCCTCAGTCGAATTGGACTAGAGGAAGACATGGAAATGGCCACCACCATTACACACGAAACGCAGCCAACCCCCACCTTTCCAGAACTCTGGTGTGAGGACTGGAGAGTAGCTGACATCACTCATGAACAAGCCACCAACATACGCACACGACACATATACATGTGGATCCAGGAGGGGGTACGCCTTCCACGGGAATTCGTAAGTCAGTTGTCAACCTCGGCCAAATATTATTATCAAAGATATACTGAATGTCATGTGCACAATGCCATTCTCTATATCAATAACTGCCTTGATGTCCCTGAACGTTTTCAAGTTCTCGAACAATTACATAACAATGCAGTAAAGACATCATTGTTGGTAGTAGCCTACCATTGTCCTCTTTCCAACCCATGGATTCAGTAGATCAGGGTAGTTCAGATGTGCTTTCCTCCAGATTGCAGCCTGATAATGTGATCTTTTCACATGGAATGCCAATGCATCACTCGTTGACGGAAGAGACTCAGGTGCGCAATACTTCATGAACAATAGTGGTCAAGCTTTGTACATTCTGTACATCAGTGTAATGTCGGCAGATGAAGAGTTCTGCTTTCTTTGCTGTTTCCTCTGCCAAAGAACCAATTTCTAGGTTCTGTAGTAACTCATGGTGCTGCGTAAAGACTCACAATGCAGTTTTCTTGCTATGATGTGACAGGAAGGATGTTACATCGCTTCCAGTCAAAGCATGAAAAGATGGAATCGTTTCCATTACAGTTGATTCATATGGCATCTGAGCGATAATTGTGTGAATCGGTATGTACTTACACTCTTTGGCAGTGCGAGTTTTGAGCCATAGATTTGTGCACGTCATCCGGTGGTAGTGAGCCAGGAGGAGAACCAGGATATCAGTATTTCTGGCATGAACTATTATGCTGTCGGATTGGTTCTGAACACAATGTACAATTTTCCTGGTATAAGCCTCATTATGATGTGCTTCGAGTTTGGCTGTTTCAACGTCTGGATTGGACGATTCCACCATCTCTTCATGCTTGAACTCATACAGCAATGTCTTCTGCCGTTTTGGTATGCCAATTTTAAGAGACACCCTTCCCTCTGTACATCGGAGTCTGTAGATGTGGCATGACCATTGAGCACATGGTAACCCCTATGAGGCCGGAAAGATGGTTTGGGTTCACGATACCAGACATTCTGCAAATGTACCTAATAAGTTGAGTTACCAGTGGAAAGATCCCTATGTGGTAGTAGGTAAGAAGTCGGGCGCAACCTACCTGGACCCGGTACACCAGCCGCTTTCCCTGCGGCTGATAGTAACAGATTGGGTAGTCTGATCACTAAGTTCTCAAATCGAGTGTTTTGTGCTCGAAAAAAGAACATGTTTATACATCGGCCTGTGTGTGGCTGAAGACTCAGATATCCATGCTATTCCGTTTTTACATGGCCCCAGGCCACTTTCCCAGACCACGATCGCTCATTTAGAGAGCGTTACCATCTCTAGTCGATCTATATCTCGCCAGACAATGACTTATCTTAAAAATGCCTAAGTGACACTATAAAGACGGAGATTCACAAAGACTTCCGATGGCTTAATGTGGACCAAATATTGGTAATATAAAAATAACCTTCTACTTAAAGAAGCTTTCACCGAAGCGAGAGGAAAAGCCTCGTATTACCCATCTTATATAGTGTATCATTGTAAATTATGCTGTCTGGCCATCGGTGTCCAGTGATTGTGCATAGGTTTTGCAGTGGCAGGCATCGAGTTTGTCTAGCGCTGCCTTTGGAGCTGCCCAGCTGTTATAGTTATACAGCATCAAGCAGACGCAGGCTGCATTGTATAAGCGTAGCCTTTTTATCAAGGGTATGGTTGATCTACGAATCCATAGCTTCCAGAAGGAATAGAAAGCTATGTTCCCCATGAAGCAGCGTGCAGCAATGTCAGAAATCCAGAGGCATTGCACAAACTGCAGGCATTTTTCCGAAATTGAAACAGGCCGTCTAGCATGCAAAAAGCGGTCTTTTCACGATTGGTACCTTCCATTGCAACCTGCCAGTAGCCGCTCGCCAGGTCCAGGGCACAAAACCACATAGCGCCTGCCAACGAATCTAGTGCTTGGTCCAGTCGAGGCAGAGGATAAGCATCCTTAACGTCAAGGTCGTCTAAGCGCCTGTAATCAATACAAAAATGCAGTGACCCATCCTTTTTACCGGTGAAGACGATGGGGCTGGCCCAGGGAGATGCAGAAGGTTCAATAATGCCTGGTTTCAGCATATCGTTTACCTGTTGTTGTGCTTCTGCTTCCTTGTGGACTCGCAGACGTCGGACGGGCTGACGAACTGGTTGGTTCGGTCCGGTGTTGGTGTAGTGATGTACCAGGTGCATCTCCCCCAGGTTCAGATCATCTGTGGAGAAACTTTCCCGGTACTTGTAAATTAATCGGCATACAGCACGCTTCTGTTCTCTACATAGGCCCAGTGTGACAAGTAGGTAGCGATCATGTAAATATTCTGGTAAAATGTTGTATACTAGCACCATTGGTGTGCGTGCGTGCGTGTGTATGTGTGTGTTCCTGACTCTCTACTGACATTACTTACACCAAATGGGCCACAGCGAACCCCCAGAGAGGGTGATGGCGTCCGATGTGCCATTGAATACCCTGAAATGTAGGTGATTTTTGTTGATGGTGGAAATTAGCATGCATGGGCCAACGCGTTGTGATGTGGCTATATAGTCTGGGTCTGGTTCTAACATAGCCGTGTCTGTGTTATGGTGTAAATGTGGTACGGTGTCCCACAGAAAGCCCTCTTAGCTCGGCTCAACTGTGGCTGAAGAAGCCAATATCAATGCATATCTGTCGTACATTGATGACTCCGGTCCTAAGGGTATATGGCGGGCATGTATGTCTAATTCATGTTACTTGCAATGAACAACAGCTTCACTGGCACTGAGGAAATCAGCGCCCATGAGAGCATCATTCTGGATAGCGGTGATAACATCTTGTTGGATGAATTGCATCTCCTCTATCAGTATTACGATGTTTACCATTGTGGCCAATGGAACGTTAGCACCGGTAGCCATTTGCAAAAAGATGGAATTTAGGTCTTAGAGGGGTGTCTATGAGGTGGGATTTTCTCGTAGATGCGCTGGTTTACTACGGTGATGGAGGCCCCAATGTCTACGATGGCACTGGTGGAAATACTGCCGAAAAGAAAAAGACAGACACATTTATAAAATGTTTTTCGAGTTGCCCAAGGGAGGATCACAGGTGTAATGCTTTGAGGTTCCTTATCTTCATCGGCCAGTGGTCCTCGATGTGGAATGCCTGTCTGGCGATTGCCTCGGTGATTGTAGGTGGTGGCTGAGTGATGAATGGGCCGACTTGGCGCCGTTTTTGGATATTTGCTTTCGGCGCCGAGGAAATCGGGTGTAGCAATGGAGTAGGTGATGGTGCGGGTGATGGAGTCGTGGTTGTGCTAGTGGTTGTTTTGGTAGTATGGGCGGTTGGGGTAGTGGCACAATGATGGAGCTGCTCGGTCCACCTGGCACAATGTATCATCATGTGTCTCTTTGAGGCACAGAAGAAACATCGGCATATGAACGGCATACTCTGGTGTCGGTGTCCTACTCTTTGAACCCACTCCGTCTGGGAGCCGTGTTCCCCAGACATAGTACTACTACCACTGGTGGATGCTGTGGATAAAAGCGGTGGTACATTGGTGTTGCAGACCACTAGAGCATGCTGAGAGTTCAACATCATTGCGGCTGGCCTTTGTGTGTATATAAATGTGGGAGTAGTGGAGGCGGTAGTGCCGATCACTACAGTTTTGCCCAGGAAAGAGCGAGTGCTGTTTTCAGTCTGGTTGAGGACAGCCAGTACTGAACAAGGGCAGACGTCAGTATTTTTGGCACTGTGTGCACCGCAGATACCAGTGTAAAAGCCGTCGGCGTAGATGTATTAATTTGAATGTGAGCTAATGGACTTTGATATTACTTATGGTGGTATTTATAAATTTATGGCAGGCCGCAGTTGAGCCGAGACAAGAAGAGGGGCACTGAATGGTCTCATTGTTCAGTGCCCATTTGAGTTTAATGGCCCATGCGGTTGGGACGTGGCCTGGCCAGGGGCGGTTGGATTGAGAGGATGTCAATTAGGACATCTCTCATGCCAATACCCTGGTTTGCCACATTCGTAGCAGGTGTCAGGTAGGGATGTCTTGCATGTTGCTGGAATCTGTGAGGTGGTGGTCACAGTTAATGTTGTGAGTAGTTTGGTTAGAGAAGCCATTTGACAGGTTATCTCCTCCATCCCGTGCATTAGTTTGTTACCAACCCTGATTATGTGTGTTGTTGTGGTTATTATTGTTTTGTCAGCCGGGGCCATTGTTATTGGAGGGGCCTTGGTTTCCCTGGCCCCGAACTCAGCTCTTTCGTTGGTGGTTAGTTTTCTCACTGTGTTGATGGGGTGGTTTATGCGCCAAACAGTTTTCTCCCATTCCAGGAAATTGTCCACCCTGACAGTGGTGGCAGTCACATTTTGCAGATTGCCATACTCCAGGACGAACAGCTTTTCCTTAATAGCCGGTTTGGCGTTAAGTGCATCAATAAACGTATCCAATTGGAGGTGGGTGACACCTTCTGGATTGGTGTTTGGGTAGGCTCACCAGCCACCAGATATGGCTGGCCAGATCAGTGAGCGTTTCATTAGGGCGACGGCGCAGATTTTTTAGTTCGAGATGGCTTGTCTCACACAAGGTGGTGTCCCCGAAACTCTCAGACACGGCACTTTCCAATGTGGTGTAGGTGGGTGTGGTGACAGATCCCAAATCAGCCAGTACCTGGAATGCCTTGCCGGACAGTTTAGCGTCATTCCACCTACTTGTTCGAGAGGTCATCTCGAACTGACAATGGTAATTGTCCCAGTCACCTTCCATGCTGAATTCAGGGGGGATAATGACTCAGCTACTGCCATGGGTGTGACTGATTGGTGCGAAGCTGGGCGGTACTGAGACTCGGACTGGTCGGAAGCCTGATGTAGATGGTGGTGATTGGTTATGTGTGTAATGATGATGTGGGCTTGGAGGGATGTGGTGACGTTCCCATGACACTGAATCTGGTGCAGGCTCCAGTGGTTTATACCCTCTTATGGGTATAGGCTGATACAATGACCCCTCGGCATACGGAAGCTGCTGGCTCATTGTGCGTGGCTGGTCTGTTGTTCCCTGTGTGAGATGCTCCCTATATGGACCTGGTCCATGTGATGAAGGTGCGGGCGCATAGCCATGTGTAACATGTGTTGCAGTGATGGTGATAGTACGTCCTGGTCATTCATGTCAGGGAAGCGGCGACTCTGATTGGCACCTAGACACAGGCGAGGATGAGTAGCGAGGTGGTGTCAGTGAGTGGACATTATAGATCTCTCGATGCGGCATTTGCCATCTTCTGCTAGGAGACTCATGTTGTTGGCTTGTTGGCAGAGTACACAGCGTGAGGGATGGTGTCCCCTAGGTGGCCTAGATGGACGAAACTCATAATCTGGGGTCGGAGTGTCACAAGTTTCAGATATCGTCAAATAGGATAAATCTGCCCATGAAACATCCATAAATGCAGTGTCGCTGACAGGACTATATCCATGACGATAATGGTACATGTTTGGTGGAATTATACGGGCCGTTCCCTCAAGGTACTCCTCATAGGGAATATTTCGATAGTCCTCAGACTGGAGCTATTGCTGAAATAGCTCGAAGTTGTGTTCGGGTGGTTCGTATGTATTTCGGGCCCACAGCAGGTGCCACTTGTAGCTCTGGTGGCTTCACGCCATCCCGCCTCAGCGTCTTCATCTTCGGACCCATACCTGTGGTATGCGCCGATGTGACAACGTTGCTGGTTAGCCAGACTTGGAGATCCGGCAGGAAGAATGCATGCTACCAGGGAATATAGAAACAGACCTCTAGGACTGGTGAAATGATCACGTTCCAGTGGGGCCGGGCGAGTATTCCGCCAAAATTGAAGACCCACCCCCATCTCAGTCCAGCTATCTCTCTGTCCCGTAGGTCTTTGCATAATCAGCTAATTTGTCAATACCTTTTAAAATAAGGGTTTTAGAGCACAGCGAGTCGAAGGCTGCCTAATTCGAGATAAATAGTTTGAAGTGGCCTTTCAGCGCCAGTGCGATGACCAGGCACAAAACGTGTTCATTTATATATATAAGGGAAACCGCATTGGCAGGATATTTCTTGTTACGAGGACTATGTGCTTCGCGCGGACCTCCGACAAAATACAAGGGAATAACCTCTGAATGAGAAGCTTTTCAACCAGAAAGGCCATCAACAATAAGTAGAACCCTACAGAGTTGAGCAGAATTATAACAAGAAAACAGAAGACATGTTTCTTCATGTATCAACTACTTTTGAACAAACCTTAACGTCCCTTAGTCCCTTATCATATCTTCCAAATTTCGGCCCAATCCGTTCAACGATTCTGGATACGAAGTTGTTTTCATGGAAACTAGGTCATCTAAGACGGCCGCCAAGCCAATGGACCAATCAGGTTCTCTTGAACAAATTGGTTCTCCTCCTGCATTAGATGATGTTTCATGAATATTGAATTAACCCCCAAGTCATTTCGGAGATTTTCAAAGACATTTCTAAAAATTGGCTGGTTTAGCCGGTGGCCATCTTGGATTTTGGCCGATCAGCTTCGTTTGAACAAACTTAGACCTCTATGTCCTAAGGCTGCATTCTGCCAAATATAATTGAAATCGGCCTAGTGGTTCTTGAGAAGAATTCCCCATTGCTTTACTATGGGCGCATTGCTTTACTATGGGAGCCTATGGCAGGAAAGCAAACCCAGCTGGCAGTCAAACCGTTTATCCAACGGTCTCGAAAGTGGCATATTTGAACTCGCCACCCTGATAAGCATATATACAGCAATTTTCGCTATCAAAATACATCAAATACAAAAAATCCAATATGACAAAAAGCTACATTTTGATTGGTTGATGCCGGCCATGTTTTTAAACGTACGAACTTCCTTTGAACAAACTTGAAAGGTGCTTGGTCCCTAAGCATATTTACCCAATTTCAGCGCTATCCCTTCAGCGGTTTGGGAGAAGATGTCGTTTTCGCGAAAACTACGTCATCCAAGATGGCCGCCAAGCAAATAGGCCAATCAGGTTGTCTTGAATAAACTTGGGTCTAACGTTGCCATAGATGATGTGTTATGAGTTTTGAATCAATTCCTCCAGCGGTTTCAGAGAAGATTTTTCAAAGTGTTTCTAGAAATTGGCTATTTTGGCCGGCGGCCATCTTGGATTTTGGCCGATCGGCTTCATTTGAACAAACTTTCTATGCCCTAGAGATGCTTCCTGCCAAATATAATTGAAAACAGCCCAGTGGTTCTTGAGAACAAGTCATTTAAAGAAGAAGTTGACGGACGACGGATGGTATAAGCTCACCTGGCCTAAAATGTTCTAGATAAAAATGTTCTAGATAAAAATGTTCCAGAAACGGTGCTTACCATTACAATCTATACAGTTAAAAAGATAATTATGTCTAAACTGACCTAGTGCACCTACTTGTAATCGGTGCAGAAAAATGAATAATACAATAACTTAAATTCGCCTTTTAGTCATCGGCGAGATATGTAAAAATCTAATTGGCAAAAATGCAGACGCCTAACAAAACGTTCTGCGCGCTGTCCTAACGGTGGCTGATAAAGTTCCAGCACTTAATCGGCATTGGAAGTTAATTACTTCCTAAGTTAGTAATTATAATTGGCGGATGTGAAGATTGGTTTCCGTTTCTAGAAAGTCTGTAAACGGTTTGGTGGCTGAAATGAAACAGAAGATAAAGACACACGTATACTATGGGTGGGAGTGTCTAGTTGTGAAAGTTAATAGAATGCATCACAAGACGAACAGTGTCGCAGCTCAGAAGTGGCGTCGAATGCAATGTTCACAATGAAATTAGGCTCAGCATCATATATTAATAAGCTCTTAGTCTATGAGTATCACCAGATGTGTGCTAGGGGTAATCACGTTTCTGTGTGGATTGAACAACTATTGCCGAGATATCGCCAAACAGCCTGGAAACGGCCCACAGATTAAATTTAGGATGGTAAGTTTAAAAACGGTGCATCCGGTTTGCAGTTCAGTCACTCCTAAGTTTTTGTGAGTGAGTCGGCTCAACACTTATTACTTTACTTTATCGGCCCTAAATACAAGGGCCATTACAAAAACTGCATCGGCGCTGTCATTACAGGTCGGCATCTGATCACGGCATCAAATGTTGGATGTACCACGAGTTGCGTTCTGGCATGTACATAGATATGAAAATAGCTTAGTCGTATGACTACCGCATCGGACTACCTACCCATCCCGACTGAGGAACTGTAGTAGAGTGAGTCCTTTTATACTCTCAGTTGGCCAATCAGGGCCCATTTAGGCCAGTTTCAGCTAATGGTGTCAGTCCATTTTCTATCCGAAATATACAGATCGGTAAAGCGGATATGTATGAAAAGCGGATTTAAACAAATAAATGAGAACCGCGCATGCTCAGAGCTATTATAATCGTCTCGCAGTTTTATGAACTTAGTAGTTTCACAGCATTACTAATAAATTTAATTACATGTATATAAAATACAGAAATACATTACTAAATGAATCCCTTTCTAATACCCCGTGCCTTCAACTCAAGCTGGCCATGTTGGAAACCTGGTAAATAGTTTGAAAACAATGTGACTAATAGCTGTTAAGGACTATCACAGCAACAGCTTTTAGTGACATCGATGTAAGGGCTTTAACAATATCAGAATAAAATTCTTATATCAGGTCAAAAGCATTAATAAATAAAATAAATAAGCTCAACAAATTAAAGAATAAATAAATTAATTAATTAATAATTTATTAAACAAATAAATAAAAAAATAAATAAATAAATAAATAAATAAATAAATAAATAAATAAATAAATAAATAAATAAATAAATAAATAAATAAATAAATAAATAAATAAATTAATTAATTAATAAACAGACAGACAGACAGACAGACAGACAGACAGACAGACAGACAGCTTGACACAGAGACAGACAGACAGACAGACACACAGACAGACAGACAGACAGACAGTGATTGATAATTTATAAAAAATTAATAAATATGTAAAAGAATTATTAATTAATTAAGTTTAAAGATAAATAATAAAAATAAACAAATTAATTAATACATTCATAAATTAATAAATTAAAATAAATAAATTAATAAATAAAGTAAGTAAGCATTTCAACCCTAGTGTGGCCGGGCGGCGGCCATCGTGGCCATCTCCCCATCTAAGGGGGCCGAGTGACCAGTCGTCGCCCAAGCTGGACCCTCTCATTCAGGTCCCTCGAACTCTGGGCTGGGGCGCCAGTTGGGCATGGCTGCTCCACCAGGGCGGAGGCTGTCCAAGCTTGTGAGTCCTCCGGAGCGACTCTCGGGTATCTGTCCTGGTTTCTGGGCTTGCGGCACCATCCCTTGGATGTGAGGTTGGGGCTCGCCCACAAACGTTTGCTGACTGGAGTGGTCAGACATCTCCTTGGAGATGCGCAGGTCTGACCGGAGTTTGACGCAACCGGAAGGGTGGACTTTCCCCAGCAGTCGGGAGTGCCGGTCTCATCTCTGCTATCCGCGGGCGGAAGGTCGGAACTTGCTGCGGACATCCTTGCTATTATCCTTTGTCGCCGACGTGCAATCTACCTCGGGTTTACTTCCTTCTTTTCCACTTTAGTCTGAGCGGAGGAGGATCACGCTGATGTGTACAATCGCTCCGGCACAAGCGGTCTGTGCAGCAGAAGTGGTCTGTGTTGTGGTGACGTCTGTCATCGTGGCATCTGCTAGTGGTTCCTGTCCCAGTGGTTTCTATGGCAGTAGCATTGGCAGAGATTTCAGTGGTATGAGCTTCTGTGGTGCTGGCATTTGGCGGTGGCTCTGTCGGCAACAAGGGATACAAATTTCCCTGGCGTGCATGGCCGTAAAGGTGTCCCCAGACTGATGAGTGGTTCCTTCCGAGAACAGGGATTGGGTCATGATACTCCTGTGGGGAACGGGATGTGAGTGTGGATGAGGTGCGTGGGTATAGTTTGGTTGAGCCAGTGACGTTCAATATGGCTTCAACATGGTGTGGAGTTGGGCCTGGTGGCCAGATGAAAGAACCTGCCTGATTCTGAAAGCCATCTTTCCTGGAGTGACCATGTTAGTTAAAGTGTCACTAGTGTGTCGTAGCTCTTATCTTTACATTTGTTGGTAGTGGCATGCAGATGTTCATGGAAATATGTGATGAATGGTCACTATGACTCATCAACATATTGAGTTTTTAACAGGTTTGAACACGCATCTTCCTGAAATGCAACCCTTATAAAATATCGACCCATTCGGCAAGCCACCCACCGTTGCAGACTCACCAGGAAAAAAACCCATTTTAGCCAAAGGAAGAACATTAAAGAAATTCACAGATGAGAATTAGCTTCCAATAAAAAATACCAAATATAAGTAATTTTATTAATGTTTTATTCACACACCACGAGAAGCATCCAGTCTATAGAAGTAATTCGAAAATATGCAAATAAATAATTTTATTTTAATTAAATCACACAAAAGTCTTATATGGTGTGGTTTTGCTCTTGTCTGTCTGTGATCCCCTTTAAAAACAGTGTAGTCAAAATAAAGATCACCAATCCCACATAGCTCCAAATAGCCAATGTGAAACCATTCCTCCCATGCCCCACGAATTATTGTAACAGCTGCATGTTCATGAAGAAGAAATGCCAATTCATAAGCACCCACGCTGACCTTTTCTTCACTGCCAAGATCATTGGAAATTGTAATTTGTCTCCCTACTCATTTGCTGATTGTGTGTCATTCAATATGTTGGTGAGACATGATAACTAGTTAAACCTACATACAGGATAATGTGCGCTCTGTCGGTTATCTTAGGTAACCTTATGGAATCTCTGGACACAGATGGCCAGATCCCTCAAACCCCTCAGTGTGTACATAGATAACTGATGCGGTGTCTCTGTGCAGAGATCTTGTGAGCTGCATCAAACTGATATCTCATCCCCCGCTGTGCCCAATCCCTCTCGAGTCTTGTTACGAATACCTTTACTGTCGGGACACTGGCCACTTCTTCTGGAATGCTGTTCCATGGCTCAGCTACTCGGTTGCCCGACACTGTTCTGCCAGAGACTGCTAGCAGCTCTCATATAGATTTTCAAATGGTGGATTCTTATTGTAGTATCCACTCTGATTGGCATGCAAAGGCAAACATCGCTGTCGCATACCACACTCAGTATCTTAAACGTCTCTATCACGTGGCCACGTAGTCTAAGGTATGTGAGGGTTAGGATCTTAAGTTTCTGCAACCGGTCTCCTTAGTGTAGGTCCTTCAATGGACCTTTTCATTTTTAGCTATGCACCGCCCATCACTAGCTCAGCTCCACCCACACCTCGCCGTGTTGGGATTGATCGATCCCCAAATGCCCTAGCTATCAATTTGCTGAAAACTATACAGGGAAGATGTTGAATATTTTGTAAGTAAATTGACTGGGTGATGTTGCTGCCTATGGCAGCAACAGCGCCCAGTCAAATTAGTTTCGAAATATTAAACAGAATATTTATTAAATAGTAAAAGCAAACAATTTGTATAACAACACATAGACCATTTTCAAATATGCGTTCGTGGCGTACTTATCGACATCATTCATGACGTCATTCATTTTGATGTCATTCTACACATCACGCAGTTCATTATGGCGTCATATGATGGATAGGTACTCTGGAAAGGTGAATTAAGGTACCACTTTTGTGGCTCTTTGCATACTTACAATGGTCACACTATTCTTTTCCTCACCACGTACCAAACACATTGTCAAACACAGACTCTACGTGTAGTCTGATCAGCGCCTTATATAACCATTTTAAAGTTATCGATGTCCAGGTGTATAAAGGATTTTCGGATTATCACCATCAGTTACGTTGCCGTGATGGCCTTCTCATTTCACCGTAACATCAAGCTCTTGTTCTTTGATGATCGTAGCGCTCTGTGTTGTGGATCTGCATGCTCAGTGTCAGCTTTTCCTCCGACTGTCATAACCTTGCACTTGCCAGTTTGGAACCGAAGCAACCATTTATCTGACTACTGTCCAGTCTTAGAGCTTGGACAGGACTGTTTGAGGGGCCTGCTGATCCCTGTCACTGCTCATGAAGCGAGAAATCTTTGTGTTATGACTGTAATCTGCACACATGTATGTTTCAATTGCCAGTGGCTCATGAAGGTTATTTATGTAACGACAAAAAGGCCTGGTACCAGCACGCTACCCTGATGGATGCCGCTTAGAAGATTGGCCCAGGCTGATGCTGTGTTAGTTACAATGAGTCTGGTTTGTATTTAACAGGAATACTTCAATCTACTTATATGCTATCCCAGTTATGTCATTTCCGTTAAACTTCACCAGGCGATGTTTCCGTGGTACAGGGTCGAAGGCTTTCATAAAGTCTAAGTATATAATGTCGATGTTATCACCCTCATCTGTGTGAATTTCTCTTTATTCACCCCGCACTGTGATCTTCATTCTTCATCCGTCATGCAGGGGATGGAATGGCACTGCGATTACATTAACTATTGTGATATTACTTTATTTCTAGTAACAATATAATTTGTCCACCTTTGATTGATTGATTGATTGATTAGATGACACACCTACCTCTTTCTGGCTACTCAAGATCCCAGACATTTTATACTCATCGAACCACTCGGGCATGTGGTCAATCTCTGCATTAATCTTTCTTCGGCATCTTGTGTGCAACAGGCGATTGGCTACGAGAAGGATGCCTTTGAACAGGTGAGCATCCGAAGAGAAAAGACAGTGACCGTGTTAAGCAGTCTACTGAGGTCTTATGATGAAACTGTATTCTTGGCTGTACTATACCTCGAGGCTACCCGCCCAGCGCTGAGCAAGGCCGCTCCTTAGACGAGGAGAAATCTACCCTGACAGCTGTCTAATAACCACTAATCTAATAACTTAAGATAGAGTTAAATCTACAGGGGCATAAACCAACATACGCATTCACACACAAACCCGTACGCACGCACATCTGCGCGCACGCACGGAGAGAGAGAGAGAGAGAGAGAGAGAGAGAGAGAGGTCTTCTTGCAGTTTTCATCAGCCACACATTTGTGGAGCTGCCAATTGGCCGTTTGTACTTACAACTTGGATGCATCTTGGAAGTCCACTTATTGGTTAAAGTGTATGATCACCAATTTGTGATTGCTGCCACCTAATTGTTGACATACTTCTATTGTGTACTGGATGTCATTTATTCTCCATCTCGATGGCCTTGAGTAATTATGTGTTGGATTATCTGGACGGTTGATTAGCACTAGCTGCTTGCCACTGATCTATCGCTCAAATTCATCAGTTTTGTTATCGGTGTCTATCTATCCCCAGCTGTTAAGGTGACTGCTGAAGTCACCAGTGATTATCCAATTGTTGTCCTTGCCTCAACCCTTTGTTTGGTGGAGAGGAGATGCTACTAACGATGAAGCTATGTTGGCCACTGACGATCAGCTTCACTCATCTATGCTGACTCATTTACCATGTCTTGCCAATAGGTCTCATACCACTGCTCGAGAACCAGTGGTTAATTGTGAGATATGTTTCCTCTACAAGGTGTGCTTTTGCTTGAGGAAGTTTTGTAAACCAGTCTCAGCTCTCGCCTATCGCATGAAGTAGGCAGATATCTGATTGGCTACCTCCAACACACTAGCGTAATGTTACCTCACATAGCGCGAAATCACAGGTCTGCAAGTACGGCTTCGAACAGCGTAGCTATGTGAGTGGGCGTATGTCAGTACAATGCGTGCAACCACGCCGTATAGCACATTCACAGCCCAATACACTTTATTAAGGCGCAACTACGGTTGGCTGATACTATATGACGGCAGCCTGCACTAGACATTTCCTCTCGCTTCGGCGAAAGCTTCTTTAAGTAGACGGTTATTTTTATATCATATATCCTGGTTTATATTAAGCCAACAGGAAGTCTTGGTAACCCTCCGTCTTTACATTATGACTTAGGTAATTTGAGGATAAGTCGTTCTCTAGCAAGATATACATCGGCCAGGGATAGTAACTCGCCGATGCTACAGAATTCAGAGAGTTACTTCAGCTCATGGCCTGATATTAGCTAAATTCAGAGGCGGCGGAAGTTGTTAAGAAATGAGGGGTGGGGCTAATACGCGTGCTGATCAGAGAGGTGGCGGAGGATAAATTTTGATAATTAGATACTCTGGCGGATAAATTTTGATAATTAGATACTCTGAGAAGTCATTTCCTGTGTTCTAAGTAATTAAGACACATTTTATATTTTCCCTGTAGAGATTTTAAAAATATTTTTTCATTACCAATGGCGGATTCCACTTTATGGCATCAAGATCAACAACGTGATGTGTAGAACGATGTCATAATCAATTACGCCATGACAGACGTAGCTAAGTTCGTCACGAATGCTTAACATGTTGTTGCATATTTTGAAACCAATTTTCACTGGGCACTGTTGATGCCATAGGTAGCAACAACATTAGTCAAATTAGTTTCAAAATATTCAACATTTTACTTGTATAGTTTTCTAGAAATTGATAGTGCGGTAGTTCAGGTATCAATCGATCCCAACACGGGCGAAGTGTGTGTGGAACTCCATTGATCGTGATGTTGCTGGCCTAGTTGAAGTTCCAAATGGATAGACTCACCCAAGGGAGATAAGATAATCTTAAATTAGGGCGGGGTGTGGGGTGGTGGAGGTGGGGGGGGCAAGCTCTCTCCGAAATTTTACTTAATGGGATGCTCTGAGACGCAGTTTCCTGCGTTCTGAGTAATAAATAAGCATCTATATTTTCACAATGCAAGACCATTTTAATGAAGGGCCTCTATCATTAAATACCTTCATAAAATATGGGGCTCAACACAGCCCCAACTTCCGCTGCCCCTGATAATAAGCTTGGAAATATTGAAACTTACACTTCTTGGCCTCGGGGGTGGGTACAGAGTAGGGAATACCGGACCAATTCGGTATTCAGGCGGACATTTGTCTAAACATGAAGGATCAGGGCTGCAAGTACCATTATGATGTTCAGGAATATACCGTTCTCCTTTTTTGCAGCATACAGTAAAGAGAGTAAAGTTAGTACTGTTGGGGACTGCAGAGCACATCCAGAATATGCCACAATTTCGCTTGTGTTTGTCTTCATAGCTCTGCCAATCATTCCAACGGCATGGGTCTGTGAATGTATAGAAGATAACATGGTTAAATAATCAGTATATTATAATAATAATAATAATAATAATAATAATAATAATAATAATAATAACTAGATTGATTGGTCGATGACGCGTCATCGCAAATCCACAACGTTCACCGCTTTGAACTTTGACACACCCCACAACCCACCCCAGGGGCACAGCCAAATGTAAAAAGACCTTTTGCGCTCGGCAATCATATTAGTACCTCGCATACCAAACTTGGTTGACTCTCTTGCAATAGTGTCAGAGGAGTTGCATTACAATCAACTTCATGACCTTTTGACCCCATCCCCCACCCCTGGGGGCGGGGCCAAATATAAATGGGCTCGTCCACTTCACATTGATATGGGTACCTCACATACCAAATTTGGTTGAATTCCGTCCAATGGTTTTGGAGGAGATGCGTTAAATGAATTTACGCAGGTTAAAATTTGACCTTTTGACCCCTCTTCTGTCCCCTGGGGCGGAGCCAAATCTGAATGGCATCTTGCGCTCCGCAATCATATGGTAACTCAGATATCAAATTTGGTTGAGTTCCGTCTAACGATTTCAAAGGAGTTGCATTACAGTCAATTTCATGACCTTTCGTCACCATCCCCATCCCCTGGGGTCGGGGCCAAATGTAAATGTGCTCATCCATTGCACATTGATATGGGTAACTGGCATACTAAATTTGGTTCAATTTCTTGCAACAGTGTCAGAGGAGTTGCATTATAATCAATTTGTTTACATGTTGAACCCCCCCCCCCACCCCCCCACCCCTGGGGCGGGGCCAAATGTAAATGTGCTCATGTACTCCACATTGATATGAGTAACCCACACACAAAATTTGGTTAATTCTGTCCAACTGTTTCGGAGAATTGCATTACAATCATTTTCCGCAGGTTACAATTTGACCTTTTGACACCTCCCCCACCCCCTGAGGTCGAAGCCAAATCCAAATGGCCACATGCACTCCGCAATCATATGGGTAACTCAGACATCAAATTTGGTTTAGTTCCGTCTACCGATTTCAGAGGAGTTGCGTTACAACTGATTTTACCATTTGACCCCTGCCACGCCACCTTGAGGGTGGAGCCTAATCTATATCTCATCTTGCAAAGCGCATTCCTATTGGTAAGCCACATATCACATTTGATTGAATTCTGCCCAACGATTTGGGGGTGAGATGCATTATATTCAATTTGACCTTTTGACCCTGTCACGCCCGCTTGTGGACGGATCCTAACCTAAATATCGTCTTGCAAATTACATTCCTATGGGTAATCTACTTACCAAATTTGGTTGAATTCCACCAAACAGTTTTGGAGGAGTTAGCGTGACGGACAGACGGACAATCAATTTGACCTTTTGACGCCTGCCACGTGCCCTTGGGGGCGGAGCCTAATCTAAATAGATTAGCGCATATCATATGAATGACATTATTATACCACTAAGATCTGCACTGAAACAATGGATGAATTTCTGTCAAAGTACACTCGATTTTCGTGGCCATGGAAAATAAAAACCAATACTTTTGCATTATAATCAATTTGACCTTTTGACCCCTGCCACGTGCCCTTGGGGCGGAGCCTAATCTAAATATTGTCTTGAAAATTGCATTCCTATGGGTAATCTACTTACCAAATTTGGTTTAATTCCACCCAACAGTTTGGGAGGAGTTAGTGTGATGGACAGACGGACAATCAATTTGAACTTTTGACCCCTGCCACGCCACCTTGAGGGTAGAGCCTAATCTATAGCTCGTCTTTCAAAGCGCATTCCTATTGGTAAGTCACATACCGAATTAGGTTGAATTCTGCGCAGCGATTTGGGGTGAGATGCATTATAATCAATTTGACCGTTTGACTCCTGCCACGCCCCCTTGGGGGCGGAGCCTAATCTATAGCAAATCTTGCAAAGTGCATTTCTATTGGTAAGCGACATACCGAATTTGATTGAATTCCACCCAACAATTTGGGAGGAGCTAACATGCCGGACAGACGGACAATCAATTTGACCTTTTGACCTCTGTCACGCGCCCTTGGGGCCGAGCTTAATCTAAATATGATTTTGTAAATTGCATTCCTATGGGCAACCTACCAAATTTGCTTAAATTCCACACAACAGTTTGGGAGGAGCTAGCGTGACGGACAGACGGTAAATCAAATTGACCATTTGATCTCTGTCATGCCCCCTTGAGGGCCGAGACTAAGCTATATCTCGTCGTGCTAAGTGCATTCCTATTAGTAAGCAACTTACCAAATTTGGTTGAATTCCACGCAACGCTTTGGAGTGAGATGCATTAAAATCAATTTGACCTTTTGACCCCTGCCACGCCCCCTTGGGGGCGGAGACTAATCCAAATGGTGTCTTGCAAAGTGCATTCCTATGGGTAACCCACATACCAAATTTGTTTCAATTCCACCTAACGGTTTAGGAGGAGTTAGTGTGATGGACAGACAAACGGATGGACAGATGGACAGAAGGAAACACGGACGGAGGCGATTACAATATCCCAGACGTTTTTTCAAAACGTGGGGACGATAACTAGAATGCACTCGAGGGAAATACAGACTCACGCCTTTGCGATCTGTCTTGAAAATGCACTTAGTGACCCCATGACCGAGATAGCTGATCCATTGACCTCAAACTCAAAGCAATCATTATGAATGCGTGTGCTGACCTTCTTGCTTTCCAGAGTTATGGCCAAAATCTGTATTCAAGTACACGCCTGTGACCTAGATGTGTTGTCCTGAAAATAATAGAACATCTTGACACCTATAATATGAACGGATGGTCCGAATTTGGTGATTCTACCTACTTGTGTTCGCGATTTATGGCTAAAATGTGTATTTTGTGAGGCACTTAGTGACACTGTGACCTAGATATTGGAACTATTTATCTAAAACAAGGTTTACCTCTAACCAACTGCAAGATGAATATATGTTTCCAATTTGGCAATTCTACCTTCCTCTATTCCGGTATGCAGTAAGTGAGCCTGTGACCTCGATTTTTGACCTATTGACCCCAAACTAAAAATTGTCAAGACACTCATAACATCAATGTATACATCAGTACCAAATTTGGTGACTCTACCTCATAGGATTTCCAGAGATCTGCCCCAGACAGGCATGCATGTGTGCAGCCAGGCAGGCAGGCAGACAGGCAGGCACACGGAGACAGACATACAGGCAGACATACAGATAGACAGACAGGCAGGAAAGCAGGCAGGCAGATGGCACCAATCGCAATACTCACACCTGCCTTCGGCAGTGTGAATAATAATAATAACTAGAACACATTTACTGAAGTAACTGTAAATCTGCGATGACTGGGCATTAAGGAGTATTATAAGCCCTCTTCTCATATGATCATTGCACATGTCTGATGCTGATCTGATAAAAGTGTTGTCGCATTTCAAAGATCCATAGTTGAAATTATAACAGTTTTATACAGGGTATGGAAAAGCTGATTTCTTGAAAACGATAGCCTTGATTCTAACGTATAAAATAATGTGTCCTGATTTGCTGTAGTGGACTTGTTACCACAATCAAGGAAAATGGCATTAAATGTCAAATAAATGAAAAACTAATGAATTACAGGTAAAGGGAGGCAATTCATGCAAAAAACTGACCAATTTTTGTTTTTGGCATGAATTACCTCCCTTTACCTGTTGAAGTTGATTATGTCAGTTCAATATGATGAATTTTGATTCTCATGATGGTTTGAAAGTGACCCGTCCAAGGTCAAGGTCAATCAGGTGTCAAAGTGACCAATTTTAGATTTTGGCATGAATTACTTCCATTTACCTGTTGGAGTTGACTGAGGCAATTAAATCCGTTGAATTTCGATTGTTTCTGACTACCTGGACCAAACAAAATGAATTAATTTCCCCTTTATTTGACATTTGATGTTAAATTTCAACATGATCTGCAGAAACGTTAAGGAGAGTCGCTATCAGAATATCACTCTCATACATTTTCTTTGGGGCATGTTTGGAAATTATTCACTGGATCCAAAAGAAAACTAAAACCATCTCAGGCCCTAAGGTGTACTGAAAGTGTCTCACGTTTGGAGGCTAAAAATCGCAAATGGTACTCAATGGACCAGGAATATATGTGGGTGTCAGATGCGGGTTAACAGATGCTAGAGGTCTGTTAAGTTTCTCCATGATCTGCAAGAAATTCTATGATGAGTTGCTATCCGAATAGCACTCCCTTACATTTCCAATTGGACTTTTTGGACAAGAAAATGTGTAATTCTTGGGAACCATACACCAGATCCAATTTCTGTAGATGATCTATATATGCCTTGTGTGTACTAGAAATGTCCCAAGTTTAGATATGATATTTCCAAAACTGGGCCATCTATCATCAAATCAATTTACAATACATTCCCGATTGACATATTTGTCTATGATACAAAAATCTCAATATCTCATGAACCGTTCGGGATATCGGAGTTCTGTAAATGGTGTCTGAGAGGCAATTCCGCCCCGAATCAGACGATCTAAATGCTGAAACAATCCGACCATAATCCCGTCATCTATCAGCAAATCATGGAAATATTGTTTAGTGTGCAGATTTGCAATAATATAAATGTTAATATGTCCACTAACAGTTTTATTTTAGGAAGCAATAGTAGCCTCTGGTATCTAGGGATGTGAAAAATTTGAACCCTCTGACAGAGACAGAAGTACCAATTCTCATGATGTCAATAATTGTTTTCATTCAGCATTTTCTCAAAAACTGGTCACTGAAACGAAAAGATTTTTGGCCAACTTGCGGGTCAACAGATCCTAGAAATACGTAGGTTTCAAGATGATCTGGAAAAAATGCTAGGAGCAGTCGCTGACTGAAAATTGCTCCCATACATTCCCTATGGGACATGTTGGGAATGGAAATGCAGTGTTCTGAAAGGTTAACATGTCGGTAATATTTTCTCCATTTTAAGCTACAGTAGTATAATGTATCTACGTATATACCAAATATTCAGCATCTGACCAACCTAGAAATATGAATTATCTTGATTCCAAAAAATTGGGCTTATGCCAGATTTTCTCAAAAACGGGTCGGCGTACCCCAAAAATATTTTGGGTCACCATGTGGGTCAAAACATGCTAGAAGATTTTCCAGTTTCAAGATGATAGAGGCAAAACTCTAGGATCAGTCAGTATCCGAATATTACTCTCATGCATTTCCTATGGGGACATAGGGACACGGAAATGCAGAGTTCTGAATGGTTAACATGTCCGTTAACGATTTTATTACAGTAATTAAGCGTAGTATAATACATCTACGTATATGTCAAATTTCAACCATCTGACAGTCCTAGAAATATGAAGTATCTTGATTCCAAAAAATTCGGCTTATGCTGGATTTTCTCCAAATCTCTTCACCGTACCCAAACAATATTTTGAGTGAAGATGCGGAGAACAAGATGTTAGAAGTCTGTGAAGTTTCAAGATGATTGAGGAAAAACTCTAGGAGTAGTCGCTGTCCGAATATTCCTCCCATACATTTGCTATGGGACTTTTTGCCCGCGAAAATGCGGATATCTCGGAAACCATACACCCGATCGAGAAGAAAAGTAATAGCAAACTAGATCCTAATGGTTCCTACAAGTTGACCACGGTTGAAGTTTATCAGATCAAAACTGTAAGAGGAGATAGTTTGCGAAAATCCTTGAGAATAATAATAATAAGAAGAATAAAGATCCTGAGAAAAAACCCCAATAATCTGCGATAGATCGCAGATTAAAGATCTTGAGAAAAAACAATAATCTGCAATAGATCGCAGATTAATAATAATAATAATAATAATAATAATAATTATGCTGTTGTTGTTCCTTAGTAGTAGTAGTAGTAGTAGTAGTAGTAGTAGTAGTAGTAGTAGTAGTAGTAGTAGTAGTAGTAGTAGTAGTAGTTTGCTCTGGATGGGCGTCCATGTACAAAGACGCCCACCAGAACACACCATTTTAGGCACTCCATATATGGGCAAATAAGCCCAACACCCTCGATACTACATGACGTGGGAGGACCAATGAAAAAGTGCATCTATTGCACCTGATGGGTCGTGAGATTGATGATCAATATATGCCAGCGCATATGCAATGGTAAATCAGTAGAATACACATTTCTCTAATCATCCATTTTAACAAGAAATCACCTTTCCAGAGTAGCCGTCTTTCATCTGACGTCATAATCAGCTGAACGGCGTGTAGGATGGTGTCATAATCATTACGCCATAAATGATTCCCCGTCTTTAACGATTAATAGTCTGGCACGTTGTACGAATTGTATGGCTCTACTGTTTAATAAACTTGAGTATTTTGAAACTAATTTGACTGGGTGCTGTTGCTGCCATAGCCAGCAACTGTGCCCAGTCAAATTAATTGTAAAATATTCAACAGCTTACCTGTATAGTTTCCTGGAAATTGCTAGTCAAGCATTTCAGAGATCGATCGATCCCAACACACGAGTGAGGTATGGGTGGAGCTTAGCTAGAGATGGGCGGGGCATATCTTATAATGGAAAGGTCCTTTAAATATCTCGCCTGTCTCCTGTTTGCCACAGGCTCAGTGACTTTGACATTTGACTTTGTGAATTCAATTTTGTCATAACAGTATAAATAACCATGCATCCAAGTTTAGTTTTAATATAATTAACAATCCTAAAATCTAAATGTAACTGATCTGCTAAGCGCAACATCTTAAGGTTGGAAAAGCAGAGGTAAATTTGCAATGTCAAAATAGACTTGAAGTTTGGTTCCCATAGGCTAAAGTAATCCTAAAATATAGTCAAACACAAAAATGTAACATTGGCAATACAGACATGACAGAGGTCAAATACCAAGGCTATGCTGACCTTGACCTTTGATCTAGTGAAGTAGCTATCAGCACGTGGCTTCTTTAGGGTAGAGGGGGGCCATATGTCCAAGATACGTTATGGTAGTATTATGTAATTCTTAAATAAAAATATAAATGATTTGCTAAATGGAAGAACCTAACATTGAAGAAGTAGAGGTAAAATTGCAAGATCATGGTAACCTTGACCTTTGAATTGGCCTGCTTACTGTCACCATCCTGCGTCCTCTGGGTATAATCAACCACGTACCCAAGTTGTGTTCCAGTAGGATCAACCAATCTCGAAATATAGGCTGATAACTTTTGCTAAACGGAGCAAGAGGTATCAAAAGATACAAAATAGCTCATCTTCTAATGTTGTCGCAGGACATGGCCTGCCATGGACTAAATATTCAGTGGAAAAAAAATGTCCAAGCACATACACATATAGTTCTGCAGAAGCACCCAGAAAACGGCGTAATTTTTTCAGTAATCCAATTTCTAGGTTTCTTCTTCTGTTTGAAAAAGCATGATCACAAGCTGTGAAATATGAGTAATTATTATTTTTCGACGAATTGGCCCCATATTCATACCAACCCTTAAAATACATAGCACGATTTAGTTAAGGGAACGAACCAGCCACGGGAGCAATACTTTCCTTGATAATGTGTAAAGTCTCATTCCAATGGGGATATTCCATATGCATGTCTGGTGCTTAACTCCTCTTGTGTCAACAGCTCCTCAAGGCGCTCACAATACTACTGGATATATCAATTAAACATTTTGATGCTCAATATTTATATATTCAAGATATTTTAATTTTAGAAGACTTATTTTTGTAAATTTATCACTGAATTCTTTTCGCCTGCTTGACCATTAAAGGGGTAATAGTAATGAAAATTAAAGTGGTCTTCAGACATGGCTATTTGAAAGGCAGAGAGAATAGTATTGGGCTTATCATTTCGTAAGCAGTTCTATACCTAAAACAGCTATGGAGTATAAATAGTATCCTTCCTCTAAATACTTCTATGCTGCAATACAATTTCAATATGCCCTATGGAAAAGCATCTTAAGAAATTGATAATCTTCCATGAATAAGGCCAATTTGGTATAAATTATCAAACACTTTGCAAACTTTTGTTTTTACATTATACTCATTTCTCTTTTCTCCTTTTGGCTAAGATCAAAGTGTAGTTTGTGGCAAATGGGTTTGTCACATTTAATTAAATGTGTCTTTTACTTTGATAATTTTCTAAATATATTGTACATGTAAAAAATATTCAAATAGTTCACTAATATTTGTAAATATGTTGGCCCAATGTTAGATCGATGGGCAGAATGATGTTGTGCCAACCTATGCTCTCAATGTTAGGCCAATGTTATATGATGTATGTTGAGCCAACGGTGGGTGGTTGCTTTGGCCCAACATGTTGGGCCAACGTTAGACAAATGAGCAGATTGATATTGGGTAAACATTGGACCAAATTACAAAATATGTTTGGCCAATCTAGTCTTGTTATCTGGGTGTGATTCACTGGGAAAAATATTATCAGCGTTTTAAGACATTGAAATAGCCGAAATTATGAGTCTTAACTACTGTTCTAGTGATGGTATAGCATGTGAGTGTGCTCTGCAACGCTTTTGCATGTGCGGTTATTAACTCTGGTGATGGCTTAACTTTATCAATATAGAAGGATGGACTGGCTTTTCACTGAAAATGTTCAATTCAGATTTTGTGCATGTACAAGCTGTATTTGCCATTATGAGAAAATATCCTTTGTAGATGATCTTCCTCTTAACATGTTCGCCCTTGCCTGCTCACGATCTGTGACTGTTGCTTGTCAGTGGTTTACTGGCCCTTTTCTGAGATTTTCCACCTATTCTCGAGCGAACAGCCAAAATAGCTAAAGGTTCGAGACCGTTTCCAGCTCCATGTGCCCAATTCTTGGCATACGATTTAAAATTTCGTCCTAATACATCATTTTCCAATCAAATTCCTGCAAATAATTCTTCTTTTCTGATACACCCGGCAACTTTTCTAGAATAAGGATAGCTGATTTAATAAGACGTCCTAGAAAATTACGAAGCCCATGGCTTTCCTGATGAGTTGTGCATGCCAGCAAAAACCGGGCAAATGATTTTGATTTGCTTCAGTGTTTTTCCAGTTGAATCAATTCCGTACAAGTCCATTGCTTTCCTCTTTTCTGGAAATTTCTGCCTTTCATTTATCGCTTGAATCTCAATCCATTGCTGAACATTGTTAACGACTTGCCTTGGAACATGTATTGAATTCAAGAACTTGAAGAACGTGTTTTCCGCTACAGAGTGCTCTTTTGAAACAAATTGTTTTCCAACAATTGCTCCAGGACTGACATCCCTTGAAACTAGATCGACAGTATTATTGGGTTTTTTAATGGCCTCGTATTGAAACCAGATTGTTTTGATCAACTGAAATTCTTTGATTTCTTGTAGAATATTTAACAAACCTTTCCATTTAGTATGCATTTTCTATGTAATAACCCCACCACCTCTTTAATTATCTGAATACTGATAATCTCTTGTTAGTAATGGGAGCCTTCTGGCTTCAGTTGAAACAAATTTTCATTAACACTTGTTTATATGACCTTCCACTTGTAGAATATCCAGATTGTTTGTAATACATTCTAAATTTGTGCAATGCTTGTGAATAACGATTGGCTTCCCAAGAAGTGTGAATATCACATCGAGCAAGAATGTTTTGCATTTCATCATCAAGGTTGATGATTACAGAATTAACGAATTCACGTCCGTTGTCCACTCGTAGGTTATTCATTAGCCCACGAGGGACGATCGCCATCTCTTTATCACATTCAATTATTTTACTGTCCGCCAAATAGTTTTCCAATTAAATGTGCAACAGTTCCTACAACAGCTGATACTAATGTTCATTTTATTTAATCTCTGCGGTGTGATATGTTTAAAACGTTTCGCGTGTTCTTTCCTAGATATGTTGATATTTTACTGAATGGGATTCAAACAACATTGGTAAATGATATTGTAAAGTCAGCAAGCATATTTTAAAATTTTCTGTATATCTTTTGGATCGGAGTTAGCTATGAATTACCACATCGCTGTATATCCTTCTTAGCCATGAATGCTTCTATTTTAACGGCTTGACCGAAAATGTAAACAAGCTATACTCAGCATAGACTTGTATGCAAATGGTATATGCACACCTAACCTATTGGTTAATACAATCTCTATCATATCAAAGTGAGATTTTGCAACAGGTTTTTACTGAATGTTAGCAAAAGATCACTCACAGATACCATTGCCACACCCAATTAGTGGTATAGCATGCAGTAGAGGTCGTGTTTTGTGATACAATACTGCGTGTGTTACTACATTCGAATAAATAAAGTGTTGAAAGCTCACTACATCCTTTTGGAAAAAACCCTGCCAATTTAAGGACTATGTACATACAGATGTTTAGAGAACGACCAACTCATTCCTAGAAAGTTATCTACGATTTTTATCAAACACAAGTCTAATATTTGTTTTTGCGATAAAACTCTAGCCAGATGGCAATTATGTGAAAAGTACGTTATACAAATTTTGCTTTTAAACACAGGAATAAAATTTATTATCCTTAACAGTATAAAATCCACTCTAAAGTCTAACTGTCATATTAATTCTGGACTTGGTATTACGCTTTGTCACCTTTATACTAACTCCTTCCATAAATGTCACACTCACCTTCTCGGATAAATTATACTGCTCAATCCAACTTCCCTATTTTCATTCTCAAAGACAAGAGGTTTAATAAATTTAGTTTTACGTTCAGCAATCGTGTTTTCAGGAAAGTAGTTCAAGGACGTATTGCTAGGTAGAAGTATGTAGAAGTGGTCAACTCCAGGTTCAGTTCTTCTTTTTCAAGGTATTTATCATATACAAATCTCACTGGGGGAAATCTGTGTACACAGGCGAAGATCTTCTGATGTGTTCTGTTTGAAATCTATAAGCAGAATTCAATGACACCTTTATAAACCTCTTGTAAGCAGTGCCCATACCTGGAAACATCTGTCTAGCATAAATCTGCTAAGCATGAAGCACCGCTAGCTCTGTCATCATCGACGACTCCATCGATGAGGAGATCGATATCGATATCGATTTCAGAGGCTTTGATTCTGGGCTATCTTTGATGCCGAATTGTAACAAACCTCATATGATGTAGGGGCCAGCGACTTTGAAGTTAACCGATGATGTAGCGAAGGTTTTGAGTGAAACTGATTTACATTCTCTAACCTCTTTGGAAATCTTGGGAGATATTTTTAATTTTGATAGCTTTGAAGAACCCAATATCTCCCAAGATCTTCACACTGGTTCTAATTCTGAAGAAGCTACATTGCAACATAATATTAATATTTTAATGCACGGTCTTAAGCGATACAGAACTCTTAACACCTGTTCATTATTATCGACCAGTAACCTCCCCCATTACATACCCCACCCCAGAAGCTCATACCCTAAATTGACTTCCAATCGCTAAACCCTCAAATGCAGCTGTACAATTTTGGAGACAGTTTGAATCACAACAGCATCCAGTCAAATTCGTTTCAAAATATCCAACAGCTTACCTGTGTAGTTGTTTGGAAATTGATGCTCAGGGTGTTCAGAGATCGATCGATCCCAACATGAGCGAGGTGTGGGTGGAGCTTAGCCAGAGATGGGCGGGGCATAGCTAAAACCGGAAAAGTCCATTACTGTCCCAACATGTACGAGTACTTTGAGTACCATGGATGTTATGTGCATGCGTGTCCGAAATCTCTGCCTAGTAAGCATATGACTACCAAGTCATTTTGAGCCAGATTTAACGTTAGAAGAAGTGTACCAGCAGATGCTTTCTAAATCTAGCGAGCCTAGGCATAGGGGTGTGAATGTAGTTGAAATGTGGGGTTGTGATTTTAAGGCCCAACGACTTAACGACACTAGAATTAATACTTTTCTGAATGCTAGAACATACCATGAACAGCTTATTTAGTGCAGCACCCTCTACGGTGGCCACACCAACGCCATACATTTCCATCACCAGGAAGCCGCATATGGGTACATAGCATATGTGGATATTTCTTCGCTATATCATTATGGTTGCAAGATCCGCAAGTACCCTCTAGTCGAACCGGAAGTAACCATTAGAGATTTTAAACCAGTAGAGGAGTTAGGCTCTTACTTTGGCCTGATAAAGTGTATCTGTTCATCTCCTAAAGATTTAGTCTTTCCTGTCTTCCAGTACAGATGCAACAAATGTTTGCTCTTTCCATTGTGCCGTAAATGCGCTCACGATTTGCAGAATACTGAATGTACTCATATCGATAGAGAGCATGCTCTACACGGTGTACGGACGTCTGTGGAGTTGATGGAGGCTGTACGTAGCGGGTACCGTATCTTAGAGTTTATCAGGATATGGCACTATGAAGAGCGCACTGATACACTTTTCAAGGGATACATCGAAAACTGTTTGAAAATTAAACAAGAAGCATCTGGGTATCCCGAGGATGCTGTCACCGATACGCATAAAGATGCATATGTTCGGGAATATTTTGAGTATGAAAGGATTAAATTAGATAAATATTTGATGATTCAAAATAAGGGCCTTAGAACCCTGGCAAAACAGGTGCTGAAATCTCTGTGGGGTTATTTCATTCTCAACCACTACCCTGCATGGATATGTCAATTTGTATAGCACCATGTTGAAGTTGCTGACGGATAGGACGATTTCGGTCAAAGATATTCGGGTATGCAACAACAACACGCTGTTAATGTGCTGTCGCAAGTTGAACCAATTCATGCCAGTGGATAAATGCACCAATGTTGTTTTTCATTTGCTACAAAGTCTAGTAACCCTAAGTTCGAGTTGCATTTATTACAATACAGATTCCATCGTGTATGTTCAAAAACGTAATAAACCTTGGTTAAGTCCCGTTTACCATGACAGACTGGGCTATTTCATGGATGAAGTTCGTTCCCACAGTGACATAACAGAGTTTGTCAGTACTGGCCCGAAGAGGTATGCAGAGGTATGCGTACAGACAACATACAGATGGGGGATATCAAGAATGTCTGCAAAATTAAGGGGTTAACTTTAAATTTCAGGAATACGGTGTTGGGGTTTCATACTCTGTTAGCCATGGTCAAAGATCATAATCTCGAAACGTTCGCTCAGTATCTTAATACTATCATTAAAAATAAACATACTAGACTTTTGAGTAAGGATACTGAGAACGTTTCTGATTTACTTACAAAAAAGGATAATTTTAATGGCTTTTTATGGCTTTCAGGGTATCGCTAGGTTCTAATTTTACGATAGTGGGGGTGGGCAAGTTGAGGGTAGTTGGATCTGGGGATGCTGGGGCGGCGTGCATAACTGTGGGGTTTGAGGGTGCACGAATGGGATATGTGTGGGAGGTTAGGACACTTTTAAATACAGTGTTTACCCCTATTTAAAATATACCCGTACACCCTCCCACACATAACAGCTCTCCATATAATAATAGCTCTCCAAACCATACAGCTGTAAAAAGCCCTAACCTATTTTTACACCCAACCTATTAGGGGTTCAATATCGCTTAGATCATTTTCAAATTTATTTAACTAATCGATCTAAAAGCAGTTTCACATGATGCCTCAGTCGCATCATTCTCCATGTCTGTCGATTAACTTTACAAATCGCTGGATCCCACTCAAAAACAATTAAATTATGATTGTTTTTATTTGTGCACATAATTCGTTTTTATATTTTCGCTTATTCATCTGTATATTCGTAAGTATATTTTACCGACTTTATATTTATCATCTGTATATTTAGCTTCTGTATATTTATCATCTGTATATCTACTGCAACTTTCATTTTATTAAAAATTGTGAAAAGTGAAATGTCTTGTATTGGTTTTTTAATTGAAAACTGAAAGAACCATCGCCTATAACCCGTCCATCCGTCAACTTAGGCTGGAATTGTTTCCCAATATTGTGTGGCCGTCCGAGGAACATTACAATGTAATTGGTAGTTATTAACCTAACTCGATTGAAAATTGATTTGCTGAACTTTGTACGACTCTGATGATCGTTACACGTGGTCGGAGTTGTTTTAAAGTGCAACTAGTTAATTGTAATCGGTTGGAGTAAAAACTAACCAATTGTCCTTATGCAATAGATTGCCCCTTATATATTGCCAGGAATAAAAAACCTGACATTCAGAGGTTTAATGATCAATGCATTAGACTAACCGAGTTATCTCCCACAATCGCTCGACAATTGTCCTACCGCGATAGAGTGACCAATTAGAATTAATCTCCCATGATTGAATGAGTTCCCAGAGCCCGGAAAAAGACACCCCTTGTGCGTTTCTCCTGGCTCAAAGAGATCAGCGCTTAATTACACTCATTAACTCTTGTCAAGCGTCATTACCCTATAGGACGCTAGGAGTCATGTGATTTAAATAGGGGCCGGGGCTTCACAGTTGAATGAGGGAAAAGACGAGTCCAGACATCCATACACAATGCATTAACCCTTGTCAATCATCATTACGCTAATTACCCTTTAGCTCACCTAATTGGATGACAGGAGTCACGAAAGACGAGTCGAGACATGTACCCTGTCAATCATCCTTACACAATGCATTAACCCTTGTCAATCATCATTACGCTAAGTACCCTTAAGCTCACCTGATTGGATGACAGGAGTCACGTGATTTAATGAGGGGGAGGGGCTTATGGCCACACTCTACGTCTACATCTAATCAGAATGGCGGAGATTTGGGCACTTCAAAAGGAAAAACCGACACAAAAGGTGGCTGAGATCAAAGGAAAAATGGTGTCAAAATAACAAAGGTGAGAACAAAGGAAAGAACAAAAATAACAGGTGTGAAAAAAGCGGCTAAACGCCTCCCCTCTGCTTAGATAATTATGTATTATACTAACTCTGTCTCCCGCAACCACAACATGCATGTAAGGCTTCAAAATGTGTACGTGTATGTAGTATTGGGAAAAAATAAGAAGAAGAAGAAGAAGAAGAAGAAGAAGAAGAACAACAACAACAACAACAACAACAACAACAACAACAACTACACTGTTAGATAATCTACCGCTCCTCAAGTGAAATGTTAGTGCAACCTACCGTCTTTACTGTTAACTTCAAAAGCATAAGCGCACGATGATCGTTTCTGGTCCCAAAAGAGTCCAAGTGGACAATATTGCGTAACAAAATTCCCTTCTTTCCTACACCGTATAAATGCATTCGGATCACTTGGGTCAGCATAAAAATGAATAAAATTCAACAAGTGACAACTACAACACAGACCTGCACAAATAATAATAATAATAATAATAATAATAATAATAATAATAATAATAAGAGAGAGAGAGAGAGAGAGAGAGAGAGAGAGAGAGATAGAGAGAGAGAGAGAGAGAGAGAGAGAGAGAGAGAGAGAGAGCGAGAGAGCGAGAGAGCGATGGATGGAGGGATGTAGGGAGGGAGGGAGGGAAGAGGGTGGAGACGATAAAATCGAGGGAGGAGTGAGTGGTGGAGGTAGGGTGGGAGGGCGAGAGAGAGAGAGAGAGAGAGAGATAGAGAGAGATAGAGAGAGAGAGAGATAGAGAGAAAGAGAGAGAGAGAGGGGTGGAGGGCAGAGGGGGGGAGAGATCGGTAGAGGGGGGGGGGCGGGAGGGAGAGGGAGGGAGAGGGATGGGGGAGGGAAGGATGGATGGATGGAGGGATGGATAGAGAGAGAGAGAGAGAGAGAGAGATATTAGATTTTAGTTAACAATTTGAAACCTGTACTCTCGGAATATTAATTTCAAGGTAACTCTCTAGACATGCTCGCTGTTGAACAGTTTGGAAAGAATTTTACATTTTGCGCATGCAACAACAGCTCCCTGTCAAATTCGTTTCAAAATATTTATCAGAATATGTATTAAGTTGCAAATGAGTTTTCGACTTCGGTCTTTCGAGTTCGAAGGGTTACTTTACTTACCGGACTTAGAGAGTATAGCTAAGTAGTGCTCCTGCATGCCTGCTTTCAGTAGTGCGTTGTAGTTAATCGAACGACGGGAAAATATTTCATCTTCGGGTTGAGAGGCTATTGCCTTCAATTCAGTGTTAAATTCTGTATCAACTGTTCCATTGCCAATAACGCCCATGAAAATGGTATCTAACCGCGCATTGTGAGCGGCAAACGCAGTTGCCGTTGTGTCATTACTAACGCCATTTAGGATCCCTATGGCAACCTTCGTGGCGTGACTTCGCCATTCAAACATCGTCGAAACTCTGTCAATGGCTTCCGCTACGCCACGCGAGTCGCCACGTGACTGTGTATAGGACCACGAGTCTATTTCCTGAACGAAGTCCGCCTTTATGAGTGTCAGATTAAGTATACTATCTTCGCTTAATGGAACAGTAACTAGACCCAACCTTGTTCCTCTCGGATGATCCATCATGCTATTTTCGGCGACAAACTTTAGTGTGTCTTTCGTGATGTTAAACTCATTTTCAGACATACGGACTAAGTCCACGTAGAATATGACGTCATACTGGCAGCAGTCGACTTCAGCTGTAAAATAACACATAAATAGTACAATGTAGGTGACGTGTATCATACAATATAATGGCGAGAACTGTTAGTTGATTATCTGATGTCGTAACAAATACGCCACGTGTGAAAGAGGCTATAGTTGCTAGCCAGGCCTATAAATAATTTCAGAAATAATCCGTATTTCGGTAGTATATTCACAAGAGAATGGTTGAAAATAAAATTGTTAAAATTGTATACTTTTAGAGGCTTAAATTGTGTGCCTAGATGCAATGAAACGAAATAAATCTTAGCATATTATGATTTCAATACGTGTAAATTAATGTCATTTTTTAAGTTGTCAAATTGAATTAGAGGCACGAGTCACTAATTCAAATTCACAACTAAAAATACGAAATGTATTTACACGGAATGAAATCCTCATATGCTAAGATTTATTTCGTTTCCTTCCATCGATGGAAACAGCGCACGCCTCTAAAAGTATACAATTTAAAGAATATTTTTTCAAACAATTTTGTGTGAATATGCACCCTTAACCGTCCGCCTGCTGAATTTTTCCGGAGAACATTTTCCAGGGGGTATAATTCTGGACCTGCTGAATATTTTGAAAACAATGAGGTGCGGTGGATGTTGGGGTCCAACGCCCTTGTTTGGAGGAGACTGGCTCTTTTGGTTGGGGGGGGGGGAATGGTGGTGGGTGGGGTGGAATTGATTTTTCCCCTTGATTTGATGAGGATGCAAACTTTATCTCTTACCCCTACTGTGGAAGCCGCTGAGTCCTCCATCCTACCCCCAAGTGAAATAAAACGATCCTCTTCCCACCCACTCTTACACTGCATCAAACACTTACACCCACCAACAACAGTTCATTAGGCAGCAACAGGCACCGCATACACCCCTAGCAGCATCATAAATTTTTTACTTTTTTCCGTTTTACTTTCGTTTCGCAACCTTTCGTGGAAGCACCGTGTGAATAGAGGCATGGTTCAAATACATCTAGGTGTAAGCGGCCAATAAAACAAAACGACCAACAACAAGCTTTTTCTCTGGAAACCAGAGTGAACATATTAGTTTTTCACTTTGGCAACGTTTCGCAGTTACGAAACAATCCAATACACCTTTCCAGAGTGCCCACCCATCATATGACGTCACAATGAACTGCGTGATGTGTAGAATGACATCATAATGAATGACGTCATGAATGACGTCGATAAGTACGTCACGAACGCATATTTGAAAATGGTCTATGTGTTGTTATACAAATTGTTTGCTTTTACTATTTAATAAATATTCTGTTGACTATTTTGAAACTAATTTGACTGGGCGCTGTTGCTGCCATAGGCAGCAACAGCACCCAGTCAAATTAGTTACAAAATATTCAACAGCTTCCCTCTATAGTTTTCAGGAAATTGATAGCTAGGGCATTTGGGGATCGATCAATCCCAACACGGCGAGGTGTGTGTGGAGCTTAGCTAGTGATGGGCGGGGCATAGGTAAAAATGGAAAGGAAAACCTCCATTGGAAAGCAGAGAATCTTAAATCTATCTAAATAGATCTGTAGCGCCAGACAAAATCCTAGCGCCGCGACCGTCAAAGCTAACAATCATAAAACGACTTACGCTGAATGAAATGAAACCGGAAAAATTGTCATGGCATCAAATAAATCGATTGAAAATTCCCATGCTTCCAGGTGTAATTCTACCGCCGGTTATGAGCTTACATTTTTAAACTTGCATAATCACACGTAAAAATAAAATTGTTAAATTTCTATACTTTTAGAGGCTTAAATTGTGTGCCTAGATGTAATGAAGGGAGTTAAATCTTAACATGCGATGGCTTCATTCCGTAAGATTTAATATACTTTTTAATAACAAATTTGAATTGGACTAATTCAAATTCTTATTCAGTTTCCCAACTGAAAAAGCTATATTAATTTATATGGATTTAAGTTGACATATGTAAACATTCCCTGGTGTTTCATTATACAAAACTAAGCCTCTAAAAGTATACAATTTTAACAATTTTATTTTCAAGCATTCTGTTGTGAATACGCACCTTTAAATAGAAATTGATATTAAGTGTCTGACGGGTGCAAGCCACCAGACAATAATTTGTACTGGACAATAACTTTGGATTTGCTGAATAGCTTGACAACAACTGGACTGAATGTTGTTGGTTGGCTGCCACCAACAACTTTCAGTCAAATTGTTTTCAAAATATTCAGCATATCCAGAGTTAAATCCCATGGAAAATGTCGTCTGCAGAAATCGAACAGGCAGATAGTTAAAATGCCAAAATTAACCCACATGACGTATTTTATGGAGATATGTGTCCGTATATTAAAGAGATGCTAATCTTATCTCAAATGCTGTATTGTACCGATAGATTATGGTTTATAGATTCCATATCATTCGTATCCTGTAATATTCCCTTATCTCGATCACAATTATCTGCTTTGTAATATCGAGTAAATGTTGAAAAGTGATCGCTACCATTCTGCCACCACCACCCTCCCCCGCCACCCCCAAGCGTTAGTGTGCGATGTCATGCATGTGCCGATGCATTACATTCCTTATTATGTAATAATCATCTTGTTGAATATTTTGAAATTAATTTAGCTGGAAGTTGTTGCTGCCAATTCCAGTCAAATTAGTTTCAGAATATTCAACAGCTTATCCGTCTGGTTGCTTTTATACCACATTACCAAAATACAAATGGAACTCTATGGCAAGACGCTAAAATGGCATGGATGGATTATGAGAAGCAAATTCTATCACTTGAATGGTTAGTATATGATAAGGTGAGTTTTCCTTTAACTTACTAGATCTATCGGCTACAGCTTCCTTAACTGACGTCACAATAAAAAAGAGGTAACTCCGTCACGAATGTCGAAAGTTGTGTCACGGAAATATATGATTTGTATGCGTGTCTTTTGTGAATTTACAATTTAATAAACAATTTACTGAATGCTTTAACTCTTTTGTGGAATATCATTCAACGGCATACCAGATATTATTTATGTGTATTGCATTTAAATTTTTTATAGAGAAATAAAATTGGAGAGATGAAGACGTCTTACCTCTTATATAAAGATTTATTACCAGGGGCGCTGGAAGCAAATTTTAAAGCGATGCTAATCTCATCTCAAATGTTGTATTGCACCGATAGAATATGGTTTATAGATTCCATATCATTCATATCCTGTCACATTCCCTGATCTGAATCGCAATTATCTGTTTTGTAATATCGAGTAAATGTTGAACAGTGATCGACACCATCTTGTTTCCTCAAGCTATTGTGTATGATGTCATGTAAGCTCCAATGCATCACATTCTTTATTATGTAATACTCATCCCATTGAATGTTTTGAGAATAATTTGACTGGAAGTTGTTGCTGCCAATCAAATTAGTTTCAAAATATTCAACAGCTTACCTGTAGGATTGCTTTTATACCACTTTGCCAAACTATAGTTGGCGCCTCTATGACTGAGCGTATATACCGAGGCAGACACACTGGGGTTTTTCTGATTGGTTGAAAAGTAAATCATGACAGCCATCATAGGATGTAGAAATATACCAACATTTAACTACCAAATCCTGAATATCTTTCCTTGGCGGCGTGATAAAAAGCTTAAAATTACCTGGATAGTTTATGACTGGCGCGTTAGATCGCCTGAATAGCTATCAAGAGATGGGATTAGTTATCCTTTAAGGCAGGGTCAGTTTCCACAAAAAGGCACGCTAGTTGGCATTGTCTGGAGGAATATATAAAATTGGTGTCCACCCCTCCCACGCCCCACCACCCCCACCCCACCCCTCTCATAGAAGGGTGCCCAGGGATACCCACCTGCCTAACAACCACAAGAAAAAACAGTGAAAGGTGCAGGCTCATGATTCGATTTCCTACATCCTGAGTTTCCTATGATTATGTATAAATATTAGAGCAATGTTAAGGGAAGAACTTATGTATTCTTTGCTCAATTGAACCTATTCCCAATTCACGATGTATCCGGGTGGGCGGATTGTTGTGTCAGATGCGCACGTTGAGTGTGCGTGTATTCGTGCATGTGACCGCACGGTGGACCTTCGCAGTTTGCCTTGAAAATATGTAATTGGACCTTAGTTCCTAATTATATTTGCGATCAGTGGGATTCAGAGGAAAAGTGGTTTTTGTGAAAACTAGGTTATCCAAGACAAATTTAACAATCTTGTTGAACATGTGAACAAGATTTGTTCAGCTCTTGCCTTAGATGAAGACCATGAAATCTCTTGAGTTTCATGTCAAGAAGTTTCACAGGTCTTTAAATGTAATTTATTTAATAGTACAAAATCCAAGATGGCCACCAACAAAATCGGCCAAGCAGCTTCCCGGGACCAAACCTGGATCTGTCACTATGGATCCTTCCTTCCCAGCAGTTCTTAAGGACTCGCTTAAAGAATAAGATGGACATATGCTGGATGAATAGACAGATGAGGTAGCAACGCAGTTACGTCAAATTAGTAACAAACTATTCAACAGCTAGTGTGTATGGAATAAGTAATTTAAATTATGATTTCGCAGCCTCTTACTTAGCCATATTGGCGTGTGGGTGTCAGAGGTACATTTGGCCCCGGTTGTTCAAAGGAGGCCTTCAAATGTCTGATTTTATTTTCGAATGGCTGGTGGCATCATCTTTTATGGTTAGAACTCACAAGGCTTGACATAGCTAAACATGTGTATCGCGGCCCCACGAGTTGGTAGGAGTGGGGAGGGGGGGGGGGGTGCTCATACTCATATAAATAGCACAGTATTCGAAAATCCAAGAGGATGATATTTATTACATAGAAATGTAAGAGATATAGGAGATGGCTTCTATGCGCATCTAATTTTTACATTCTTCCGATGGGGCCCCCATCCACACCCTCATCACATTCTATATATGCGTGTGGGGTGGGGTGGGGTGTGGTTGCGACAACAACTCTTAGACATATTCCCCCAAATTCCCACACCGACATTGCATTTCGGTCATGTGTATACACATTATGTCTACCTTTCCATCTGCTTCACACATCAATTAAAATTGTGATTTTAAGGGTTCCTGTTAATTCTAATATCCCATGTTTTCCACTTCGACGCACTCAGCCGCCCGTCAGCGCACATATATTCTATTCTACCCACTAAGCAAGCCATTAACGGAGCGTGGACCAGGATCACTTCACAAATTCAAATAGCGGATGCCTATGTATCCTACCATTACTTGCAAAGATACATGCAACATTTACATATAAAAAAGAGTTAATATGTTGCGTGTAACTGCCACTAGATAAATATTGTTTGCATTGCTGACTGGAAGCACTCCCATATTACTTTATGTGTTAATGTCAAAATAACCGACCTTTAATACAACTGCTCAGTCTGCTCTGACTATTCTAAAAATATTTCTTTATAGTTCTAAAGTAAAGTTTACTCATTTTTCGCATAGAAACTGGTAAAGGACACAGCTGTCCACCACACACCCCACCCCACCCCCGCTGACCGCCTGCCCCGTGCTTCCGGCGCCCCTGTAGCGTTACCTCTGAAATATAAATAAATTCGGAAATTTTCAGTATTTTTGTTGTAATATAATGGTCCTGTTGTATTAGTAGTACATACTAATTTTTTATTTTGTGCACAAATTCCGACCCCGTCACACATATTTGTAAGTATTTGTTATCGTTCTAGAAACTGGTGTTTGAGGATGAGTTTTTTCAATTTAGTGAAGCATTATATTTACGAAACAATCCAATTGGAAAGAACTCAGAAAATCATAAATATGTTCGCCGGCGACAGACAAAATACTAACGCCACGGTGATCGGCGATCGGAAGCATCAAAGAGCTACACGCCCGGTCCAAAGAATTGTCATATGATGCGGTCAAAAGAATTGTCACATGATGCAGTCAAAAGAATTGTCACATGGTGTCAAAAGGATTTGTCACATGATGCTGTCAAAAGAATTGTCATATGATGCTGTCAAAAGAATTGTCACATGATGCAGTCAAAAGGATTGTCACATGATGCAGTCAAAAGGATTGTCACATGGTGTCAAAAGGGTTGTCACATGATGCTGACAAACGGATTGTCACCTGAAGCTGAGCTTCAGGTGACAATTCTTTTGACAGCTTCATGTCTGCTGCCAAGAGGATTGCCACGTGAAGATGACCCCGGTCGTTATATGTATGAGCGAGTATATGGACGACTAGTTCGATGGTAATAATTTTGCAGAGATTCTCATAGTTTCCTCAACTGGCGATCGCTATCGGAGAGTGTACAGCGATAATTCCTACACGCTGGGATATATATATCTCCCGGCTGTGGGAAAAACGTGTCCCGCTGCTAAGACTGCTTAATTATGTTGCCATTAAAATGGAATAAAATGCTGTCTTAATTGTATATTATATATAAGTCAGTAATGTCGCAATACGATTTATCTTGAAGATAAAAAAGGTAAATAAAAATTGCTGTAATAACGCATTTTCCTATGTGATGTGGATATTTTCTGTACATTCCAACGAGGTTTTACCGCTAGTAATCATATTTAGGTTAAATGAATTAAAAAGTCAAACAATATTCTGCAAGATAATTCATTGCCCCACCCCAACTTACCCCTACATGTCAAAATTACATACTTGATATGAACTGACATAAAAATCTGTGCGGCTTATGTGGTCTAGACAAGCAGAAACAAAGAAATCACTCGCGGATTGGTCAAAATTATGTGTGTAGGCAACCGAGTGGGTATATTATTATATATAATATATGTGTCTGTCTTTGCGGTTCATTTGGATCAGTTTTCCATTGTAGTGACGATTTTTGTAATCTTATGTGTTTAATCCAATGCTCTGGTTACAATTCTGGTTAAAAGCTTATGTTTCTACCTATCGGCCATCGCGTTGAACTTCTTATTTTCCAGGTGAGGAATACACGACCCTTGGACCTCTTGTTTTGTTTAAATATTTATGTAGCAACACAAAAAGTACAGCGATCGATCGTATATGCTATTACTGTGATGGGAGGAGAGGTTTTATGACAGTCATTGGTCATTTGACAAAATTTCACCCAGAAAGTGTCGTAAAGATACAATAGGAGTATCGGATCCGAGAGAGTGGAGAGCTTCGGCTAAGGACTCGATATCTTAATGGTACACTCCAAAACGAGTTCCGATATGGCAGAATTCTCAGTCTGTGTGAGGATAAGTATAACTTCCGCGGTGGAATTGCCAAAGAATTGCTGCGGAGTCCAGCTCCAAAGAAAGTCACATGGAGAATATTTGACATCAATTCAGTTGGAATGTCTTCTTATACAGGCAGGACTGACCTGTGCCTTAATCTAGAACTGACAACTGATTAGCTCACTTAAGATGAACTCCAGTTCAAAGTACTGCAGCCAAATGTCCTGAAATAGCTTTTAAAAACGCAGGACACGCGGTAACCTTTGTTAAATTTAACTAGCATCTGGAGCATTCCCAATAAAGAACTTGGCTTCCCAATTTTTTTTTTAATGTGGTGGAATTTTATTCTCTTGATAAAGACGTTATAACACCGGACATTTCAAATATATTTAGTGATAAAAGCCTACCCTCATATGGGTTATTATTCTACAAGACTTACTGATCCCGAGTGGATAACTCACAATAGGGTAACAAAGTTACACGCGTCAATCCAATGGACATTTCCAGTCCAGTTTATCCATATATCATATTTCGTCATAATCAACTACGTGACGTGTATGATGACGTCATATTCATTAGGTTATGAACGATTCGATTTAGTCCGTTGTAATTTGTAAACACTTAATAGTCAGAGACCCTATACGAATTGCATGTCTACGATTTAATAAATATTATGTCCAATATTTTAAATCTAATTTGACTGGCTCAGTGAAATTAGTTTCAAAATATTCAACAACTTATCTGTACAGTTTTCTGGAATTTGATAATGAGGAAGTTTAGGGGTCGATCGATTCCAACACGAGCGAGGTGTTGGTGGAGCTTAGCTAGAGATGCGCGGGACATAGCTAAAACTGGAAAGGTCAATTTTTACGATCAAGGATATATCTCAACAACGTTTTCACAGATTTGGATAATTTAATGCTAACAGTCTGTCCTATAGCAAAATTCACGTGTGTACACTTGCCGTGATTGCGAGTATTCGTGCGCGCATGTGTTATTGGTGGGTTTGGATAGCACTTGCCAGGAGGTATGGTTTGAGGATGCAGAGAATTGCTGAGAAAATATTCATTTGTATCCGTCCCTATACAAAACGTCTCCGTGAACATCTCGATATATCATGTCTGTAAACAAGTAGCCTACACAATGATGAAGATTAGCAGGGGTCCAGGGCCCATGTTCCCGAATCTCTCGTTATGTTAGTGATATCGTTGCACCATACTAAAGCAATTGGTGTAACGATGATTGCTAGCTAACTATAGATTCGGGAACATGGGCCCAGTAGTCCATAGCTACCCGATTTTAGGTTGGGATACACACATTTCAAACTCACAAGCCCAGGCGGCGACCTAAATTCTCACAGTCATATTTTAAGATTATGAACAGAAAATCATTTTATATATCTGACGACTCTATTGCAGTTGAGCCAGTTTCATTAACTCTTTCAATCATTAAAATATATTTTACGATGTACGTGTATAACATATTCTGCCTAAGGCAGCAATGGCTTCCAGTCATATTAATCTCAAAATATTCAACCGATTTTCTGTTTGTTTGGCGTGAAAGTGAGATACATATAATTTCTCAAATGAAAGGTTTAAAAGTTTGAAAGCAACGTATTTAACCTATTATGTATTAATAAATCCTAGATTATTATATACTGTCTTTCTAACTGTGGGATCTTATTTGTCGATGCATTATAACAGACATAATATAAGATTGGGCCCTTGAAAAAATTGACTGGGCCCCTTATGTTTAGGGGGGGGGGGGCACGGCGGCTCTATGGTTAACGGCTGGTATAACTTTGCATAAATAGATCACACATATGTCGAGATTTCACACAATAATCACCGATTCGCTTGAAATGTTCGCAGTTAATAACAAAAACTACTTTTATTCAATATCGGACAGCCTGCCGCCAACGTGCTGATCGATTTCCAACTCAAAATGTATCATATGTATGGGAAGTAATCATGCTAATTGATTTGTGCAGACTGTTCTCATGAGACGACATTTATTTCCCTTGCACTATAATATAAATTAAAATGAGAACGATTTCTCGCAATTTTTCAAAACCTATTTAATAAGCAATTTAGAAGAAATCAGTCTGATTAATAAAAAATAAACATGCACCAGCGTATTCAGCAGGAAAAACTGTACTGGAAATAATTACAAATATCGTGTGTAGTAAAGGTAATTTCAGCGGCACAGCTTTCGATATCTGCCTTGTTTGCTTCTTACTATTGATTCCTATTCAAGGCTAGGCTCACCGTAACTGGAGTGGCGTAGATACAGTTGGCTTATCGATTGCCGGAAGTGAAAAAGATTGAAATTAGAATTCCCGTTTTGCGCGTTTTAAAATTAGCATTTCTTGCTTTATTTCTTACTGCATGCGCACACAATTTATATGCGGGAGACGGAGTTCGAGTATATTTCAAGTTTTCAACTATATTGTATACGTGGCTATTAAGATTGCGTTTGCTTACGGGATAAAGCTTTATCACTGAGCCTACATAAATGAATCCAAAACAGACTTCACCCACATATACCTATCTACAAAGCATGAAACTAAAGAAACTAAAGAAAATGACAACCCACTTCGTGGCGGTGAACCATGGAGGAAAAGTATAACCCTGGGCTCACTGCTTTGCAGTACTGCTGACATTGCTGCACGCTGCATCACGGGGAACATAGTTTTCCAGTCCTTCAGGAAGCTATGGATTCGTAGATCAAAGATGCCCTTGGTAAAAAGACTACGTTTATACAATGCAACCTGCGTATCCTTGATGCTGTATAATTGTAACAGCTGGGCAGATCCAAAGGCTGCTCGAGACAAACTCGATGCCTGCCACCGCAAACACCTACGCACCATCACCGGACACAGATGACCAGACAGCATAATTTCCAATGATGCACTGTACACGATGTGTAATACGTCGCCGCCGTCTGTAAAAGTCGTCCAGCAAAGCTGGTCCATATGTTTGGCCATGTGCTAAGGATGCCAGAAGAGACACCAACACAGAGAGCCTTGCAATTCGCCTTACTCGGAGCCAGCAAATACAAAGCCAGGAGAGGACGTCATTGCATAAATCTGCTAAGCGTGCTACGAGGTGACCTCAAGAAAGCAGGACTCGGTACACTCAAGTTAAGAATGGACCTAAGGAAGCTAATGATTTCGGCTGAGGACAAGCCACATTGGGCAACCCCGAAGAACGACTGATTGCATATGTAGGATGTTTACACTACTACAGCCGCAGAATACAGTAATCATACATAAACTTAAAACAAATGGATTTCTGAGTTGATGTACATAGTTTCGTCCGTGTGGAAGGGTACACCAACTCCGTCGGTAGATATTTTCTTTCTGTTAGATGCACAGCTGGGAGGAGTATCTTGTAGACGTGTGGGTCAGGCAGCAAAGAAATGGCCCTTTCCAGTTTTAGCTATGTCCGCCAACTCTATCTAAGCTCCACCCACACCTCGCTCGAGTTGATATTACATAGTAAAGACATACAATTCTTGAAACGTGTCGGACTAGTATGCCTATAAGACCGACTAAATCTAGTCATTTATGATGTCATGATTATGACGTCATTCTACACATCACATAGTTGATTACGACGCCATATGATGTCATATGATGGATGGATACCCTGGAGATCTCCATTAACATGCGATTCAGTTTAGTACAAATAGGCTTATTTATGGCCTTCGCCTATGGTTTAGTGAAGTATGCAATTCTCCATTTGTATAGATACGGCCTATAATAACTAAAGTTTGGTGCATGAAACTATCAATTATTGGGAAACCAACAGAAATATGTCGTTGTAAAATATAGTTACTTAGATTGATATGTCATTTTCAAGGTCATATGAAGAGATTTGATAAACTGGGCATCTAGCCAACGCATTTAAGCGAAGAAACGACTACTTGCCGAACGAATTGAGTTATTACTAAACGCAGGATTAAAATGTGTTCAGCACATGCGTCCAATCGGGAGGTGTACTTACTTACCCACAGTGTAGGGAAGATCGCTGTACACATTCCTACAACGTGGATTTGATTGGGCGAAAATGTCCGATAGGGGCGCCCGAAGATAAATGAGTCACCACTACCATCACCCCACCCCCATCTGAAATCTCGACCAAAAAGAAAAGGATCGCGAGTTGAGAAAACTAGTTCATTTTCCGCGTAGCTGTAATTAGGTCATTTTTAGTCCAGCGATGGTATTGCTTTTTTGGTAAGTAAAGTTACCCCTCCAGTATCTTCTCGTGTATAATGTCAATCAACAGCTTTTCGTGTATAGTATTAATCAAAACTTTTTTCGTGCCGCGGTTTCAAGTCTATATTTGGTAGGGCTAGCCCCCACCACACCCCACCCCCACCCCCACCCACACCACCCCACCCTGGAGTAATCATACAGTTAATCATGATTTTTCATGTATAATTTCACCCAATGTAGTACTGTTCGTGTATAATAGTAACCAATCATTTTGGGCAGCGGTGTTCAATCTCTTTTTGGAAGACTGGAGGGCTGGAGAAATGATGACTTATATGGTACGTCATTATTTAATTAAGCAAATGCGGTCGATTTGCTATACAGAATGGGTTCGGATGCTTATTTCATAAATGAAACAGAAAATGGCTGCACATACTTGGCATTCGAGCACTGACATAGAGGCTTACAGAAACAAGCCGACTTTGATTAAATGTATCATTTGGACATAGCGCTTTCGGTCGTGTCACATTCGTGCACACGCACTCACGCATGCATGCACCCATTACGGCGCATATGCACTAACGTGAGCACACACGTACATACTTAATATCAGTGGTGACGGGTGTTATATTTATGTATAAATAAGTCATGTTGCAATTGGCATATGTCAGGGAAGATAACTCTCTCTCTCTCTCTCTCTCTCTCTCTCTCTCTCTCTCTCTCTCTCTCTCTCTCAGGCTGCCAATCAGGTGTGGGCAGCAGGCCACATGTCATCTCATTTCAAACTGTAAGATTGCCCTGCTGCCTATGTAGATGACGGCCCACTGCGAGCAGTTACAGCCCCGATGGTCCCGCAGTGAATATTTCCTACCATTACTGAACCGGGAAGCGGGACGTATTCTGTTGACTGGGATCATTGGTGAGGCAGTGACAGAGCAACCTTTTAGCAGCTCAGTGCTGAGATCACAGAGCGATCAGTTTTTATACTCTCTGTTCTGCATCTCATTATCTTTCAACGAATGGCTGGCTTTCCTGGGCATTCTCCAGCCAATCAACATTCGTCTTTTCGGGTGTGGTGGTCTTAGCAGCAGCAACCGGTTAAATGGCGACGTTGTGCTCTATGTCATTTCTCTTCAAGGATGTTCAGGGATTCAAAGTTTTATAAGCGACTTTCTTCTCATGTGGCAGAAGGTGGCAGAAATGGTCCTTATATCAAGAAACCTAAGCGAGGGAAGTCGAGCTCACTTGGAAACTGGTACCAAGTGGTGTTTGTTGAGTTTTCGCAGCAGACAGTGGGCAGCCGAGGTGGTTCAAACAAAGTCTCAGTGAGAAGAAATCAACGGTGCTGCACGGGTATAGGCAGGTTTGCTTCTTTCCAGAGTCGGAAGATGGTGCTGAGGTCTCTGATCTGCGAGATTTTCAGAACAGTGCGGAATGGGTTATTTGCTGGAGGCAGAGAAATTTAGGTTGGTAATTGGGCCAATTTTGTGAAGCGCTCCTTTCATTTCAAAATGTAAGAGTGCCCTGCTGCCTATGTAGATGACGGCCCACTGCGAGCAGTTAAAGCCCAGATGGTCCCTCAGAGAAACTTTCTCACCATTACTGAACCGGGAAGCGGGATGTATTCTGTCGACGGGGATCATTTGTGAGGCAGCGACAGAGCAACCTTTTAGCAGCTCGGTGCTGAGATCACAGAGTGATCAGTTTTATACTTTCTGCTCTGCATCTCATTATCTTTCAGCGAATGGCTGGCTTTCTTGGAAATTCTCCAGCCAAACAGTATTTGTCTTTTCTGGTGTGGTGGTCTTAGCAGCAGCAACCGGTTAAATGGCGATGTTGTGCTCTATGCCATTTCTCTTCAAGGATGTTCAGGGATTCAAAGTTTTATAAGCGACTTTCTCTTCATCTTAACCTGGTATTATAATTGCGAGTGAGCTGAGTCTTCAGGCTTTCCAGAGGTACCACCACATTCCCAGAAATTGTTGTGATCATGGCCATTACGAGGAAGAAACCGCGTAAGGATTATGTATATAAAGAAGTAAAAGGTCCACCCAGTCATCGGCCGCGCATAGCGTGGCCGTGTCCCGAAATGTCAAAGAAAATCTGTCCATTACGGGAGTACTCCCACTTGTCCGGCGCAATCGCAGAAGGGCAAATCGTGTCTTAGACCTTCATGTCATCGTGTGTGCATAGGGTATAGCCATCCATAACGAGGCTGTAGCGCAACCCAGGGGTGGGTTACCCGTTCAGGGTTTGCTAGTCCTTCCCATTACCCGACCACAGTCTCCATCTTTTATTGCACAACCGAGAGGTTCTAAGCTCTTTGATCGGCTAGTAATGAAGGCAGACTCCAAATTGGCTTCCGATTCGCCAATTTCTGTAAGTGTTCATCGGCCGGAAAACAGACCGATGCCTTGTATAAATAGCGGATGGCGCGCAATCTGGGCATCTTGCACACTTAAATACATTTTAGCATTTTTTTTTTACATTTCCATTTTTAGCCATGTCCCGCCTATCTCTAGCTAAGGGCCACCCACACCACGCTCGTGTTGGGATCGTTAGATCCCTGAACTCCCTGACTATCAATTTCATTTCCAGACAACTATATTTTGAAACTAATTACTCTGTCACCAGTTATGCGGTCGTGACGTAGGCTACTTATCTACGTCATTCATGACGTCATTGATTATGACGTCATCCTACATGTCACATAGTTGATTAGGACTTGGATGGATAAAATGGAAAGGTCCATTTTTCTCTCTCGTTAAAATTCTCACTTAGAATTATTTCCAAATTCAAATAAGCATCTTTAATATTTTCAATAGCCCGAAACAGTCTACAGCAGCTGGTGTAAATCATACTTTTATACGGAATGGGTAACAGTAAAAAAATTTGTGAAGCTGAAGATGCTGTTACGGACGCTAGTTGCATGTCTCTTCAAGGTAACTGGTAAGCTGTTAAAATATTTTGGGAAACTAATCTGACCGGACGCTGTGGCTACCTAAGGCAGCAACTGGCCCAACCATATTAGCCCCAAAACATTAAACATAATATTTATTAAATTGTAAATCCTTCATGTTCAAGTTCACTTTATATAAATGTACTTAGCGACTGTGGTGGTAGAGTACTTGCAGTACAGTAAAATTACATGTCTATAATATTCATAATTCTATGGTTCGTTGTATTTGTAGTAGTAGTAGTAGTAGTAGTAGTAGTAGTAGTAGTAGTAGTAGTAGTAGTAGTAGTGGTAGTAGTAGTAGTAGTAGTAGTAGTAGTAGTAGTAGTAGTAGTAGTAGTGGTAGTAGTAGTAGTAGTAGTAGTAGTAGTAGTAGTAGTAGTAGTAGTAGTAGTAGTAGTAGTAGTAGTAGTAGTAGTAGTGGTAGTAGTAGTAGTAGTAGTAGTAGTAGTAGTAGTAGTAGTAGTAGTAGTAGTAGTAGTGGTAGTAGTAGCAGCAGTAGTAGTAGTAGTAGTAGCAGCAGCAGCAGCAGCAGCAGCAGCAGCAGCAGGGGGATACATGGACTACGGTCAGGGCCGTATTAAGGGTCCTGGGGGGCCCTGGGCAGACGGGGGGGGGGGGGGGGCATCCGCCATAGAAAATTATGAAATATGGATGCTCTCAGATGACTTAGAGTATCTGGGGGTAAATATTGACCTTTGCTAGACCGGGAATTTTTTATACTTTCGCTTTTTTTCTCCCAAAAATAGGTAGGATGTTTGAGGGTCTACGGGTATGTGTTGTCGCCATTCCAAATGACATGGAAAGAATTTGACCATTTCGTGACAACTCTTTTAATTGTCATTACACACATTTCTCTTACAAACAAATGCATCATTCATTTATTGAACACATACCGCCATTTGATATTCATGAAATTGATTGGGCCCTTCATAGAATATTTCCATTTGCAGACCATGAAAACTGTTTTTGAAAATTAACCACTGGATTGGCTGGATCGAGAACCAGTCATTCCAGTGAAGAATTTTCAAAAATAGTCTTTTCTTGGGCTGTAAATGGACATTTCTCAAGACCACTGCATAAGCCGTTTTTGCTGATCTATTGGGATTTATATAGCAATAGGTTTTATGCAGCAAATCACCTGTCACATCAATTTGTTGTTGATATACATATGAGCACTATGTGAATAAGCCAGACAGCTGATCGTCACATTATGCGATCTTCTTTCTGGCTTTATTGCTTGCAATGGTTGCCATAAGGTCATAAACTGTTAAACTGAGCAGATCATTTTCTGTGCTCAATAAGACCAATGCCTCGGTCCGCTGTTGTGTCATTGTGCACCGAAGTTTGTTCTTGATTCGAGCCAGTTTAGAAAATGATCTTTCCTCTGAACAATTTGTCACCGGGATTGTTAAGAATAACCGGAGGGCTACTACGTATCATCAGATTAAAGGAATAACGTAGAACATTGTGAATCACAATGATGTTTTACGTTTACTTTAAATCTGATGTTGTTGGTGGCTTGATATCGTTAAAAAATAATTAACTCGATTTCAAATAGGCCAGGCAGTCGGGGACCCCTTGACACTCGGGGCCCTGGGCACTTTCTCCTTCTGCCCATATAGGTTAATATGGCCATGATTACGACGGGTATGGTCGTTCCGACTAAAGGCAGACTTACATATTGCGATCTTTGGCTAAGATCCGACTCAGCTACGATCTAGGACATTTTAAGAGAATCATAGACAAACTGTGGTATGGCATTAACGCTGATTTAGAATATAAATCCCCGTATATAGTTACCGAGCTGACAGTGAAATACAGAGACATGCAGTTAAAATTATTTGCACGTGGCATCGAAACGTGTCACCTTCAAATTCCAGTAATTAACGCGCACGCGCGACACTGACCGTAAGGCAGTCAGAACGGTCGTAACGATAGTAAGCCTTGTCCACACACGATTCGATTACTGCTTTGTTAAGATGTTCTTCTACGACAGCTTACGACTAGGTCGGAAATTGTGGCACGTCAAAACTTTCCCGATTCCGTTACGACCCTTTCGATTTGGTTATTTCTTCAAAATCGTGCCGTGGTCGTACATTAGAACCATGTACATAATACGACCACATTAAAATTGTGTTACGGTTTTCCTTACTGCGCCGGGCCGTGGTCGGATTTTAAACAAAAATCTCAATACGTAATTCTGCCTTAAGCGTGTCTTTACTCACGTTCAGCTTTAATTGCCGGGCGTTGATGTATATGCGTTTCAGTAGTCATCGCAGTAACAGGCAATGCATGCACCGCTAGCACCATTTTAAAGTTTTGATTATTTCAGTTTTACTTTCATTTCGCAACCCTTTGGGGGATCACCTCTATAATAGCGCCATGGCTCAAATACAATCAAGTGTGAGCGGCCAATAACACTAAATCAACAACAACTTGAAAATTGTTTAATTACGAAACGCCGCAAGACCACCTTGTGGTAGCCGTAATATGTACGGAATTTCTGATTCTAAATCAGGGTTACCGTCATGCCAGGCGTGTTCGCAAAGGACCTTTCCGGTTTTAGCTAAGCCCCGCCCATCTCTAGCTAAGCTCTACCCACACCTCGCTCGTGTTGGGATCGATCGATCTCTGAACACCCCGACTATTAATTTCCAAAAAACTACTGTAATCTGTTGGATATTTTGAAACTAATTTGACAGGGCGCTGTAGGCAGCAACAGCGCCCAGTCAAATTAGTTTCAAAATATTCAACATCATGTTTATTAAATAGCAAAGAATTACAAAGACATACAATTCATACAACGTGTCGGGCCATTTGAGATTTGCTGACGGTCTATATGGAACCCTTTGTGATGTAATGATTATGACGTCATCATTCATGCGCTGAGCGGATTATTACGTCATACGAGGTCTGATAATGGATGGATACTCTGGAAAGGTGAATTCTCTTACAATTCACCTTTCCAGAGTATCGATCTATCCTCTGACGTCATATGACGTTAAATCAGCTAAGTGGCGTGTAGGATGACGTCATACTCATTACGTCATAAATGATTCTATTTGGCCCGTCTTTAACTCTTGATAGTCCGACATGTTGTACGAATTGTATGTCTCTACTATTTAACAGGCATGCTGTTGAATATTTTGAAACTAATTTGACTGTACGCCAACAACGCCCAATCAAATTAGTTCCAAAATACTCAATAGCTTAACTGTATAGCTTTCTGGAAATTGATAGCCAGGGAGTTCAGAGATCGATCGACTCCAACACGTGGGTGGAGCTTAGTTAGAGATGGGCGGGGCATGGCTACACATGGAAAGGTCCATTGACTAGGATTCGGGGAGTTACGAATGTGTAACCCTGTATTAACACAACTGTTGATTCACTTTGAAAGGTGGTACAGCTTCCAGTTAAAACAACTTGATTTCTCTTCTTGGTATTTCATTTGAGGCATCGTATTCGGTGTTCTCATTGCTTAGAGACGTGGTTGTTCCTGCAGCAAATCTTTAGTGATAACTTACGCACGACGCCTAAACTTTCTTCTTGTTGGGCATGATCTCTGCTCAGAAGATTGTCAAGTCTTGGCGATCTTCATAGCATAGATCAGGTCCAGCAGCACATATATGAATATCACATTAAATTGTGGGGCGAGTCAGTGTGGCAACTCAACATCTCAAGAATCGATTTACTACTTTGTACCATCTTACGAATCGGTATACTATCATATCATCATCTTAAGAATCGACAGACCATCGTATCATCATCTTAAGAATCGGTATACTATCGTATCCTCATCTTAAGAATCGACAGACCATCGTATCATCATCTTATGAATCGGTATACCATCATATCCTCATCTTAAGAATCGATTTACCATCGTATCATCATCTTAAGAATCGACATACCATCGTATCACCATCTTAAGAATCGGTATACTATCGTATCCTCATCTTAAGAATCGACAGACCATCGTATCATCATCTTATGAAGCGGTATACCATCATATCCTCATCTTAAGAATCGACATACCATCGTATCATCATCTTAAGAATCCATTGCCGTTCAATAAGACGTTTATTTTGCAATCTCTGCAAAGTCTGCAAAACTCTCATACGTCACGTAGTTTGCAGCGTAACTAAAAAGGAAGCCGTAGTTCTGCAATCCCTGATTATTCGTGTGCGTGCGTGCGTGCGTGCGTGCGTGCGTGCGTGCGTGCGTGCGTGCGTGCGTGCGTGCGTGCGTGCGTGCGTGCGTGCGTGCGTGCGTGCGTGCGTGCGTGCGTGCGTGCGTGCGTGCGTGCGTGCGTGCGTGTATGATCACTGTATACTGCGGCTGTTGTAGTAGAAACATCCTACAGTTGCAATCAGTCCTTCTTCGCTTTTGCCCACTGTGTCTTGTCCTCAGCCCAAATCCTTAGCTTTCTCAGGTCCATGCTTAACTTGAGTGTACCTAATCCTGCTTTCTTGAGGTCACCTCGTAGCACGCTTAGCTGATTTATGCAATGACGCCCTCTCCTAGCTCTGTATTTGCTGGCTCCGAGCAGGGCGAATTCCATGGCTCCCTGTGCTGGTGTGTCTTCTGGCATCCTTAGCGCAAGGCCAAACATGGACCATCTTTGCTGGGCGACTTCCTCAGGCAGCGGCGGCGTATTACACATCTTGTATAGTACATCGTTGGAAATTATGCTCTCTGGCCATCGGTGTCCAGTGATGGTGCGTAGGTGTTTGCAGTGGCAGGCGTCAAGTTTGTCTAGAGCTGCCTTTGGAGCTGCCCAACTGTTACAGCTATACATCATCAATGATACGTAGGTTGCATTGTATAAACGTAGTCTTTTTACCAAGGGCATCTTTGATCTACGAATCCATAGCTTCCTGAAGGACTGGAAAGCTATGTTCCCCATGATGCAGCGTGCAGCAATGTCAGCAGTACTGCAAAGCAGTGAGCCCAGGATTTTACTCTTCCTCCATGGCTCGCCGCCACGAAGTGGATCGTCATTTTCTTTAGTTTCACGCTTTGTTGATAGGTATATGTGGGTGAACTATGTTTTGGATTCATTCATAAAGAGATTCTCAAGTTTTAGTTTCCTTGCAGCTATTGGGAGAAGTTCGTCAAGAGGTTTCTTTCCTCATCTATAAAGCCCACATCGTCGGCATTTTCCATCTCTAACGGCATGCCCAGTATTGACACCGGGGTGGGGGGATGGTCTTGTGGAGTTTTCCCGCACGAATTTCAATGCAGCAGCCAAGTAACAGGTGAAAAGCACATAGCTCTCTCTCTCTCTCTCTCTCTCTCTCTCTCTTCTCTCTCTCTCTCTCTCTCTCTCTCTCTCTCTCTCTCTCTCTCTCTCTCTCTCTATAAATATATGGTGGAGGTGGTGGTGGAGAAGGAGGAAGAGGTGGTTTATATATATATATATATATATATATAAACACTTACGCCATGTGGACGCCTGGATAGAAGACAGCACGACCGCCATTACTACCAGTATCATCCATGTCTGAAAGATAGAAAATCAGGAATACATTAAAACTCAAACTTTTAACGTCATCCTTGGAATGACCACCAACACCAGCAAGTCCACCACCATCATCATTGCCACCATCACCATCCACCACAACCGCAATCATCATCATCATCATCATCACGACCACCACCACTACCACCAACTTCACCACCACCACCACCTCCTCCTCCTCCTCCCCCCCCCACTACCTCCACCAGCTCCACAACCACCACTAGCACCATCACCATCATCGTCATCGGTATTATCACCACCACCATTACGACCACCACCTCTTCCTCCTTCTCCACCACCACCACCACCTCCACCACCACCACCACTACCATCAGCACCACAACCACCACCAACAACAACAACAACATTTCCAACACCACCACCAACACCATCATCATCATCATCATCATCATCATCAGTAGTATCATCATCACCACCACCACCTCCTCCACCACCACCACCACCGTCGCCACCGGGGACACCCACCCCCCACCCAGCCCTTATTTTACCGCCGGTACCTCGATGATATTTTTATGATCTGGAATCATTCGAGGGAAGAGTTTGATGAATTTTTCACTATTTTGAACAATCACGATCCTAACATCAAACTTAAAGCCAACATCGACCAGTCGTCCGTAGACTTTTTAGACGTTACTCTCTACAAAGGTGTAAATTATAACACGAGTGGGTTTCTTGATTACAAAGTATTCTTTAAGCCCACCGATTCCCATCAACTACTGCATAAGAAATCTTTCCATCCACCTCATACTTTTAAAGGTATCGTTAAATCACAGATTATCCGATTTCACCGAAATTCTAGTGATAGAAAGAATTTTGAATCTGCGTGTTCCACCTTATTTAAAGCCCTCAAACCGAGGGGATATTCAACACGCGGTTTGCGCAAAATAAAATCCGAAACTTTACATGATTTGGAAACTATTACTGATAAGGCTGCTGATCAAAAGCCTACCAAAATTCGTCACAATCGTCCGATTATAGGCGTAGGACAATCTCAGAAATGTGGAAAGAAGAGGTGTAAATTAGACCTCTATCTACCTAATCAGCAAACATTTGTCAGTTATCAGAACAAAAGCAAATTCCAACTTCAGTCTAATTTGGATTGCGATTCTAAAAATGTTATCTATTTAATATCTTGCAAATTATGCCAAAAGCAGTATGTCGGTGAAACAAAATGCCCTTTAAGATGGCGAGAAACTAGACACCTTTGCGATATTAGACACGACGAGGACACCAACGTAGCTCAACATTTCAGTCTTCCTGGTCATTCTATCGATAGACACTTTGAAATTATTCCTATTGAGCAACTGGCTCTTTCTGCTACGGCCGAAGAAACTGATAAACAAAGAAAACTTCGAGAATCATTTTTGATTAAACAACTGAAAACAAAATGGCCGAGAGGCATAAACGTGGACCCTGGTCTTGCTGATCAACGTGAAATTATTCCATTCAGTTTAACATACAATCGAAAAAATGTTGAAATTTCTGAAATTTTGAAAGATGAATATCATAAATTGCAGGATAAAATGACAGAACCTCTCAATTTGTGTCCAGTGATAGCCTTTAAGAAAAAATCCAATCTACGTGACATCTTGGTTAATTCGAAATTAACTCTTCAAAAACCTTCAGAATGAATGATATATATTATTCATATTTTATAGGCCATACCGCCTCTATCAAACAAACATAACAAATCTCAGACAATAAAATAAATAAAAAATATCTCCCAACCTTGGGAGATCCTGAGCCAGTGCGTTTAATCATATAACCACACCCACCACCACCAACACCAGCACCACAACCACTCACATGACCAGTACCACCAACACGACGACCACCACCGCGGCCCCCCCCGCCACCCTCAACCACCACCCGACCCCCAACACCGCCACCACTTGCATCATCAACACCACGACGATCACCACCACCACCACCACCACACCCACCACTACTTACATCACCAGTACCACCACCTATATAAGTACCACCACAACCACTACCTCAGCATCACCACCACGACAACAATACCACCATCATCACCACCGCCACCACCATCACCACCATTACTACTATCACCACAACCACCACCACCACTACCCTAATACTACTACTACTACTACTACTGCTGATGCTGCTGCTGCTACTACTACCACCACCACCACCACCACAACCACAACCACAACCACAACCACAACATATACCAATGGCGGATCCAGAGGGGTCGTAGGGATTGGACGATCCCCCCTCGCGCCACAAAAATAAAAGTTTACTTTTGGATTAGGAAACGCCTCAGAGACTCTGAGCGTGATTGTCGGTCTGAACAGTTTGAGTTAAACAGACTCTACGTCGGAGAGTACGTAACTAGCACTCAGACAGTGTCTGTCGTGTATAATTTTCATTAATACAACACACGATAACTGACTTTCTGGTCGTTATAAATCAGATGTGTGCGCAAGATCATGAAGCATATGACCGATTTCTTCTCAAGAAAACGGTACGTATTTTTAAATTTTATTAACATTAGTTATTTATAAAACATTATTTACATCTTAATAAAGACACATAGATAAATAAATCAATTGTTTGCACGTAAAGGCGTGACCAAATAGAGGGGCCATAGAGACGACGCTACATGTACTGACGTTGCTAACAAAGGCAACTTTGCTGAACCAGTCAGGTTCCGAGCAATGTCTGGTGATTCCGTATTAGCCTAACATTTCAAGAGCAGCAAACGCAACGCTACATATCTCAGCAAAACAGTACAGACTGAATTGATCTCTATCATCGGTGATTATATTAGGTCAAAGATTAGCAGATGAGGTAACAGATCTTTCTAATTTGGAACAATTATCGATAGTTCTAAGATTTGTTGATCAAAGTCCTAATGTTAGAGAAGAGTTCTTAGGGTTTGAGACGCCGGACATAATTACAGGCGATGCTCTTGCTAATATAAATCTGACCAAAATTCGCGAATGGGGCTGAGATATAAAGGATTTTAGCGGCCAAGGGTATGATGGTGCAGCGAATACGTCATCAAAATTACGTGCAGTTAATGGGGTTATTTCAAACATGTCGCCCAAGGCCATATATTCACATTGCAATAGTCACATATTGAACCTCGATATTGTATCAGCGTGCTCATTACCAGCGATCCGAAACATGGCAATCACAATCACTGAAGTTGCATATTTCTTCAGAAACTCTCAGAAAAGACTCTGAGACGTCTCCTTGAACTTGTAATTCAATCAATTCCAGACACTGACAAAAGGACCAAGTTATTAGATTTGTGCAGGGCACGGCGGGTCAGACGGCATGACGCGTACGAGGTCTTCTATGAGAAACTACCAGCTGTATTGCCCACATTAGACGCCATCATACATGCAATGTGCAGTTTGGCGATCAGTGAAGTTGGAACCGAGAAATCTTAATCAAGACCAATGGGTTATTTCATGCCATGTGCACGTTTCAGTTTTTGATCTGATGCTATTTCTGCTTATACCATGGTGCAGACAACACGATGCGAATTATCTTCACTGAGAGAAAACTGTGAACGAACATTTAAATCATACTATGATGATGCATGCAGCATGGGAGTAATTTAGACGTTCTTGCTACGACACCAAGACCAACAACCCTTCAACGGCACAGGAATAACCAACCTGCATCAAACCCAGAGGAATACTATAGAAGATCTGTGTTTATACCATTTCTGGATAACGTGAATGAGGAGATGACTGCCAGATTTGGCCCATTCCGGGAAAAAGCCACCAGCCTCATGTGCCTTGTTCCTAATCAGACTGTGTCAAACTTGCCTCCAAGTCAGGATGTTGCAGCCATATACGTGAACGATCTACCTCATCCTGTGACACTACAGACAGAGTATGACAGATGGAAATTGAAATGGTCGAGCGTAAGAGAGAAGCCAAATACCCTGCTAAAGACCTTAGAAGCCTGTGGTGCTACATTGTACCCTAACATCAATACACTCCTCCGTATAGTCTGTACAATGCCAGACACATCTTGCGAAAATGAAAGGAGTAACAGTTCATTGAAATTGTTAAAGACCTATCTTAGATCTACCATGACCACAGAACGACTATCTGGACTTGCTTTACTGAAAATCCATCAGCATCTAGTCATTGATGTACAGACTGTTGTTGACACATTTGCTAGGCTAAATCAAAGACGCTTCTTCGCTTCTTCTTGATCCACTGGTAGATAAACAGTAACTAAATTAACCTACTATCTGTCTACAAGTGGATTATAAAGCCACACTCATCTGAAATTATTAAATAAAGACTACTGTGACTCAAAGTTATCATAAAAATTAGCCGTAAGGTCTATAGAACTGCGTTTTCTGTAGCCCTTTCGTTGTGTAGGGTTACTGCAAAGAAATTTTTAAAGAATTAAGTCTATCCTTGTATTAGCAATAACCTCTTACTGTTTTGTATTCTTCAACTGTTGAATTTTAAGTTGAAATAACTACACATTTCAGAGAAAATAAAGCTATACATTTATCGGTCGTAATGCAGGAAATCGCTTCTCAGAGAATCTAGATTCCACAATTTTCTGGGGGAGGACCCCGGACTCCCCTCTTTCGAACCCATTCCCACAATCCTGGATCCGCCTCTGCAAATACACCCCAACCCCCACCCCCTCCCCAACCCCCTCCCCCCCACACACCAACACCGCACCCCACTACTATATATATATATGCGTGCGTGCGTGCGTGCGTGCGTGCGTGCGTGCGTGCGTGCGTGCGTGCGTGCGTGCGTGCGTGCGTTTTTTAGATAATTACTGTGCAGTGGCCCTATAATATATTATACTGATTACTTTTATTTTATATTATATTATACCCGTAATGTTCTGAAGCGTAGCCATGCATATCCGTTATATAGCCTGCTGTTTTACATGTAGTTGAATTAGTTTCAAAATATTCAGCAGAATATTTATTAAATTGTAGACATAAAATTCGTACAACAAAGCATTATCTGTCTTCAATTATGCGTTCGTGACGTACTTATCTACGTCATTCATAGCGTCATAATTACGTAATTGTTGATGATGCCATTCTACACGTCACGTAGTTGATTATGGCGTCATGTGATGGATGGATAAAGTGGTAAGGCCCATTAGAATCGAAGTCTTATCCTCTTACTATACACTTTGGAACCGCACATTTCTAGCTAAGCTCCAGCCATGCTTTGACCGTGTTGGGACCAATCTTCACTGAATGAATGAATTTTCTAACGACTTCGTTGTACTCGTATGGCTTCATGGTTCAAAATCGTTACTTGGCCTCTATAGCTATTTTGAAACGTAGATTCTAGGATTTCAATTTTCAAATCGATACCAACATGTGCAAAGGATACACGGAACTTTGCTAGAAATGGGCGTGGCACTACCCGAAAAATGATGAAGATGCGTTTATCAATAGTACTATAGATATCTCCCAAAAACAACTAGTTACGTAACTGGCACCGCGCGACATAGGATAAATACAACGTCAATACAGTAATCCATTTCTAGATATGCCCCGCCCATTTCTCGCTAAGCTCCACCCACGCTTTGCGCGTTTTTGGAAGAGATTTATATTCATTGGACCATGAATTCTCAGAATTCCACTTTCAAGATAATTATACAGGAAAGCCGAAGAATGTTTTGAAATTAATTCGACTGGGTGCTGTTGTGGCAGCAACAGCAGCACCCAGTCAAATTCGTTTCAAAATCTTCAACAGAATATTTATTAAATCCTAAATCCATCAAAGACATACAATTATTCTTACATTCGACAGACTATTTCAACTTCATGGCGGGGTATTGTCTGTCAATTATGATAATACCATCAGACTATATGTGACGTAATTGATTATGACGTCATATACTTGAGTGTCAGATCGGATTCATTCATACTATTGAATATAATTATAACAAACACTATAAATAACATTCACGAAATAACCCATCTAGATCTTCGCTATATCGGCATCTTACAAACTAACAAACAAGCAGCGAAATAGGAAATAATTTCAAAAATAGAATCAATGATATTGTGTATTACTGCGCCCTGTCAAGTGATTACGGGGTTACAGCCTGGGGCCCAAAATAAACAGGGGTTCCGCGAATCAAAAATAATTATCGCATTTTACCCATTTGAACACGGAATCCCAGTATATTACTTTTACAGTAATGATATATGTAAGCTGTTGAATATTCTGAAATCAATTTGACTGGAAGCTAGTGATGCCTTAGGCAGGCAAATTAGTTTTAAAATATTCAACAGCATTTTTACACGTACGTAACGAATTTATTATATTTATCATCATCGTCGTCGTTGTCCGCGGCGGTGGCGGTTGCGGTGGCAGCAAGCATTCTCTCCTTGACTCACTCGACGAACCCTACAACTAAGTAGTACTGGGTCCCAAATAGGCTTTATTCGACTCTGTCTGTACTGGGCCAATACGGGCCGGTATATACCAAATACCGGCCCAGAAACCTGCGTTATCATGGCTACATACCGAAATGAGAAAATGTAGCCTACAGAATGAGTGACTGGAATGAGTGAAATCATGAGTTTGATACATACATAAGACGCATGGGATTTCTTACACCCATTTGGAAATAGCAGTATATTCCTTGGTCTGGGAGTAAATAAATAAGATAAAACTTAGCTTGTCTCAAAACAATAAGGCAAAAAAATAACACATCTGAGAATGTGGGTTACTGTCCCGGACTCCCGGTACTGAGCCAATACAGGGCCGTATTTGCCAAGAATGGATGCATTCACGTTTAGTTATGACACACCTACAACACACACACACACACACACACACACACACACACACACACACACACACACACACATACACACACACACACACACACACACACACACACACACACACACCACACACACACACACACACACACACACACACACACTCCCCATCCCAACCACTCTCACCCATCTCTAGCTAAGCTCCACCCGTGCTTTGTGCGTGTTGGGGTCGATTTATGTACTTTGAATCGTGTTTTCCCAGAATCGCAAATTTCATGGTAATTATACAGTTAACCTCTTGAATTTTTTAAAACTAATTTGACTGGCGGCTGTTGCTGCCTATGGCAGTTAGATTAGTTTCAAAATATTCCAACATAATGTTTATGGAATAATAAATACATACAGTTCGTACAATTCACTGACTATTCTAGGTTCATGACGTAGTATTGGCTGTCAATTATGATTGTGAGGTTACCGTATATGTGACGTAATGGACATTTTCCAGTTTATACATCAATCGTATGACGTCATAATCAACTATGTGGTGTGTATGATGACGTCATAATAGGTGAAATCATGAATGACGTAGATAAGTTCGTCACGATGGCTTAATTAGTGATGGACTAAGCCGTGCTGTACGAATTGTATGTATTTACTACTTAATAAACATATTGTTGAATATTTTGAAACTAATTTGACTGGGTGCTGTTGCTGCCTTATATAGCAACAGTACCCAGTCAAATTAGTTTCAAAATATTCAATGGCTTACCCGAATAGCTGTCTGGAAATTGATAGTCAGGGAGTTCAGGGATCGATTGTTCCAAACACGGACGAAGTGTGGGTGGCTAGAGATGGGCGGGGCATAGCTAAAACTGGATTCCTATCTAAGCTCCACCCACATCTCGCCCGTGTTAGGATAGATCGATCTCTGAACACCCTGACTATCAATTTCCAAAAAACTACACAGGTAAGCTGTTGAATATTTTGAAACTAATTTGATTGGGTGCTGTTGCTGTCTAAGCCAGCAAAAGCACCCAGTCAAATTAGTTTCAAAATATTCAACAGCATGTTTATTAAATAGCAAAGAATTGCAAAGCCATAACATTCATATAACGCATCGGACTATTTGAGATTTGATGACGGTCTATATGGAACCCTTTGTGACGTAATGATTGTGACGTCATCACATAGCCGCTGGGCTGATTATGACTTCATACGAGGTCAGATGATGGGTGGATATCAATCTAAAAATAGAGGCGTGGCGTCTACGAGAACTACGAGAATACACCTCTAATGTATTGACCGGCCATCTTATTACGTCATCACAAAGACTAGACTGCTACAGAGACTTCACTTCGGTGACCATATATATCGGGACCCAGTCCATCTCCGTAGCGGACTGTAAAAGGAACACTACGGATCATGTTGATTTTTGTATATCTTAACCTCTGTATCGCTAGCTTTACAGACATTAAACTGGACTCGACCAAACCCAGTGGTTCGTGTGATATCAATATCCACGCAACGTCAGCAAATTCTTGACCTCATTTTGTGTGCGACAGACGCGCGACGGATTTGAATTTTACGACGAATTCAGAGGGACTATTTTTCTGTTTACTACTTGTCATACAGACTACTATAGGCTTTATATCATCTCGTGTTACGTGAATTAATATTGTCTGGTATGAGGAGAGTAGCGCTCGTGTCCTTTTAAGTTTCAAATCTCTCTACCGCCATATGGCTACTCAATACATACTAGACACTTTTCCCGATCTCGAATCGAAGGAGATCTCGCAAGATAATAATTGGGTGGATACATGTACTCTGGAAAGGTGAATTGGCTCAGTACCGGGCCAGCAACTCAAATTATCTGAGGATCTCTGGCATGAATGAAGAGCAAGCCGCTCGCTCCCCCCCCCCCCCCCCCCCCGCTCTCCCCACGCCCCTATCCCCACCCCGTTCCAATACAATACAAACCACACGTAGGCCGCCTACTACGTTAATAATTTTCTTAATAGTAAATTGGTACAAGTCTGAGATCTTGTGTCCACTTACCATCATTAAAGTCGTGTAATCCTTATGATTTATCCGACAAAAGATTATATCGCCTAGTAAACGAAATTCAGTTTGGCAAACTAACCTAACCCTGAAGCGCAAATGCCTGCCTACCACACACTGCAACACACAGCCGGTAATGAGGTGATTATGCTTGAAATTTCACATTTATACTTCTGTAATAAACGCGTACAATTGAAGCGGTTTGAAAAGGGCCGTAGATGGCAAGTGATTTATCCATTTGTCTACAGTAAAACATGCTTATGCCCTTATAATGCTGGTTGCTGGCCCGTTACTGAACCAGTGTCCGCCCTGTAACATGCGCTATCAGCCAACGTATGCCTGTTGGGTTTTTGGTGGTTTTTTGGGGTTTTTTTGGCGGGGGGGGGGGGGGGGCAGGGGGTGTGTGGGGGGGGGGGGGGGTTGGGTGGAGAGTGATCTCTTTGTAGTGAACCGTTTGAAAACGTATACAAGATTTCCGTTATGGATTTGGTTTACCGTACCTGTCTCACGCTAATTTGTTGCGGCAGCGTCGTAGGATGCGGCGGCTTCATTGCCGCGCATGCGCGCATTCGTTCGTTCGTTCGTGCATGCGTGCGCGCGTTCGAGCGTGCGTGCGTGCGTGCGTACGTACGTGCATATGCGTGCCTTCGGGCGTGTTAAGTTCATTAGAAAGGTCGGCGTTATTAATATAATAATTGATAATCTTTTTCTCAGAAAACACCAGCGAAAGACATATAATATTCAATGAATGATTATTAATATTAATGTATGAGAACTGACACTTTCTAAGCAATTTACGCCAGAAAGACAATCGCCGTCAATGTCACAGCTAAGCGAGAATTCTGTGCAATCTCAGCGACGTTCATTTACTCATCATGACAAGAAACTACAAATCTTTTATTCGGTAAGGAATATTCTATTGACGATTTTGGAACTAATTTGACTGGGATCCGTTGCTGCCTATAGCAGCAACGGGTCCCAGTCTAATTAGCTTCAAAATAGTCAACAGCTATCCTGTAGAGGTGTCTTGAAATTAATTTGAAGGTACAAGTAAGATGTTAAATATTTTGAAACAAATTTTACATGACCCTGTTGCTGCCTACGATAGCAAAAACTCCCAGTCAAATTAGTTTTAAAATAGTCACCAAAATATGTTTTAAAACGTGTTGGTCTGGCATTTCGAGTTCAATTGGTTATATGGTTAAAAATGCTTATAACACACGCAGAGTAATGAAAATTTTATCTACGTCTAACCTAGGGATACCAGTATATGACGCGGATGAGGTTTCTAAGAACTCCCGTCTTATTTTACGAAGAATTACAACCGTTTGCAAACTTAACGTCTGCCTGCTGTGTTTTGCAGACGACATATTCCAGGGGTTATATTTTTGGACCTGCTAAATATTCTGAAAACAATTTGACTGAAATTTGTTGGTAGCTAAGCTACCAACAACTTTCAGTCAACTAAGTTTTCAAAATATTCAGCAAGTCACGGGTTTTTGCTCATTTAAATTGGTGTCTGGTAACTCGCAACAGCGAGACAGTTAAACAATTATTTACGCGGATAATGACGCTAAATCCATCACTAAAACATATCTATTTTTCCCGGTTCTCCATTACTCGCGGCGATATTACGGCGATTATAAAACCGCTCAACCGTGAAACCATAATCTTACTTCTAATGCAAACATACATTTTCCTGAATATTACCGTACGAAACTTATGTAACTGGAAAATGCTGTTGCCTTCTTGTTCGTAAACAGCTTCCAATCGTATTAATTTCAAAATATTCCAGAATATGATTTTTAGGCCTACGTCGTTGAACTGCTGCTGTCTTTTGCTATGGTTGTGAAAAGGGTATCTGCCCTACCCAGCACTCATCCGGCCATCACCTTGCAGGTTAGGCAGATAAATCCAACCAGAAACGCAAAAAAAAAATGAGTAATGGACCTTTCCACTTTTAGCTACGCCCCGCCCCGCCCATCTCAATCTAATCTACACCTAATCTTTGTTGGGTCGGAATATCAAAGAAATGATGGGGTTCAAATTTTCTCATCCCCTTGATCCCAACTGAGGGTGGGGGGGGGGGGGGATGGGGTGGGGTTCTCTTTCTACCCTGTGACGCCCGGGATGGCCTCACACATATTTCTGCTAATAATGAAACCGACTTTCGCGATCTTAGGGTCGTTTTGGGATAGTTTTTTTCGGTGATGCCGAGGCCATATATGACACGTTCGAAGCGACCGGAAGTGACTTTCACCGACTTCCGGCTACGAGCGACCGGCATTTCAAGGTCAATAAGTTATTATCGTGCTAGCAATAAACCTAGTCATGTAGTACCTCTTTCTAGGGGTTTTCAGGCACAGAAAGATGATTGGAGCAGTTATTCTTGCCATCAGACTACCCTGCCACGATACAAAAGCACTTTGAAGGAGGAGAAAGCAAAAAAAAATCTATTTCATCATACAAATCCAATGGAATTACAATTCATAGTACGATAGAAGCGGTAAAAGTTTCAAGTCAAAGTAGTTTCAAGATATTGAATAGAATATTTCTTATATTATAAATGCTTTTTCGTATCTGGCCATGCATATTCAAACAGTTAATATAATAGCCAATCCTGATTTAGAACGTGACATTTAAAGTGATCACTAAAGACATGCAGATATCTTAATGTTAGGTAGTGGGCAAAGTAAATGCATTTGAGGTGGGGGAACAGGATTAAGTCTTCTTTTAGACAGGTAGACATTCTTGGAGAACCACTATCTTTTATCCCCAATAGGCAGATAGTCTTTCTAACAGGTTTTGTTATTATTATTATTATTATTATTATTATTATTATTATTATTATTATTATTTTGTTGTGTTATTGTTGTTGTTGTTGTTGCTGCTGTTGTTGTTGTTGTTGTTGTTGTTGTTGTTGTTGTTGTTGTTGTTGTTGTTGTTATTGTTGTTGTTGTTGTTGTTGTTGTTGTTGTTTGACACAAGCGAGCAGTCATGTCTGAGAAGAACGGTGTGTGTATCTTCTAATCGAGTCGCCACATCAAGCAAGAGACTGATAAACAATCCTGAAATGACTAACGAACTTGCTTCTTGTTGTAACGAGCGATTCTTTAAGTCAAAGTGATATCAAACAACTTACTGGCCCCTTAGCTTCCTTGAGTGAATCCGAACGCAAATCTGCATGTTATCAGAGCCAATGTTGGAAACCCATTGTCAACAATAGCATGACTGAATGACTAGCTCATGGTTAATTTGGCCTGGTCTGATTCTCCTGCATGTCTTGCGTGAGGGTTGAGGTGCCCTTCCAGTATGGCGGACTCTGCCTAATAGAACAAAACCTATCTCGAAGTCAGAGGTGTGTCTTTTCTCGAACTGTAGCTTTTGACCTAACAGCACTTCAGAACGTCTCCACCACATTTTCTCAAACAAGATGGGTGAAAAATTTCTCGAGATAAAGCTCAAGACTCATGATGGCTGCATCAAAACTTGTATGTCGGATTTAGACGGCGTCGGGGATGCTTCTGCTCTTGAGAAATACTATCATAGGAAATGCTTGCGGTATACTCAGCGAACAGTCACTCAGGTAGATTGTAGTAATGTTCAGGGCATTTGCTCTGTAGGTGATGAAAAACTGCTTATCTCCGCTATAAACACTCTTATTGATGATGTCTTGCGTGAGGGCTGAGACATGTCATGGCTGAGTATGGCTGAGGGCGTATTTGTAAATTTTTATAAATTTTGAAGAGGTACCAATTAAGTTGGGGTCAATGGGCCAGCAAACTACCGCAAGTATCTGAAAGAGCGCAATACTGAACTGCTTCCAATTGTCCAGTTCGGCAAATCGCTGCGCAAAAATTAACCCGACAACCTTGTCCTGCCAACAGCGGTTACAAACGTGATGGAATTTAGGTATGCGTTGCTGGATAACGATCAAACAATTTTGACTCCCAGATTTCGTTAAAAAGGAGGGTGAACATCTGGTTTGCCGTTGATAACATCGACCTCTTAGAAGACATGCTGACTGGACAGAACCCATTCCACTGCACAGTAATTGTGATCAATCGGCTAGCAGAATATGGCGAGCCCGTGAACAAAGCCCTTATCATCGCGGTGTAGCTTATCGTTTGATGTCAAGGAAGAGCCAATCATTAAAACTAAACCAATTCGATTTGAGGCCTGCCATGAGAAAGCGGAAGAGTCTAATTTCAAAAGACTTCACTCACAGGTGGGCGCTTGCTAACTACTTCAATACTGATGTCAAACACAGTGAAAATGAAAATGACCAGCATACGGAGAATGAAGGGCAGCAGTAGATTGAAGTGCACCAAGAACAAGCTGATGGTTAAAATGCCCGGAATCCTGATGACATGCGGGAAAGACGAATCTGTAAGGGCGAGAAGCTAGCAAAGGAAACAGCTATGCCAACTTGGGGTACTACTAAATCTCTGTTGTTATCACGTTTCTCTCTGACTCACGGTTGAATAGTTACAGAGAAGATCTCGCCTTCAGATTACGTGACCCTACACAGTGTTCTGATGTTGACTCGGGGAATCTCTGCTTTTGTGATTGGTCCTGAGAGAAGAACCCGGTCCTGAGAGAAGAACCCTCAGAACGCTCGATCTGGATCTTTACAACCGTGCCCTGCAGATTCAGGAATCAGTGGGTAACCACAAATGGATCCTCTGAGCAGGCGTCCTACATATTGCATTTGCTGCAATTCAGGCTCTTGGCAAAACGATTGATGGAAGCAGCTTCGACGCATGTGCTATTGAATGTGACACATACAGTTCTGCAGCTCTTCGCCGGATCTATGGTGGCAAGGCATACAAGTGAGGTATTGAGTACCACATCAAGACCAGACTGACTTTCATGATGATGAAATTTTATGCCATTTTCTCTATCCTTCCACCTGGACATCTTCATGTTCGTTGTGCTACTCTTAAGAAGGCTCTCTATGAACTCAGTTCAGACATGGTTGAGATCTGCGATGAGATCCAGTCCCGGTACTCAGAAGATATCATGCAGCATGAAGAAGAAGAAGAAGAAGAAGAAGAAGAAGAAGAAGAAGAAGACATCGGAGAGCTCGCTCAATTTCTCATACAGTACCTCGAGCAGGTGGAAAGCATTCTGTATCTAATCAGTGTCTGCCGCTCATATGACTGGGAAGGTTACATGGCTGCATTAGAGAACCTCATAAAGTATTTATTTGCACACGACCTCCTAAACTATTCTCGCCTGATGCCAGTTCACCTCGCACAAAGTAATGCTCTGGGACCGGATGATCCAGCTACATGAGAAGCACTGAAGTCAAGAGACTTCGTTGTGGCGAGATCGGACATTTCAGTCACTCACCTGTTCACCGACAGGACCCTCAAGCAGCAGATCAAGGGGTTGAAGTGTTATGGTGGGATGGTTGGATTGAGCCAAGATGAAGCTGCTCTGGCCAGACATATCTGCCTCAAGGACCAATAGTAGCTTGACATCTATGTTCACTCAGGGTTTGCTGGAACACTTCTCCAGTAACAGTACCTTCAAGCTGGTTATCGTCTATGACACCAAGATTAATTATCACGATTTTGAAGAAGGTCATTCACACGAAGAGGCGGATACATTGATTCCTCATCAAGTCCTGGTGTCTATTGCTGAATGTGATTGGCGAATCTATGTGTTTGGTCACCCGACACAGACGCCCTCACGATTCTTCTCGACCCGATCTGTTGTGGTCACCTTGGAGCTCACACACGTCTCACATTTTTAATTGGCAAGGTCACGAAGTACAGAAAAATTGATGTGATCGAGCGTATGGGAACAATTGGGCGTCATACATGTTACGGGCTTATTAGACTCCTCAATTTCTCAGACGCTCAGACTGGGGAGGGAATTTATGGGTATCACCAAAAAGACATGGGTTGATGCGTACACGAAGCTTGAAGAAGATGACCCTGAAGGTCCTGTCTCAGCTGAACTAGTAAACGGTGAACTGGTACTGCAGGCGAAGGGTTTAGACCAGTTCGTTTACCACGTGTACTCATCAACAGGTCCAATAACACAACTATCGCTGAGGTGGGTGCTGTTTTGCTCCAAGTACTTGGAGTGAGAGATGTTACCACATACTCGTGGTGTGTTATTACCACATCGCATGTGAAAATTAGATCAGCATGCGTGATAAATCATACCTTACCAACTGCCTTCTCTTCCACCTATCGTGCAAAATGGATGGAGTGTAAATGATGGAGTTTATACTCCTGTGAGGTGTCTTACCCCTCCTGCCCATCGAGCTTTGATTGAACTGACCAAATGCGCGTGTAAATCAGGCAGGCTGCAAAGGAAAGTACAGTTGTCGCAAGAACGGCCTTCCTTGCACTTCACTCGGTAAGTGCTATGTCAGTGATTGTGCAAGTGTGACCACGAATGATGTACCTGAAGATACCGCTGATGAATAAACCATCCTGTAGTCTTAGGTTTCAATCTATTTAGTTCTCTGAATTGGAGTAATGGGAGAGTTTCAATCTCCAAAGCTCTCGTTAAATGGACAGATTCGGTGCTGAATCATCTGTCGTAGAGTATTCTTCACGTGGTCAATTGTGTTGTGTGTATATCAGCTTGAAAAGGAAGGTGCAGTTGTTGCAAGAACGATCTTCCTTACAGAACTTGCTGTAATATATTTGTCAGCGCAACTGTTGCGAAGAATGATTTACACGAGGATGAGCCTGATGAATAATCCATCCTATAGGATTAGTTTTAAAGCTATCAATTTTCTGAATTGTCTTGTATATTTTTCACAGCTTCATCATCTTGCTGTGAATTTTATGTTATATTATTAAATATGTGTGTAATTTTAAACAGTTTGTGTTTGCACATAGGTTAAGCCCACACGGTCATATATAAATAGGTGTAATCCCGTAGTATTTGCATGTTAAAATGATTTTTCTAATCTTTTGTATGTTCAAGATTGCAAGATAGTCTGATTGCATAAATGACTACGCCAAACATCTTCCTGTACCTGAAAACCTCAAAAAGAGGCACTGCATGGCTAGAGTTATTGATATCGCCATAATGACCTTGACCTCACTGTCGATTCTAAACCGAAGTAGGTTATACGCACTTCCGGTCACTTGGAAAGTGTCATAAATGAACTCAGCATCACCGAAAACCACTAAAACGATCCTAAAATCCACAAAGTCGGTTCATTATTTGCAGATATAGGCGTTGGGTCATCTCGGGCCACCACGTGCTGGAAAGAAAGCCCCAATGGGGGTAAAGGGGGTCAGAAAATCTGAACCCCGTCATTGTCCAATATTTTGCCGCCAAATAAACCCAAAAAATGCAAAAAATGCAAATTTTAGTACTCAAATCCTACGGGAGCTGTTTTAATGACACTTCATACCGCACTATATAGCCTACCAAGGACGAACTTAGAATTCAGGGGGCCCCTGTGCAGAGTTTCTAAAATACTGCTGTTGGGATCACGAGAAAGTTAAGGTCCAGTTTCGACCATAATGGTGCTTGGTATACCTCTGAGATCAGAGGGCTGTCGGACGGATTTGGCCACATTAGTCTTATTATACAATACAGCTCGGAAATGGCTTAATACATTTCCTGCACAAAGTTAAAAGGACAATGTTGAATATTTTGAAACTAGCTGGATTGGAAGACATTGCAGCAATGTTTTCCAATCCAATAGATCTTTCCACCCTAGCCATCCAGCCAGCATATGACGTCATAATTAAATACGTGGCGTGTAAAATGACGTCATAATCTATGGCGTAGATAAGTACACCGCGAACGCATAATTCACCTTTCCAGAGTAGCCTACCCACCCCCATATGACGTCATAATGAACGGCGCGAGGTGTAGAATGACAGCATACTGAATGACGTCATGAATGATATCGATAAGTACGTCACGAACGCATATTTGAAGACGGTCTATGCGTTGTTGTACAAATTGTTTGCTTTAACTATTTAATAAATATTGAGTTGAAAAATTTTGGAACTAATTTGACTGGGCGCTGTTGCTGCCATAGGCAGCAACAGCACCCAGTCAAATTAGTTACAAAATATTCAACAGCTTCCCTGTATAGTTTTCAGGAAATTGATAGCTAGGGCATTTGGGGATCGATCAATCCCAACACGGCGAGGTGTGGGTGGAGCTTAGCTAGTGATGGGCTGGGCATAGCTAAAAATGGAAAGGTCCATTGAAGACGGACTATGCGTTGTTGTACGAATTGTATGTCGTTACTAGTTAATAAATATTCTATTGAGTATTTTGAAACTAATTTGACTGGGCGCTGTTGGTGCCATAAGCAGCAACAGCACCCAGTCAAATTAGTTTCAAAATATTTAACAGCTTATATGTATAGATTTCTGGAAATTGATAGTCAGTGAGTTTAGGGATCGACCGATCCCAACACGAGTGAGGTGTGGGTGGAGGTTAGATAGAGGTGTGCGGGGCTTAGCAAAAACTTGAAAGGTCCATTATGTTCGAAATATTCAACAGAACATCTTTTATATCGTGTTCGAAATTGTATTTTTTGGAAACATGTTAGCTGATTTATGAGTTGTACTATATGTGTGGCATCTTAATGCGTGTAATTTGAAGTTATGCAATGGCCCCAAAGTTAAAACAAAAACAATTCTTGCGTCACATTTTTAGGGCCCTAGACATTTTGAGGCCGTTGCGCTGCATTAATTTCGGCCCTGTAGCCTACCTACGCTTGTTTCAAAATCGATGACTGCGAGGTTCAAATATTGAAGCTCATCAACCGAACTCTTCGTAATGGCTCAATACGATACGATTGCACGGTTGTTATTGTGAAAACGAGTTTGCTGACAAGTTCAAATTCACAACTAAATTTTTTTTAGTAATTTGTACTGAATGAAATCATCTCATGTTAAGATTTATTACGTTTCATTAGACATAGTTTGGTTGTCCTCTCCCGACCGACCCCAGATAATATTAACACGCTGACTCAAAATAATTTTTTTAGTTTCCTGTGAAGAATTTTATTAGTTTTCTGATGTAAGTTCATTGGGAGGTTTAATTGACCCCATTCATCTAAATGGAGTCATATAACCTTTAGAAACTGTTTGCTTTATAGTCTGTTCTTTAAATTCGATTTTGTAATGTTATATTTCAGCTGGTAAAAAAAGAAGAATTCACCTACCTACCTACCTCCCTACCGTACTCCAACCATCAGGGTCGGGAGAGGACAACCAAAAAATCTTTTAAGGACGGCCTTACATCTAGGCACATGATTTAAGCTTCTAAAAGTCTACAATTTAAAAAAAAATTATTTTCGGGCATTTTGGTGTTAATAAACTGCTATATATAATGTTTTCAAATATTTTGAAAGTAATATTTTGAGAGTGATTCTGCTGCCTATAGTAACATGTTTTTAAACTACATTTTTTTAATAATGATGAAATGAATAACAATTGTGCGTGTACATTCTCACGCTGTTAAAATTCACATTAATCATTAGCTAGCCTATCTGCACCACCCACGTTAGTGTACAACAAAGCATCCAGTCATAAAGCATTTAATATCCCTGTGAGTTTTGCCCACCTTACAATGGCACCATCAACTGGTTATTATAGATGGTATCCTTATCCTATATCCTACCATTGCAAGTCACTCGCTAGACGAAAGACAGTCAAGATCAAAATATGCTGCTTAAACCTTTAACACTCAAAGTAGTTTCTGCGGTAGTCTGGAAAAATGTCCATTTGCAGAACAAGAGAAGAGTATTTTTGTAAATTTACCACTGGAATGGCTGGCTCGGTAACCGAGCCAGTCATTCCAGTGATCAATTTTAAGATATACTCTTCTCTTGGTCTGCAAATGATCATTTTCTATTTGAAAATATTGAACAAATTTGAGGGGTAAATGGTTAATTAAAGGGAAATTCCAGTGAAAATCGGGAATAAGACAACTAAAAGTATACTATAATCCGAAATAGTTGCCGCAAAAAAATATAAAATACACTGTTCCATTGCCGAGAAATAATAAAATGAATATGCCCAAAACGCTCGAAAACGTGACTCCTGGGCGCATCCATTTTCTCGCAACGAGAGCGAGAAACCGCGAGATTATGACGTCAACGACACACCAGCAAAATATCGCCAGCGCTTTTAGATTTACCTGTTTACTTCGCGTTATGAAGGCCGAATATTAATTAACCCTTTAATGACCAAATTCTGTCAGGAAAATCAGAAAATTTCGTTATTGAATGGCCATTTGCAGGCCAAGCGAAGACTATTTTTGAAAATTTACCACTGGAATGGCTGGTTCGGTTACTGAGACAGTCGTTTTAGTTGTAAATTCTCAAAATAGCCTTCTTTTGACCTGCGTCCTCAACTTGACGATTGCAGAGGCCAGTGCTGGCGTGAAATGGTTAAATCGCATCATGTCCGCATGTCAAGCATGGGCTTGCAGTAATAGAAATGATCATGGAAAGGGTACGGAAATTCACATTTTCAGATACCGGATCCACAGAAGCATCCGCATGAAAAGGGGCTAACTGAAAGATGGCTTAATAACATCGGCACTGGATGGATATCTTACACATTTAAATTTGGCTGACACAAGTTTAGAACATATAGTCTGTATAATTTTAAAATAATGTGTCATGCATTTCAAAACAAAAGGCGCGGTACTTAATTTTAACAGAATCAAACTCGACAATTAACGTCGTATTTGCTTGTATCAATTGTAAAACGGGATTTGCAAACCAAAATGAAACGATGTCGCTGATTGCCCGGTCGGTCCATTATAGGCAACCACTTAGCGGCTTACTTCGTAGACGATAGTAGGTGACAGCTAGTAAATAATGACAAGTGTACGCTAGACATAATTAGCAGTTTAGTGCTTTCACACTTTTGCAATCCAGCGTTATTAATCATTTACAACGTTTACTCCCAATTTAAAAATAACTATACTGAGTGTTGAATATTCTGAATTAAATTTTCCTGGAATTATGTTGCAGTAGTTTCCAAACTAATTAGTTTCACACAATAGGCCTTAATTTTAAGCTTTCTGCTTTTCGTTCCTTGAAAGGGTTAACTAATTGATCCCAAATTTTTAAATGTTGACCCATATTTACTGCCTGTTGAATATTTTGAAACTGGAATTTGACTGGAAGCAGAAGTTGCAATAGCAACAGCTTTCAGAGAAATTACATTCAACATTTATTCAACTAACATATTTTTCAAGAATTTGTTGTAGCTGGTTGATTGCAAACACGCTCCTGGCATAACCCTTCAATGTTTTAAAAAAATAGAAATTGCCCATAAGAAAACAATTTTTGGCAGTCTAGCACTACAATGACTGGCGCGATCATCGAGACACTAATTGCACTTTAATTTCCTCCAAACACTGTGGCAAAGTGTCAGTTGTTTAGCCAGTACGCTAATTATCCACGAGATGCAAGATTTACCTCCCCTGGTTACGGCTATCCTCGATCGGGCAAACAGAGTTGGTGTGTCGGTGACGTCAGCTGCTTGTCCAAAATGGCGCCTCTATCTACTGGTTACCTTAGCAATTTAAATTGAGGATATCTTTTTTATTTGTTGGCATAAAATTGTGCTTTTGGTCTCAAATTAATGCGGAAAATTAGTACTTTACGTCAGATGCATAAAATCCCCCAGTGGAATATCCCTTTAAGATAGACTTTCAGACAAATCAGTCTGTTCATTTCATGTGAATATTATTTTATTTGACCTTTAACCCTGCCATGATCCAACCCGATAACAATGGCTACTTCAGTGGCCTTGAGAAACATCCATTTGGGGGCCAAGTGAGGCTTTAAAAATTACCTCTGGAATAGCTGGCTCTATGATCAAGAAATTTATTCCACTCATTCCAGTGGTAATTTTTCTTATAGTGTCTGCTTGGCTGTTTCTATGGGAAAATATAAACTCTATTGACTATATTTGGCCATTAAAAGGTTGAAAAAACATCTAACCAGGGCTTCATTTCTAGAAAATCATGGTGAGCTAATAATTGCTCTCCACGATCAGTGCTAGGGGAGTGATTAATCCTCTAGTAGAATGAATTTAAAACTGTACATGTGTGAACACCACGTGACCACTCTCTCGAATTGGACAACTTATCGTGAGATGCATACGCTCAGATTAAAGTCACCTGCGTGTTAGTCGAATATGTTGTTACATTACATCTCAGAAGTAACTTACCCTGTTTCGAAAGCAAAATAAAATGTACCGTTGAATATTTTGTGCACGTGTTCGTGAATGCGAATACACTGCTGTGTAGCAAATTTGCGTTCTTTAAACTATAAGCGCACATTTTCAGTTGTTTTGCTCAGAATGGCGGATGCCGTACGAGGATTCATTGCGATAGATGGCGGAGGTTATGGACGAAGGAGTGATGGATGGATCAGCAACCCGAGTAAGAAAACCTGCCTAGATAGCGTAGTTTACTGGGCCTATACCGTGACGATACTGTCGGTATCGGCCCGGTATCAGCCCAGTAACCAGCGTTATCAGGATAGCAGGCTCAATCTCCCTCATCTCGAGCTTTTTCCTGATGCTGCAGAGCTAGGAGACATACGATTCGTCATGCACCGTTCGCACTGCTTCACCACCTGATGCGTACACATCCAGTATATGTACGTAAGAATGAAGTAACGCTTGAACTGTTGATTTTCACCTACCGGTTGTTAAGGGCCAAAATGCGTTTGGCACCTTGGATTCCAGATGGTGGGTATACAGAAAATGCATAATCCTCGAACCTGTAAATGCACGACCAATCACCCTTGCCACATGTGTATGTGTCCTACATAATTTCTTGCAAACTACCTCCACACAATTGAGTGTACAAGCTAGACAGATTTGCTGTGGTGACAAACCATGATATTATTCAGAGACACCGACCACGTGACCGGGAGATGTTGCGGACTTGGCCGTACGAACTGGGTCGCGCAGCCGTTGCACACTTCCAGGAGTGTGTAAAATGGCGCACGCTCAACACGCACAGGGAACCAACTCGCGCGCAAACACACACACACACACACACACACACACGCGCGCGCGCGCAGGCACACACTCACGCGCGCACACATATACCTACGCACACGCGCGCGCGTGCACTCACTACGCACTCACTACGCACGCAGCAGTGTTTTATCTTCTACATTGTTGCTATTCCATCGATCAGTACGCGCACGCTCTCTAGACGCGCACACGCAACACACCAACGCACAGGCATCCAGTGTAATTCCTCAGCCAGGCAGCAATGTCTTCCGATCTAATGGACCTTTCCATCTTTAGCTATGCCCCGCCCATCTCTAGCTAAGCTCCGCCCACACCTCGATCATGTTGGGATCGATCGATCTCTGAACTCCCTGACTATCTATTTCCAGAAAACTATACAGGCAAGCTGTTGAATATTTTGAAACTAATCTGACTGGGTGCTGTTACTGCCTATGGCAGCAACAGCGCCCAGTCAAATTAGTTTCAAAATATTCAACAGCATATTTATTAAATAGTAGAGCCATACAATTTGTACAACGTGTAGGATTATTAAGAGTTAAAGACGGGCCGTATAGAATCATTTATGGCGTAATGATTATGACGCCATCCTACACGCCGCTTAGCTGCTTATGACGTCATATGACGTCATTACTCTGGAAAGGTTCATTAAGTTCAAAATATTCAACGAAACATTTCTTACTAACTAACACGTTTCTGTTTTTGCCTTGGAAACACGTTAACATATTTCTTAGCTGAAGGCCCTACTGTAGCGTCACACCAGGACTTTATAAATGAATTAAAAAATTCTTAGAAGAATATTAATATTAAAAAAAGAAAAAAAAGAAGCATATTAATATTATCTTTTCTTCAGAATGACGTATAAATCTTGTTGTAGCTGCGCCCCGCAGGCGTAGGCGCACGTTAACTTAGGCCTAATAATACATATTTAGCTTTTTGAACTATTTAAAAGTGGTCGCTATAGGCCTAAGCATATTAGTGCAGATGGCAAGATGCCATTAGGCTGCCTTAAGTAGCGTTCAAATAGGCTGCTTTATGACACGCTGCATCCATTAAGCCACGTCGTTGCAATAAGCTTCTGGACTTCAACAGATCTATTTCTGATGCCCACCCTATTGATACCATCGTGAGCTTGTTGGTGACTGATTGACCAAGTGTGTCTGTGGACCGGATGATGGCTCTGGCTGGAAAGGTACCTCATATATAAAAACTAAAGATGTGCTTAACCATTTCCTCAGTTGCAATGTTATAAGAGCTTTCAACTCGACATACACTCTGCAGCGTTTTATCTGATTTTCTTACTCTACCACCCCCACCCCCACCCTGTACAGGGTGGTCTTCTGTCTGTACTACCATGTCACTGCTCATTGGCCAATTCATTCATTCATTCACCCGTTAACAAGATCTGCAAGTCGACCTGGCTGCAGCTACTTCCTTGACAATTGATTGCACAGAAAGGGGGTTCCTTGCCTCCTCATGCCAGTTTCTCTTTGTCTTGTGTTATTACACACCCCACCACCAGCAGCCCCACCCACCCACAGCATCTTGCCCACTGACTTACTAGAGCCGTCGTCATTCTACTTTTGTTCCATCTCTTTTTCCTTTCACCTATTTGAATCATAACTTCGTACATCTGCATATCCCCAGGTGGGGTGTATTACAATTTGGTCCCAGTTGTCTTAGCCCATAGCTAGCAACCGCAGTAATATCTATGTCTCTATTCCAACTTTTCTTGTCATCCATTTCTAGCAAACTCACCTTTTCTCTTTATTTCACAGAGCGACTTCGAGCATGTGATTTTATCTTCTCAGACAACATCTCGCATCCTAACACACTCTTCTGCCCTCGTTACCTCTTGCAGTTAGATGTCCATCTTTCTTTTTTCATTCTATTTACTCATATTCTCCAATATCCAAATTCATTCATGCAAATACAAGTCATTGTGCTCTCCACCATTTGCTACCTTTCAACATTTTGAAGACGTCACTTCTTCTAATATTGATGCTTTCTTTCAAAGCTTGATGTATTGGTGGTTTGTCTTTCATTTTGTCTCTTTTCTGTGCCTTATTCTGTCCTTGTCCACGAATTAGTCTAACACAATTTTCCATTTCAATTTATACCAGACTCAAGCTTGAGACAGTAGGCTGCAGGGGAGGATTTAGGGTGGGGGCCTGTCCCACGGTGCACGGGCCCCCCCCCCCCTGACAAGCAGACCCAAATTTTATTTTTATTAAATTATTTTACAAAATAGCCAAATCACATCATTATTGTGTGTACACACGTTTACTGGTCGGATTTCAAATTCTACATTTAATGACTGCAACTATAGCGTTAACTTATTATCAATGAACACATATAATCTATTCCAAATTATGATAAATAATAAGAACCCCCGAGTCGGAGAGATTCATTATGTCTGTGAAAGTGATCACCCCAACACAGCAAATAATACCCTAAAGGTCTGCACGAAAGAAAACTTCCCAATATCCATCGGCTTCTAAGGATCCTTTGCACCATTGGTGTTACCTAATGTGAGACAGAAAGGGCTAGCTAAGTGAGCTTAGCTATCTCAAGACATAATTAAGAGCAACAATGGGACAGGACAGACTTAATGGGTTGGCTCTGATGCATGTCCATTATGGCATGACGATCGATGTAGAAGAGGTTGTGACTCGCTTCGCTAGACGTCATCCACGAAGACTATGACTTGTTAATATAATAGAATCAGACTGAAATAGTTAGTCCTAATAATTCTTTTCTATTAAGCTCTCAGCGTTACTCTTCTTACACATAGTGTTAGGTTTCTTTTGACTGATTTTTTAATTTGTTGGAAAGCATTTAGTTTTGAATTAAAATAATGCAAATTTGATAGTGATTTGAGTTTATAAACTATGATCTAAGCATCCGGGAGATGCATCGTTCTGACAGTATAAATGCTTTTATCTAGTATCTGTCGGCCACCACTATACATCCTCTGACTGACACTACCAGCAGCTGCAGGACCTCTATTAGACAACACACATTGTGAGATAAGTATTGGCCCAGCCTCCTCAATTGAGATCTCATGGTGTATTCCAAGCATGGAAGCTGACCACATAGCTTGCGTGAATAGTGTGACAGCAGCACTCCCAGCTGACAGCTTATTCCCTATGAGTGGCCAGGAATCAGCATTGTCAATTGCATGCCGGGTATCGGTGTCAACTGTGTCATCTGTGATGAAGCGTACCTTCAATTTTCTCTGGTAGAGATCTTAACCTGTTGATAGTGGCCTATGATATTGGTGGGTCTTGTCAGTTTAAATACCTGCATCGGTCAGTTCATTGGAGCCTGTGTAAAAATCATCGATGCATCATAATTTTGGTTGGGATGATACCACTTGTTCACACTTGGCCAGGTGCAAAAAGCAGCAAAATGGCATAACTTCATCTTCATATAGTATTTCTTAGTAATTCTCACCTCACAGGCTTAAATAGATACCATGAAACCAGTTCAGAAATTGTAACATTCTGAATGGTGATTTCCTTCATTTCTTTAATGCATAGTGGGCACTGATGATGTTTTCCAAAGTCGCGGGTCCTATCTATGTCATTGTTAGCCATGCATTTGTGTTATCTTGATTTCTTTAACTCCAGGTTGCCTCTGCCTGGTTTCCTGCCTAGGTGTATTAATTAGCTGTCGTTTTATCGCCGAACTTGCATTAGTAGATTTACCTTTTTCTGTTAGCTGTGGCATGGCATATACACACAGAATTTAGTTTACCTTAACAGGACCATCTACTCACTCTGGGCTTTCATACAATTCTATCAACTGGCAAGAGGCGAATTGCTCCCAAATCTAACTCTAAAAATCTAGCTTCATATTTGCCATTTACCAGCAGGCTGGACTTGGTGTGAAAAAGGTTTGCAGTGCTCATGTGCTTCTGTCACCTCTTATCAAAGATCATAAAGTATCTTGTCAGCACATTCTATTCCCCATGTCTGTCTTTTCATATACCACAATATACTGAATGCAGCTTATTATGGTAGCATATTTTGTTATTTCATGCATAATTAATTGATAGAATGCTGTCTGCACAAATATCCGGATTTGCATCCTCTCGCCTGCATGCCACAGGTACCATATTCACGGATTTGACTGCATTAAGCATGCGGTAATGCTTTCTCGACGCCGTAGGTCCAGCATTAACAGTAGATGTATCAGCCAACTGCAAATGACGATCCTCAGAACACCATATTCAGTCATATTGTCTAGGTTCTTATGCAGCCTGGTATTGTGCAGATGCATCCGCATATCTTAATGGACACCATACGCCGTTATCAGAGCTAGTTGGGCACCAACGCCTTAAAAACATTTAAGGACTTCAAAAACAAAATTTTTCTTGCTGATTGGAATAAAATAAATGAATGCCAATCATGTGGAGATACCTACAACACATTCCATCTTATCAGCATGGAAATCTATGAACAAGTCTTCCCACTAAAGGTAGTTATAAAATTTAAAAGAACCCATATTAAATCTTGAATGATGAGGGAACTGATCGCTGCCTGTAACAAAGAGAACAACTTGTATCTAAATTTCTTTAAATCTCCAACAAAATATAATGAAACACAGTTTGAAGAGTACAGAAACAAATTAAACCAAACTCATAAATACACTGCTTAACAAACAAAACAAGAAAGCGGAATCAACAAGATTTGTTTACAAAAAATAAGATTATAACTGATAGTCATGAAATTGCCAATAACTTTAAAGAATATTTTAATAACAGTGGAGCAAATTTCTCGCATAAAATTCAAGCTAATTCAATTAAAACATACAAGATTATCCAACTGGCAGCTTTCTATCAGTCCCCAATGTGTGTATATTGGTTTCATGGGTAGACTTAAATCCTATCTAACAACTAATTTAATTTAAAAAAACAGTCTACATTACTCTAATACTACCACACATCACATACTGTAATACTATTTGGACTAATACACATCACACAAAACTAACAAAGTTAGAATCACTGCATTAAGTTATTCTCTCAAGCAGCAAAGGGTTAAAACATTTTCAAAGCTGAGAAATTAATAAAGCTCAAAGACATTGGCAAACTGCAAATTTATTCCTTCCTAAGAGACTTCCATAATTCCAATCTAACAACCCCGCTATCAGGTCTTTTACACACAACAGAGAAATATACTCTTACAACGCTAGAGACTAACATAACTTATATACACAGTACTGCCGCACAGACACATCTAGAAACAAATCATCAACACAAGTCATATAACTCTGGAACTGCATGGGCGAAGACACATGCAGAGAAATTATCACCTACATATCATACAAACGAAACATGAAAAACACGATAATAGAAAATTATTAGAGCAATGCCTGCCACAATTACTGTGCTATTATCCCTGGACATTCGCCAACAAAATCTACGATTACCAGTGCTGCCAGTATTAGTTTAGCAGGGCTACCATCATGGCTGTTAAATATTATAGACAGTAGGATTAGTCTAGTCACCACAACATAATAATAATAATAATAATAATAATAATAATAATAATAATAATAATAATAATAATAATAATAATAATAATAATAATTACTATATGTACAACAAATAAAGAAAGTTTAGGTGGAAAATAGGAACAAGGCAAAGCAGCCACGGCACCCGGAAAACTTAGGTGGTCAACATAATCATAATAGTATAATAATATAAATCAGTGGGTAAATAAAATCTAATCCTGCTGTCTATGATATTTAATAGCCATGATGGTTGCCCTGGTAATCTAATTCTGGTAGCACTGGTAATTGTAGATTTTGTTGGGGTAAGTGCGGCATCCGCACTAGTCTAACCAAATGACTTAAAAGAAATGGTAAAGCGAAACTGTACTTAGAATACGGGCCGGGTGGGGGTAACCATGCCAACCCTCAAACAAGAAAGTGGTTAGGCAATAAATGGTAATTAAATAATAGGGGTAAGGTGCGGAAACCGTGCCGGACCACCAAAATAACAAGTAAGCATTAGGGGTAGTAGGCGTGAGGTGTAGTAACCGTGCCAGCCCAACTAATAACTTAAATGAAAATGGCTGAAATGGTACCACTAGTAGGGACAAGGTGTTGTAACCGCGCCAGCCCATCAAATAGATATGTGGTGGTATGGTAGGGGTACACGTATGTTATTATTCTTAGAAATTAAATGGTACAATAGAGGTGTTAACCACTGAACCAGGGCCAGGTGTGGCGCCCATGCCAGGACAGAAATTAAAAAGTGTAAAAAGAAATTTAGACTGAGGTAGTAGTAATCCATGCAAAATGTTCGGGGTCCCCCTATTCAGAATGGATATGTATATTATGTATATGTACATGACAGAGTTTAAGATAAGTTGGTTGTAATATAATGGTAGTCAGGTTCCCTGTCTCTCTGCCCTATGGTAGTGCCTGAAAAATTGGCATCTGGCCTGCCTGGTCTCTATGGGCCAGGAAGACTGAGAGCTAGAGTACTAAAACCTGTGATAGTTACGATCAGCTGACAGACTTCTCAGCCTATTTATTACAGCTGTATAATATATCATATCATAGTATATCATCATCAATAATAATAATAATAATAATAATAATAATAATAATAATAATAATAATAATAATAATAATAATAATAATACAACACGCATACACGCATGCAGGCATTCTCATACACACACACACACCCACCCACCCACCCTCCCACTCACCCACCCACCCACCCACCCACCCCAACCCACCCACCCCCACCCACCCCACCCACCCACCCATCCACCCACCCACCCACCACCCACACACACACACACTTCCCAAATGTCCCTACCCTACATCATTGAATTAAATCACTAAGGTGTGTGCGTGCGTGCGTGCGTGCGTGCGTGCGTGCGTGCGTGCGTGCGTGCGTGCGTGCGTGTGTGTGTGTGTGTGTGTGTGTGTGTGTGTGTGTGTGTGTGTGTGTGTGTGTGTGTGAATGCCTGCATGTGTGTATGCGTATATATATAGTCTATCACCAGGATTAAAGACTATCAAGCAGAACAAATAAATGTTTGTAACTGTCTAATGTCTACTATGTATTCATCGTTTGTAATGTTATGTCATGTATAAATGTTATATGTAATGGGTCCTCCACCTCATAAGCATGCTCTTTGATGGGCCACCTAAGCGCATTTTGTAAGTAATACTATAGATAAGCAAATACAATTTACTTGAATTTAATTTAATTCAATATGCTATTGATCAGAGTTGCAGTGAATTCAGTGATTCTAGTGGGTCTGGTGATTACATGATAAATATAATTCGTATTTAGAAGATTTTTCAGCTCTTAAGTGTACAAACTATGTTGGTTCATGGGATCGATATTGAAATCTCCCATGAAGTATCATTTTTTTCTCACACTCAACTGTTCGCAGTGAGTCAATAAATTTATTTCTTTCACTGCCAGGTGGCCCTGAACTATTGGGTCTCCAAAGTGGAATCTGCCACTATTTGTGTAACAGTCTATTTGATGTGGTGACGTAATAAGATGGCTGCCATTATGCTTGAGGTGTATTCTCGGCACGATGCCATGCTAGGTACCCTAGGTGTACCTCCTTCCACAGTATCCAAAGGTGAACATAAATGTGGTTGTATTATGAGAAGCTCCTTTCCACAATATGTACATGGACAGTAAGACATACAGTTTGTACATGATTTACGTAGACAGCTTACTAGTACTACACAAGTAAGACAAGTCTTTATACACAGGGCGAGGGCTGATGATGACGCACAGATTCCACCTTTTATAACAATGTAACTAGGTCAAAAAGTTTGTGGCTAACAGTCTGTTTTATTGCTTTTGATGTTTTTGTTTTTCTCCGAAGGTCAGTACTAGCACCAGTGTTTATCATTGCACATCGCTTGGTGTGAAGCAGGTGACAAAGATTTCTGGACAGAGGCTCAATCGCAACAGGCAGCTTGTCACCAATAAGCCAGGAAAGTTGAGATGCATCTCAGACAAGCTACAGTAGAAGCTCACCGTCTGCAGCTAATATATGCCAAGTGCCAGGTGATACTGAATCGATGATGGGCTGTTCCATATCTTTGAGTAGCCGACTTCTGATACCTGCTAACTTGTGGCATTGGATTAGAAAGTACAACCGGTCTTTTACATCTTTCCCACAAAGTGGGCGTGCGCTGTTCTCAAACTGGTTAAACTTAGCTAGGAGTCCCTGCAAGTGGTAGATCCCTGCTACCAAATTTCCCATAATCATCACAAGTTTAACATCGAAAGAGTCTTGAGAAACTGTTGACCAGATTGGATGTGGTTTCGCTACCCTAACTGCCACTGGATTCACGCATCTTGCTGATGACTCAAGCATCAGGATCTACCCATATGATTGTAGACAGTGAGACAAGGTTTACATTAGGCTCACGCCTAGGATGAGGGGAGGGGGCTGGGGTTTGGGGGAGGGGGTGGGGGGACTAGGATGGCGAAGCCGGTGGAATTCTGATACCAAATTTGCTTTGTGGGTTATTCATATGATTTTAGATTGCTAGGAGATGTCTGCATTAAGTCGGGGTGCAGAACATGTAGGATCGCGTTGGTATACCATCGACTGCACATTCAAGTGTATGGATGGTAATGATGTATTGTATATTACATTATTTGATCAATCGCTCATGCCTGTGCAAGTATAATTGGCGCTTCATAACATTTGAATATTTCTTGGCCCAATAATAGTCCAGTTTTCAACCCAGAAAGCAGTAATGTAAATTTCAAGGCAGCTACGTGGTGTGTACAAATGATCTCAACCACACAACTTGGAATAATTAACACTTTAATGTCCAAGAAAAGCTAAGAATGTCCTGAGACAATGTCCATTTGCAGACCAAGAGGCTATTTTTTTTAAATTTTACCACTGGAATGACGGCCACGGTTATCAAGCAAGTCATCCAATTTTAAAAACTTTGACTTTTGACTTTCAAAAGAACATTCCTCAAGATCACTTAAAATGTCAGTTAATTTGATCATTAAAGGGTTAATATATTTCATGCATTGTTTGGTGCTTATCAGGTTAATCCAAACATGTACTGAGAATGAGATAGCATTATATTCCTCTCATTTATAGAATGCAATGACTTCTGAGTACATGCTTGGAATAGCCTATTGCATTATTGTAAATGACATTTCTGGACATGCAGCTTTTATTTTTAATAGGTATAGCCATATTTTGTTCTTAAGAGAATGGCCTTTGTAACCATATTACTTTGAACACATGAATAAAATATTAATCTATAGAAATAGGACATTTTGATTGATGTGACAATAAATTTAAGAAAAAATGCATTTCTTAGCCTGGTCCGTTACAGAGAAAATTGGTATAATCTATTGTCACAGATGCTAAATTAAGTAGGCGATGGTTTATACTCTAAGCTAAATGGGATGAAATGCATAACTTCTCCTTCTCAAGGGTTGTTAGAGGGCGATTTGTGTCATTTCAGTCTATCACGGAAACACATTACGCGTCTCTGTTAGGCGCTGTAGAATTTTTTATGTACCTGGAATTTCTTAACTTTAACTATTTTCCTACTAATTCGCATCTCCTCTGGTGTGATAAATAAACAGCTAATCGTTTAGATGTGTATATTATGAATTATTACCTCTTGTCTTGAAGACACTCGGTTGGATTCTAGCGAGAACGTAACTGTCCAACAGGAGGATTCCCACACAACTATCACGTTTCCAACAGATGCTGACATGCGCAGTGTCCAATCTATGGATATCTATGGTAAGGATGCTGTGGGCACGGGCCACGTACTAGAGAAGGAATATACAGAACAAGAAGCAGAGGAAACTGACCATATTAAATTTATTTATTTTTAAGGTGTGTTTTCTTATCGAAATGATATAGATTTTAATTACAGCGCACGGTCTCGTAATGGCATATCAAATCAATAAGAACAACGTTACAATTAAATATTGTGTCCAAAGATATCAGCTTTGTTTGTTACCAGTTTTCGAATTGAAAAAAATTGATTTCTCAATATAAGCTATCTCGGAGTTCCGAATGCGCATGTGCAGCAAACGTTTGGTCAAAAGTCAAAGCACATAAACAAACTACTTTGTGTGCCTTCGCTTAGCAATAATTTTACAGCGTTTTCAGCGAAATTTACAAACATTTTGCTTCATAAAAATAATATTCTTACGTAGTAATCACTGCATGTTTATAAAAGAAATTTCATATAGCTAACGCGAATCGCACGAAATACCCTATTTTCATATATGCCCAATATAGTTAGCCTATATAATATGTGTATAGCTGTTTGATTCCAGCGACTGTCGCCGGGTATTATACATACATTTTTTTTATTCATACTGATTAAAACCTACAAAATTAACAGTTTGTAACTACTATTTATTTATATATAATTGGCAGCCTCGGCAGTTAGCGCGTCGACGCCACACACATTCAATTCAATTCAATTACAGCCAGCTATGTGATCGTTCGGCCAATCAATTAGGTATATATACACACCATTGCAGTGGCGTCGTGTATGGGGCGGTTTGGGCTACCAAGTAGCCTAAATGCATGACTGAGTGATCGACCAAACCAACTGAGTACATGGCTGGCTGGCCCGCTGACCGACCGACTCACAGACAGACCAACTGACTGACTGACCCACCCACTCATTCACTGACCGACGCACTCGCTCGCTCACTGACTCACTCACCGACTCGCTCGCCCGCCCGCTGGCTGCCTGGCTCACTGGCTGGCTGGCTCGCTCACAAACTCACTCACTTGCTGACTGACCAACTCACTGACTCACCGACCGACCAACCCACCGACTCACTCACGAGTGAGTGACCGATAAATTGTGTGGGTGAATGAGTGAGTGAGTGGCAGGCTGATTGACCAACTGGCCGGTCACCCGACCAACTAACTGGCTGACTGGGTGGGTCGGTGGTGGATTGGGTCATAGGTAGATGTCTGTCTGCCACTGGAGCTGCCACATGTCTGGCTGTCACCCTGGCTGATTGCCTGATATGGATGCCTAATTGTGTGCCCTGCCCAGCCCAGTCCTGGCTGCATGCCTGCCATGCCCTGGCTGCCTGACTACCTGTCATGCCCTGACTGACTGCCTGCCTGCTTGTCCTCCACTGTCTGCCTGATTGCCTGCCAGCCCTGCTCTGGCTGCCTGATTGCTTGCCCTGCCCTGGCTGCATGTCATGACTGCCTGGCCTGCTATGGCTGTCTGTCATGCCCTGACTGACTGGCTACCCTGGCTGCATGCCTTCCTGTCCTCCCCTGGCTGCCTGATTGCATGGCTGCCATGTCATGCCCTTGCTGACTGCTCTGATCTGGCTGTCTAAATTACCTGTCATGTCCTGACTGATGCCACCACTGGCTGGCTGCCTGCCTGCCCTCCCTGGTTGCCTGATGCCTGCCTGCCCTCCCCTGGCTGCCTGCCTGCCCCTGGCTGCCTGATTGCCAACCTGCCCTCCCTTGGCTGCATGATTGCCTGGCTGCCAGTCCTACCCTGGCTGCCAGCCTGAGTAGTTTGTTTGACTGATGTTTATTTATGTATAATATGATAAACATAATTATACTCTGTTTGGGACAATTCCTTTATCAACGAATAGCGCAATCTACGCACACGTATTACATTGAATGATTACATTAGGTAGCCTAATAGTGCCTTTAGGAGACTAGAGGATTATATAGTGTTAAATTGGGAATAGTAGAACAATGAAATTGTAAGACCCAAGTATGCGTAATACCATACACACAAACTATATAAGCCTACACTGTCAGTCTCACATAATCACTGACATTACATAGACTTAAAAATAAGCATATTGTAATTGTACTTCTAAAATACATATAATAACTACATTTATTTATTGAATTTATGCAAAATACAGTAGTATAGTGTGAATCCACTTATAATCGGAACAGCGAATTAATCGAATTGGCACCGGGGCGAATGCGCTTGCCCGCGTTGTTTTCAGCCTCCAGTTGCGTAAATATTATTTGATTTTCTAATTCTGCCGCATAAATATCTTGATATGATTTCATATCACGCTGTCGCTAAGAATTTCACAGATAAGAACACCATAAAACACGCATGTATGAGGAGGAAAATTTGTAGCGTAGCATTCATAACCGCAGAGGTGTCAGACTCGAGAGATTTGTTTATGTGCTTTGACCTTTGACATTACCCATAATTCTTTGCAATTCTGTAACTCCGAGAGAGCTTATTCGCTTTATCATCTGGCACCATACCTCTCAACTCTCACGCATTCATCGTAAGACTTACACATCTGGCTTCATTCTCACTCTCACGCAACTACATGCAAATCTCATCTAATATTTTCATCAAAGTAGTATCGGCCAGTAAGGTGTTTTCGACGGTCATGTGATTTCGAGGGTACATACTTTTAACGTTCTCACGCGCACGTCGCTTAGGCAATGTCAATAAATCATGTGTCATTAAATAGATATAAATTTCAATAATTTTTTTCTATTTTCCGTTAGGCAAAACACCTATGTTCATTTTCAATACTACATTTACTGGCATGGGGAGCTTATGTAGTTTTCAGATTTAGTTTGATTTTTCTCTACCCGCAATGGCAATTCAAACAGGCCCACGTTACCACATACGATATAAATTTCAATAATTTTCTATTTTCTGTTAGGCAAAACACTTATGTTCATTTTCAATACTACTGCAGCAGTGGTCAGAAACATGGCAGGTCCGATTTAATCCTCAAAAATGTTCTATAATACACATAGGCCATAATCACTTTAATACTTACTATCAAATGATAGATGATGGGAAAACCCTAAAATTACACGACGAAAATATAATCAATGACCTAGGCGTGTCAATAGAAACAAAACTAACATTTGAGAGCCATATAGAGAAGATAACTTCCAAGGCTAATAAAATGACAGGCATAATATGGCGTACATTCTAATATATAGATGAAGACCTGTTCATGAAACTTTATCCCACATTAATCTGCTCTCACCTGGAGTATGCTGCCCCTGTATGGTCACCAAACACATGGAAACAAGCAGAAAAACTTGAAAAAATTCAGAGACGAGCTACGAAAATGGTGCCCAACTTAAAAAATCTAAATTACCAGGCAAGATTAGAATATTTAGAACTACCAAGTCTAGTATACAGAAGAATAAGAGGGGATCTTATAAATGTCTATAAGTACATGCATAACCTGTATACTGTGGACTCTAGAAAAATTCTAATTATCCGTCCAAGAAAGAGAACTAGAGGTAAAAAATTTACATTACTAAACAAAGAGCAAATACATCGCTTAGACAAAGCTTTTTCTCTAACCGTGTCATAGACTGGTTGAACTCCCTGATGCCTGAAGTTGTTGAAGCTCCATCTCTAAATAGTTTTAAAACCAGACTAGATAAACTATTTATTCAACATCCTGTATACTATAATTATAGAGCTCTAGACAAACCATGTGATCCAAAAATGACTTAGGTAATGTAGCTCATCACCAAATTTATTGAATAGCTGATAATAGGATACAATGTCCTAAAAAGCTGTACATGTTATGATTATGATTATTTACATGTACCAATTTCCAAATGAAAAACTGAAAGATTTTAACTTTTTTAATGTTTTGCTGAAATTTGCTGCTACTTGTTTATCACGAAAAGCGGAATATAATCTGATCCAGATTTACAGCTATAAATTAAGTTCTGTGCTTGTATCAGACCTGTTTATGGCATTATTGTCGGTGACAGACTCCTTTGCTCAAATCATAAAAATGACATCAATTCACCGCCTCACTAGAGTTAAAATTACGCGATTACATCACCCTTGAAAACATATGACGCATTACTGAGATTGCATCTGTAGATCTGGTAGTGGATATTTATAAGCAGTAAGTTTATTTTAGGGTTTATTTTTATGCATGTTTTATTTCGGTGAATGTTTGCTAGTTACGAAATTAACAAAATTTGTTAATAAAATTCCTACCCTTATATTAAATCGGCGAAAATGTGCTTACACCCTCGAAAACCCATTATCCGATGATATGTCTAATGCACTTTTTACTGTAAAACAGTGGTCTAGTGATGAATACAGTCGATAACAGCCACGGTCGAGAATAGCCACCAGTATATCCAGAATTCTGATCTGTTAGATTTCAAGAATCTTGAATACAGTCGATAACAGCCGCGGTCAAGAACAGCCACCAATATATCCAGTAGGCTTGCGCGATTTTTTGATTTAATCGTGAAGTTCGATTTATTTTTTAAATCGCGATTTTTACGATGTAATTGAGGAAAAATCGGAAAATTGTCCAAAATTTCATGTTTTTAAAAAATTTGAAGTGTGTACTTTTCCGTCGCATTTTATCAGTACATGAGTACAATTATAATCGATTCACGCCTGTGTTCATTGTGTTTATATCCCGCCGTGCCATGCACGTGTCGAATAATTACTAATCGCAACACAAGGCGCTACAATAAACAAGCGAACAATAGCGAGGTAACACCTTTGCCATTGAGAAAACCAGCTAGTTACTCCGTCGAATCGCCATATAATTTTCTTTCTTTCACTGCAGACCCTGAGTCTGTCGTGAAATGCCAAGAATATACTTAGTTGCAGAGTATTAGGCAATCAGTGAACATACTTCTATTTAATTCTAGAGTTAGCAATTTCAGGCGGTGTAATAATTTTTCCTTTTTGATTCAGTTGTCATGTCATATTAAAGAAAATAAAGCAACAGCATTCCTGATTGTTTGATTTTGAAATGTGCGTTCTGTTGATTACTTTTAAATGTAAATCGTACATTCTGAAAGCAACTATAAACTGCCCTATAAGACAAGTTTACGCCGTTACACTCGTACCTACTCATCATGTAATTTATTTTTTTCTCGGCGACATTTTATCTCCAATTTTGATGAAATAAATAATGTTTAGTAAACTATACGCAATATTTAGGCGGCCCCAATTAATAATTTCACTCCCGCGATGATGGATATAAGGTATACATTAAGCATAGACATAGAATGGTTAGAATACCTCGCATGAAAATGTGTTCTAATTTCGTGCTATTTTTGTATCATTTATTTCAACTTTTTCTGGAAACAAGTCACGTTACCTCGGTTTATACTTTTGGGAATTTGGACCTACGATTTAATCGAAAATTGCGATTTAAAAAAATAAAATTGTTTCAAAGCAAAAATCGCGCAAGCCTAATATCCAGAATTCTGATCTGTTAGCGGGTTTAGTCTAGTTGGTTTTGCCGAATGTGCATATATCACATATGTATGCATATTGGTTACTAATGACTCACCACAAAGAGGTCAGCCTAGGGAACTGTTTTCATGACAGACGGAGTCAGTGAAGCACTGACGCAGTCCGTGGTTCATGCGTCTTGGCATTCCGGAAGATGAAGATTCACGGACTTGGTTTGGTGAACCAGTGACTCCCAATGGTTACTGGTTCGTAAATTTCAAGATGGCGGAGCCCAGCTTAATTGTACAACTGATTTAAATGACGCGATCTTGTCAATGTTTTTAGTGTATGCGGTCGTCTGCGATTTATATAGACTTAAACTAAAGTATAAATCGAGTTACGATCAAATTAATTGCTAAAGTTACCACACTTTGGAATGCTTGTAGGTTGAAAACATTGCCACGAAATTGCAATCGGCAAGCCTCGTCAATTTGTGTAAATGCCATTTTGGAATTTCTGCTTCATGGTTCGTGGTTTAAACCAAATCATCAAATTCACTGACTCCGACAGTCACGAAAACAGTCCTTAGATTGAGAGATGAACCTGGAAACATAGTATAAACAGTAGAGCTGGGCACTATTGACATTTACATGATGGTATCGGTACCATGAAAAAATACCGCGGTACCACAGTATACCATCATCTGAGTTTGAGGCATGCCATAAAATTAGAACAAATTTTTTCATTTCCTTTTCATTTCCATCTCCAATCAACAGTAAATATAGGTAAAATAAATAAATCGGCTTTCTGATTTCGAGAAGAAAAACATTATGGCTATTGCGACTGTTTAGTTTCACGACTTTATTAGGTCACTATTTTTATTGACATAATATCATTCACGGGAATATCGGTCAAAGTGTGTAGTCGACTCGCTAACTATAACACGCTGTTTGAGACATTGGAGCACGCTATTTTCAATCTGGATTGTTCTTGCTATTAATGCGTGCGACCAGCAAACGGTAAGTTTTATTTTGGCAGTCGAGCACGTTGATAAACAGAGTCCAGACAAAATCTGCGAGTATTTAAACAAGGCCAGTGTTGTACTCTTTTATTTCTGTTGGAGTCGTATATTCGGTTACTCGCGAAAACAGGCCTATACACATGCATATAACACGACATTGAACATAGCCGATTCCAAAGCTTCTGATAATTACCAAGTACCCGATGTGCAGACTCGTTACTCACCATGCTTCACATGAACAATGCATGTAAAAAGCTATTTCTGCGAACTTCCGATGTGTAGCCAGTTGAAAAATGAATTACAAAAAATAAAATACTATAATTTTTATGTGTCGTTACTTGAACTGGATTTAATCCTTAAAGAAGTTTCTTAAAACAAAAAAAAACACCCAAAAAACCCGACTTCAAAGCTGCTCGTTGTTAATAAATTAGCACGTTATCAAAATGGCGCGAACAAATACTACGTTTTAGTAAATTTTCATTGATAAATTCAGCAAAGTAATATATTTTCCCATGGTAATTCTCACTGCTGGTATTGCAGCCCATAATCCTGCCACATGGCAGCCTCAGAATCGGCAGCGACCGTCACTACCCTCACTTTGTGTCCTGGCAGCATTTCTAGAACAGCCTGCAGGGCTTCATTTCTAGAGAATCGTGGTGAGCTAAAAATTGCTCTCCACGATTAGTGCTTAGGCGAGTGATTGATCCTCTAGCAGAATGAAAATCTGCACATATGTTATTAACCCTTTAATGGTCAAGCCGACCAAGACCAGCGCCTGCAGTGGTCTTGAGGAATGTCCATTTGCAGGCTAAGAGAAGACAATTTTTGAAAATTTATCATTGGAATGACTGGCTCGATAACCGAGCCAGCCATTCCAGTGATAAATTTTCAAAAATAGTCTTCTCTTGGCCTGCAAATGGACAGTCAATAAAAATATATTTCGACTTTCTTGACCAAATTTGACCATTAAAGGGTCAAATCTGCGCTTAAAGGGATATTCCACTGGGGGATTTTATGCATCTGACGTAAAGTACTAATTTTCCGCATTGATTTGAGACCAAAAGCACAATTTTATGCCAACAAATAAAAAAGATATCCTCAATTTAAATTGCTAAAGTAACCAGTAGATAGAGGCGCCATTTTGGACAAGCAGCTGACGTCACCGACACACCAACTCTGTTTGCCCGATCGAGGATAGCCGTAACCAGGGGAGGTAAATCTTGCATCTCGTGGATAATTAGCGTACTGGCTAAACAACTGACACTTTGCCACAGTGTTTGGAGGAAATTAAAGTGCAATTAGTGTCCCGATGATCGCGCCAGTCATTGTAGTGCTAAATTGTCAAAAATTGTTTTCTTATAGGCAATTTCTATTTTTAAAAAACATTGAAGGGTTATGCCAGGAGCGTGTTTGCAATCAACCAGCTACAACAAATTCTTGAAAAATATGTTAGTTGAATAAATGTTGAATGTAATTTCTCTGAAAGCTGTTGCTATTGCAACTTCTGCTTCCAGTCAAATTCCAGTTTCAAAGTATTCAACAGGCAGTAAATATGGGTCAACATTTAAAGATTTGGGATCAATTAGTTAACCCTTTCAAGGAACGAAAAGCAGAAAGCTTAAAATTAAGGCCTATTGTGTGAAACTAATTAGTTTGGAAACTACTGCAACATAATTCCAGGAAAATTTAATTCAGAATATTCAACACTCAGTATAGTTATTTTAAAATTGGGAGTAAACGTTGTAAATGATTAATAACGCTGGATTTCAATAGTGTGAAAGCACTAAACTACTAATAATTTCTAGCGTACACGTGTCATTATTTACTAGCTGTCACCTACTATTGTCTACGAAGTAAGCCGCGAAGCGGTTGCCTATAATTGACCGACCGGGCAATCAGCGACATCGTTTCATTTTGGTTTGCAAATCTCGTTTTACAATTGATGCAAGCAAATACGACGTCAATTGTCGAGTTTGATTCTGTTATATTAAAATTAAGTACCGCGCCTTTTGTTTTGAAATGCATGACACATTATTTTAAAATTATACACACTATATGTTCTAAACTTGTGTCATCTAAATTTAAATGTGGAAGATATCCATCCAGTGCCGATGTTATTAAGCCATCTTTTAGTTAGCCCCTTTTCATGCGGATGCTTCTGTGGATCCGGTATCTGAAAATGTGAATTTCCGTACCCTTTCCATGATCGTTTCTATTACTGCTTGACATGCGGACATGATGCGATTTAACCATTTCACGCCAGCACTGGCCTCTGCAATCGTCAAGTTGAGGACGCAGGTCAAAAGAAGGCTATTTTGAGAATTTACAACTAAAACGACTGTCTCAGTAACCGAACCAGCCATTCCAGTGGTAAATTTTCAAAAATAGTCTTCGCTTGGCCTGCAAATGGCCATTCAATAAGGAAATATTCTGATTTTCCTGACAGAATTTTGTCATTAAAAGGTTAATTCATATTCGGCCTTCATAACGCGAAGTAAACAGGTAAATCTAAAAGCGCTGGCGATATTTTGCTGGTGTGTCGTTGACGTCATAATCTCGCGGTTTCTCGCTCTCGTAGCGAGAAAATGGATGCGCCCAGGAGCCACGTTTTCGAGCGTTTTGGGCATATTCATTTTATTATTTCTCGGCAATGGAACAGTGTATTTTATATTTTTTTGCGGCAACTATTTCGGATTATAGTATACTTTTAGTTGACTTATGCCCGATTTTCACTGGAATTTCCCTTTAAGTAGTAAAATATCAAAATTTTGATAAGTTTTGAGAAGAAAAGTTAGGCGAGCTGCGTGAGCGAGAGTGATAGCTCGCCTCAAAAATGATTCCCTGAGCCTGAAAGATGGCAGTATAATCATCTGCCCTCCGACTTGACCTGACGGTAAACAGTAGTGATATCTGCTTAAACGCATCCCCAGGGATGATATAACCACACCAACCGAGCTGATCTAATCACACCAACTTATCAAATACGTTGCAAGAAATTCAGTGGATTTTCTGAGATAAAGTCACGCCAACGGAAATAACTTATTAACAGTGTTTCACCATAGATAAAAGGGTGACATGCATTAGTCATAATCAATAAAAACAACATCACCTTCATACAACTTACGGTTATTCATTTTGAACCACCGCAATGTGTGCGTTAAATGCTGTTGTCATTTATTGGGAGAAAAAGTTCAAAATTTACATTTTTGGCGTGAAAAAACCCAACAGGGATTATTTAATTATTAGCACCCACAGTGTTGTAGCAACACTGAGATTTAATTGCAGGAAACCACTACAATGGGCTGAATATCCTAAACAAATACAATGAAGACTGCTCTAGCCAATCAGCTATCATATATACGTCTTCAGTAAATCAAAAGGAACATGCACATTCTGGCCACGCACAGACATATTAGATTGCTGATCAGTCTGTATTAATCTTTTGAGTTATACAGACGCAAACTTGTAAGATTCAAATTCTCTTTTTCAAAATAATTTTCCTCAGTTTAATTTCCATATGGTACAATCGTGTGCATTCCAAATCTATCATTTTTGACGAAATCAATTCAATCCTTTAATGGATCTTTTCCAAACACTGTAAATTTAGACTCTTCCGGAGAATATCGCTTGAATTTAGATTCAAATATTTGTATGTCTTAAATCTAGGATTTATATTCAAAATTATGATTCAAATATAAGGCAGTCAATTTTGCACATTTCCGCATATGAAATTAATACGAATCATGATAGTGGACAGATTTTATTTAAATAATTTATTCATGCATTTCAAACATTTTTTTTATTTCAAACATCTGAATTACAGAAATTAAATTTTATGCCTATGGGATAACGAATTTTCTACAGAAACCAAGTCCGATCTTTAGCAACTCTGAAAAAAATGGGAACCATAAGTTAGAAATAGGAAGTTAGTTAGAAACCAGTATCTAAATGAATTATAGCAACATTTACTAATAAATTTGTTTGCAGGAATTTACGAATTTATCATAGAAAATGTGCATTTGCCGAAGAGAATATTTTTTCATGAAATCTTATCACTCGACTGAGTGGCCTGATAATCAAATTAAGCGATTATTATTAGCGAATCTAGCGGCAAAGTTACCAATTTTCGTTCGTTGGTAAAATAAATTTTGCAATATTTCTGAACTACGACTGCGTGTTTTTGGCCTCATATTTTGTCAAATTTTCCCCTACGTGTTATCTATTCGTGCGCAATACATTCGGGAAAGTAACCATTTTAAAGAATGGATTTCAACTTTTTCTTGAACACCTTGGCCAAATAGAAGCCTAGGCTTTAAGTTTAAGCCTTAAATTTGTTCAAAAAAATAAAAGAAAGTTTCAAAGACAATGTCAATTTGCAGACCCAGTAAAGACTATTTTAGAAAAATGGTCACCAATAGCCTTCTCTTAGTCTGCAAATGGACATTTCTCAAGACCATTACAGAAGGCGTCTTTGGCTGATATGAGTGTTAAAGAATTTTTTGGGTCAAAATCTTAGATTTTGTTCAAAATTTACTGGAAAAGATCATATCGCTTCTTACCATTTTGATCGATTTCAACCACACAAGTTAGGCTGAAAGGATGCTACATGTATGATCATAGGCTCTAGAACTTTCATTCAGAATTTTTATTTGTCAATTTTTAAAGTAAAAACCTCAGATTTTATTTTAAATGTATCGGAAATTCTCACATGTTGACCCTTAGATAAAGTTAATTCCATATGATTCACTATATGCTGTTGAAATTTTTGAAACAAATCTGACTCTAATCTAGCTATTGATTCTTGGAGGTCATGGAATTTTTAATTTTTGGTCACGGAAAGTTATGGAAAGTTATGGAAAAGTCATGGAATTTCAAATACTGAAAGGTGTACAAACCCTGATGAGAGTCTTCAGTGGATACACTAATTTCAGTGGTTTTTTGATAAAATTGGGGTTTCAAACGGTTCTGCTTTTGATTAAATACCCTTAAATCTAACCCTTTTCTAAAGGGGGTACATGTCAGTGTTTTTCTTCATTTGCCACTCTCATCTCTGAATGATTGAGACCCGTTTTGAAGAAGATTTAAACACGGTCAAACTATTTGGACACGTTTAAATGTTCGGTGGCTAGCATAAATTTTCTTGACGAGTTTATAATTCTGGCTGTTACTGTCATCGCGTTCGCGTATTAATTATGGTAACGTGACACTGCCTACTTATGTCTACTCCACATATAAGAAATAATCCAAAACCTATTACTAAGTATTAAATTATCACTAAATTTCACAGTCATATACAATTCCATACATTCACTTCTAATACATGTAGCACCTTTCCCGGAATAAAATGGCATGTGAGTCTTACGAGTGCGCTATTAACTTACATATTTATTTGTTGTTTACTGATTTTCCGGGAATTTCCTTTGTCTGGATATATGGTATTAACATTTTAAACCATATTTTCATAATTCGTTAGCAATCTCGCTAAATTCGGCACATCCCGGTGCTTTGGTTGTTTATGAAAAAGAAACTGTGAAAGCAACCATATATGTATGATCACACTTCATCAGGGAATTCCCAAACGTCCCGATATAGGGTAGTAACGTTTTAGACCAAATTTTCATACTAGCCTGACTGTTCTCACCGTGATATCGCATACGCATTACGTTTGGGTTATAAAAAGAAGGAATTACACATGTGCAGAGATCTCTTCACTAGTAGTAAATGCCAGGACGACCACAGGCAAGATAAATAGTTTGTATCGTCGTATTTCCAGCGTGTAAAATTGTATAACGCGCATCAAATATATAGCACCACCTTTTAAATTTAAAATTATTAGCTGGTTTAAAGATTTCAGTGGATTCGTCCGAAAAAAATAAATGGGTCAAAACAAATTAGACGCATCAAAACAAGAGTTTAGGCTAGGGCTGTAACAATATGCAATACATAATGTGTATTGCAATATTAGCCCTGGCAGTTGACTATAGGGGTGCGTACTGGTTTACGTGAAGACGGGACAGGTGATTCCCGATGGATTCCCTCATCACCATCTTATATGATTCTTAATATGCTGAATTCGTAGTTGCCGCTTTATTTCTGCGGGCCTTCTGCTTTGCTTAATTCCTTTTGGTTGTTCTCAGAACAAGAATTATTTTAGGCCGCAACTGGCTGATATCTACCTACAGTAGCTATTAGACATGGCTGTCACGGAGAACAGATGCCCTAAGACATCAATACTGAAGACAGCGCTCATACATGTTACTTAGTAAGATCTCCGAACTAGATAAGAATCCGGACATCCCGCTCGGTAACCACATAAAACATTACAAGACATGGGTTACATTTCACGAAAGCATTATTAGGCCATTTCTCTTATCGTTATGGTGGGGTTAAGAGAGACGAATACCCACTGTAAATGTCCTTCCCGCAAGGGCGTTGCAGATCTAAATATCATGCCCAGACATTTTAACGGAATTCGGTGGGGGGTACGTATCTCGCCCATCACCGGGTCCTATGGACCTAACCATTTACATGTAACCTGTCGTTAGGTTTATATACAAGTTGCCAGTTTTGCACTGTGGTGCAGGAGGATTGTCAGTAAATAAAATAATAATTAATACATGTGTTTTCGCAGTGCTTTCCTACATTGGCTTAAAGTGCTAATTACTAAGTATCCAAAGATACCACTTGTACCCTTTGGCCTTCCCAGTGTGGTTCCCTGTTCCCGCCACGCTGGACGGATGCCCAGTTCCCCACACAGGATGCAGCCTAGGCTGGGTACCTCTCCGTATATGCCTGAGATAAAGACCTCCAGGTTATGGGACCATAATCCGGGACAGAGTCAAGATGCACACCGTCTTATATGATTCTTAATATGCTGAATTAATAGTTTCCACTTTATTTATGCGGGCCTTCTGCTTTGCTTAATTAGCTTTTAGTTGTTTTCAAAACAAGAATTATTTTTGGCCGCAACTGGCTGGTATCTACCTAGCTATTAGACACGGCTGTCACTGAGAACAGATGCCCTAAGACATCAATACTGAAGACAGCGCTCATACATGCTACGTAGCAAGATCTCCGAACTGGATAAGAATCCGGACATCCCGCCCCGTAACCACATAAAACGTTACAAGACATGGGTTACTTTTCACGAAAGCATTATTAGACCATTGTTCTATCGTTATGGTGGGGGTAAGAGAGACGAATACCCACCGTAAATGTCCTTCCCGCAAGGGCGTAGCAGATCTAAATATCATGCCCAGACATTCTTATGGAATTCAGTTGGGGGGGGGGGGTACATATCTCGCCCGTCACCGGTCCTATGGAACTAACCGTTTAACCTGTCATTAGGTTTATATGCAAGTTGCCCAGTTTTGCACTGCGGTGCGGGAGGTTTGTTAGTAATAAAAATAATAATTAATATATGTTTTTTCAGTGCTTTCCTACATTGGCTAAAGTGCTAACTACTAAGTATCCAAAGATACAAGGGAAATGTATGTGACACCACACCCTGGCCATCACCGCTCGGAAACCCCAATAGTTTCCCAGAGTCGGATCAGCCCATGGTGTGGATAGGGACATCCAAACAATTAAGAAGCCACAAGGCTGAGTGGAACATGAAGAGAGACAAAATCTTGGAGGTATGAGTCTTACCGGAGTGCGGGGCTAGATTATCGCACTACCGAAAGAGAAGAGTATATTACAGAGTACGTAATGAAGAAAGTGTCTCTAATCATTTTGAACCTATCCTATCGAGCTGAATAGAAAGTATTTAGTCGGTAGCATGCCGGGATAAACAGAATTATAGCACGGACAGCGACCTCAGTGAAAAATTGTTGGTGGCAGGAGAAAGTGCTGTGTATACATGTACTGTAAGTGTTGCTGTATAGTGTTTCCTACATGCACTGCAGTCCTATATTTTCTATGAATAAGCAAAACATATGAACTGATGGCCACTGGCCATATATATATATATACATAATCTAACCAGAACAATCAATACGGTATCAAATGACAAGATATATATATCAGTACAGGTTAACGAACCTACTATAGTGCGGTTAGCAACACATGGAGGAAAATGAGAATAACTATAAACAGATACAGAAATTATAACCAGCGGTCCTAAGACCGTTACGGTTCCTTTTAGTCATCGGGACCGTTCTTACGGATACAGTATAATTAACGAAATACATATAGAGATATAATTAAACTGCGAAGTATAGTTACTTGAATACTCGGTAGTCATTCTTAAGTTAGGCTACCGTGTTTCTGAAATTGATACGTTATTCCATAGTCGACGTGAGATGATGCGTTCTCCGGAAGCTGAAAAGTTCCCGCAGGTTGGTTCCCACAAGCTGTTTTCCGCAAACAAGATTTCCGCAAGAACACTCATGGCGGGAGGGGTGCATCACTCAGCACTGTAAGCCTAATAGGATGTCTAACGAGCAGTCAGCAAAAGATACGATAGTACTACTGTGGTGAAGAAAGTTCCTGTACACCGATAGCACAGATGGAAGTGTAAACAACCCGATCACAAGCGGGGGTTGTCAGAGGCAAACAAAGATACAAAACAAAGCTTCACTGTGCTGGGTACGTCAGCCAGCTCTGAAGACGCACTGGGCAGTATGTACTTGCTGCGGTCGAAAGTTAGAAGAACCTACACGATATTAGTGCGGTGACGGTTGAAATACTACTTTTTGGCGTGGCCGGCAGATCCGGCGAGTCATCCATCAAAGAACATCCTGCCTCTACATCTGTAGACTCGCATATTCAGGCCGTAAAGGCCTCACCGCAAATTTGTGTTCCGAAGGAGATATTGATATTCGTGAACAATTATCAGAAGTTCCAAATTACTCCCGTGGGTAGGGAGTTACAAAATTGTTTTAGTGCGGTGGATTGGACAACTGCCAGCTACGGGATAAAAACCTGACACATAGCGAAATAGTACATGTAGCTGGTACAGATCCAACCTGTTTGACCCCTGGCCGAGGATGCTCTCGATCACTGGATCGCGTCTCCTTTTATACTCCTCGTGACATCACAGGCACAGGCTCCAACCAATCATTGTTCGAGCAACAGCCAATCAGCGCATAGCTAATAATAGCGCAGCCGAATGTTCTAGAACATTCTAGAAGTTTTTTGTCCACGTGGTTATGACGTCATGGCAATATTTTGAAGATAATCAAGAAGGGTTTTCCGTGGATAACTCAGCCATTTCTGAACCGATTTTGAAATGGTTTGCAGATTTAAAAAGCCCGTTAAATTCTGGTCTTGATTAATGCCAGATTTAATGAGAACAGGCAATCAATAATGATTACAGGGTACCATCTCGGTACACTAAAAGCGCCATCCTATCTTGGTCGTAACTACATGTAGGCGCTCTATCAAAAACAGAATCCTAGCGCGCGCATGCGCATCATGCGTTTTAACGAACTTAGTTGTTTTCGCAACGCTATCTCTCCCATAAGCCTATATACACTTATGGCTCTACCCATGGGGGACGTGTTCAGGAAACGAATCCAGGATGGGCGGCGCGTACCCAGCTTAGCTGGTACGGCCGGTATCCGACCGGTCGATCCGAACTACACGATACATTGTGTAAGTACATCACGAACGCATATTTGAAAATGGTCTATGGCAGCATCAGCACCCAGCCAAATTAGTTACAAAATATTCAACAGCTTCCCTGTATAGTTTTCAGGAAATTGATAGCTAGGGAATTTGGGCAATCCCAACACAAATTTACTTCAAATTACTTCTATTTGGTAATTAGCAAGTGCTAAGTGAAATAATACATGATTTAAAATTGCTTAATTCCTCCACATAAAAGAATCGTGTCTAAAAACACTCAGTTTTCAGATTGTTTTTGTGTACTTTGTAGGTACATGTAGCAGTTTCTAACAGGGATGTAAATTTGTTCTTTCTATACCGAAAGATGGTGATATGACACCACTGTCGCTGATATAACAACAGGAGAGTTTGTAAACAAAACTAATGATACTAATGCCGCTAAAAAGAGAGTACATGTAGAACTTAATTTATTGTAGTAAATCTAGACCTGGTCAAATTCCATTTTTTGTAATACTTTGTATACATAGATAGCAGAATCATAATTTTGAAAATCTAAATCCTGTATCCTTGTTTTGTAAAGTAGTAAATCTGGAGTTAAAATGAAAACAACAATTGTTTTGCCTAATGTTAAAACTATTTTCGTTTTTTACCATATATAGAAACTTTGGATTAGACATGTGCGTGATAAAAATCAATCTAGATTTGAAAACGACATAGCACTCCATGCCAATTCCGTGCACCCATAGACAAGAATTATTATTAAATTGGTGAAATCAACACACTGTTTGACAGCAGCTGGAATACATGTATGTCGTCTGATGCGAAAACTGGACGAGTTTGTTTCATTTCTTTACCAGTTATGTACATTTTTACATGTCTGGAACCTGAAAAAAGTAATTTAGTGAAAACATGTTTTTCACACGTCCAATAAAAAGGTCGTTAAAATAATTACTTATTTTTGCTGCATTTTGATAAAATCCTCAAATGTTGTGTAAAAATGATGTACATGAATCTATTTAAATAAGCATGTTCTGACGATGTCACCATAACAATATATATATATATATATATATATATATATTGTAATTATTTCTCATTCTCCTTTCAGCACGATGTTCTTAACTTCTTGGCTGAAGCGTTTGGTCAGTCTACTCATGGTCATCTTGTGGCCATGTAGACGAATTCTGTGCTTCCTTGGACGTCATCGCAAACCATCAGGATCTATATTGCCAACCGTAAATCCAGATCGATATGTGTCTGTTGAAACTATGCAAAGTGTACCGACAAATGTGAGTGATTATTCTGGTGCCCACACCACCCCTTCCCCCCCCCCCCCATCATGGAGAATGCTCTGACGCATATGTGCATGTGTGTCAGAGCATTCTCCATTGCTTAAAATTTTAACACAGATTTATAGACTTTATATACATCATTAATGTGTGTGCGTGTGCACGCACATACAAACAACATGTACATGTGCATGTGTGTGTCGGAGCATTCTCCATTGCTTAAAATATTAAGACAACAGAAAATGTATAGATTTTAGATATGTAATTAACTGTATAAACTGCTTCTGGTTAAAACCGATTCTTGTGAATACGGACAATCAATAGTGGGAATTGGAAATTCCAAAAATATTACATGTACAAACGTAAAAGGAATGGCAGCAGGTTTCACTACCGTTTCACAGTGAACAGCAGAGTTTTCGATTATTGTCATGATTTGTTGACTCGGTGTATGCACAATGGTTATGTCAGAAGCGAATTTCTTTAATCTCCCTATACTGTACTTGTAATTTTTGTGGTTTGCATTCTCCTCGGTGAAAGTCTTTTTGAGGTTTTGCAAGCAACGGGGATTGTAAAACTTGTGGCACCAGTATTTCGGCTGAAATTCTCGAACTGACTAAACCTATTTACGATTTCTTAAGTTTAAGGTTGTCAAGCCAGTCATTCCACTGGTAAATTTTCATAAATGGTCTTCTCTTGGTCTGCAAATTTACATTTCTCAAGACCACTGTAGAAGCTGTTTCTGGCTGATATACAATGTACATGTAAGTGTTAAAGGATTAAAATATTTTGAGCTGTCTCAAGAGCATTGGTATCCAAAGGTTATTTTGAGCTGTCTCAAGAGCATTGGTATCCAAAGGTTATTTTGAGCTGTCTCAAGAGCATTGGTATCCAAAGGTTATTTTGAGCTGTCTCAAGAGCATTGGTATCCAAAGGTTATTAATGAGGTGTCTCAAGAACATTGGCATCCAAAGGTTATGATACAGTCCGTTGTAACCCAATGGACCTTTCCAGTTTATCCATTAATTATATGATGTCGTAATCAACTATGTGACATGTATGATGAGGTCATAATCAATGATGTCATGAATGATGTGGATAAGTTCGTCACGAATGCTTAATCGATGTCGGACGAAACGATGTACTAATTGTATGGCTTTACTGTTTAATAAACATTCTGTTGAATATTTTGAAGCTAATTTGACTGTGCACTGTTACTGCCATACATACATAGTGACATACATGTACCACCCACAGCAACAGCTCCCAGTCAAATTATTGTCAAAATATTCAACAGCCTACCTGTATAGTTTTCTGGAAATTGATATTCAGGGAGTTCAAGGATTGATCGATCCCAACACAGGCGAAGTGGAAAACTGGATTCCTCCATTATATAATTAATCATGTTAATGAGATTTTGTTGCTGGCATTTGGGGGGTGGGGGTGGTGATGGGGGGTGGTGGTGAGACATGAATTTCATTAATCCCTAGTTGTTGTCCCTGATCCTTTCCTGTTAGCCCTTACCACTCTGATGTCAATATTCTATCTTTTATTTTGTTAATAACAAAGAAACTGGTGCACATTTTTCAACAATTTGGTGGACGATGTCACTGTCATCTTCCACCAAATTTGTTGAAAAATTTGAAAATAAACAGCAGTTCATCTTTTAATTTAATTTGATAATTAAAAATTTTGACATCAGAGCGGTAAGGGTTAATTCGGTTTCCTGTCAACTCAGCTTTACATGAATTATTTCGTGACCTCTTTAACCCTTACCATTCCAGTGTCATAAAATCTACTGTATTCAGGAAAGCTGTTGAATATTATTTTTAACTAATTTGACTGGAACCTGTTGTTGCCATAGGCAGTAACAGCTCCCAGTCAAATTAGTTTTAAAATATTCAACAGAATACATGTATTCCATACTGGTCGGTGAGGATTAAATGATTAATGTATGCTTGTCTATTTACTTAGGATCAAAGCGACCTCGAAATGGAGCCCTGGGATAATTGGGATGTCCGCAGCAATCCCACAGCTGCAGTTGCTACGCAAAACCTTGACAACAGTAACATGCAGGCGGGAGCAAACCATTATTTACCAAATAAGTTTAGCAGAGGAGTATCACACTCCAGCGAATCCGAGCCGGAAGTCGATTATTTTCAAGATATGCAGCCAGCCATTAAACGAACCAAAAAGGTATGGATTGTGTATGTACAATTATTTACGGTATGTTACCCATTTGCAGCCAAATGACCACGTACATGTATTTGTATGTAAAATTATTTACAAGTTAGCACTTTAATGGTCATATCAGCCAAAATTGACCTCTGCTATGGTCTTGTGGAATGTCCGTTTGCGGGCCAAGAGAATGCAATTTTTGAAAATTTACCACTTAAATGGTTATCGAGCCAGTCATTCCAGTGAAAAACTTTAAGATTGTATTCTCTTGGCCTGTAATTTAGACATTCGATAAGATAATATTTAAATTTTCATGACCAAATTTGACCATTAAAGGGTTCATAGATGTGACATTGAATATTTATACCGACGACAAAAGTATCCCCCACAAAAGCGGTCGTATTAGTAATCATTTTGTCTGTACATATACATGTACATCCGTCTTTCCATCCATCCATATGCAATTTGTTGTCCCGACCAGAGGCGTAAGACGTCATATAGGTGTGTACATGTATTGTCGGTAACCTTGATTTATGTATGGATCTGCCCCAAGAGCATAAAGATATGGTCTGTATCAAAAGTTGGCCAATATGATATACTTTTCTGAATTGACATGTTGTAGTTTCAGCGTAGCATGGACTGTTCTACAGTGCAGTTCGGAAATAACTTAACCCTTTAATGGTCAAGCGGGCCAAAATCGACCTTTGCTGTGGTCTTGAGGAATGTCCATTTGCAGACCAAGAGAAGATTATTTAAAAAAATTAACCACTGGGATGCCTGGCTCGATAACAGGGCCAGTCATTTCAGGGGTAATTAAAAAAAATAGTCCCCTCTTGGCCTGCAAATGAACATTTAATAAGCAAATTTTGTGATTTTCTTGACCAAATTTGACCAATAAAGGGTTAACATATACTGTTGAATACTTTGATCATAACTGGATTGGAAAACATTGTTCCCTTAGACAGTAATGTCTTCCAATCCAATTGTGTTTAAATTATCAGTCACAAAAATTAACATTTTGTTCAGTGAATATACACGTACATGTACAACATGGACATACATGTATGTGTCCATTTGCAGGCCAAGAAAAGACTATCTTTGCAAATTGTATCAATGGAATGCCTGGCTCGACATCCGTGCCAGTCATTCCAGGGATATCTTTTAAAAAATAGGCGTCTCTTGGCGCGTGCTAGTGGACATACATGTAGGTGTACATTCACCGAGCAAAATGTTAATTTTCGTAACTGATTTCATTAAAGTGTAATTAAAAGGTAGGTTTTGAAATATTTTATGCAATAGAAATTATTCACGATTATTTAATTCTTAATTATATAAATTCGTGATTTAAAAAATAATCGCGAGTTTCAATTTAATCACGTAATCGCTCAAGCCTAGATATTTACATGTATGTAATAAAGGTAAAAAGATATTAACTATCACCTGTGTACACTAAGGCCAATGATCTACAGCTTCAAAATATTACATATTCTATTTCGCACATGTCAGAAATAAAGAATTCCATTTCGTCACCGGTTTCATTGTTATTTCAGTATTTACCCATCATGCAATGTATCATGCTCTTACATTGTACTTGTGTATGTCCGCTGATTGCCAACCACCGGTGAGAATATGTACATACTGTACTATTCAGCCCTGTAATTCATCATGGGAAAATCAACAATGTACAACATTATGAAATTGATTAAAAGCCAAAGTGTGTCACATTTCAGCCATCACACTTTATCTTCAGATGTGTCAGAATAATGGAAAATGTTTAAAAAAATGTGGCAGATGTGAAAATGTTGATGGGTTTTTTGGGTTTTTTTGAGAAAAATTTTAATTTCTTGATTTTCATCTCAAGCACCATTTTCTGTTTGAAAATGTGAATTCCATTAATTCACCTTCATTTCCGCAAAAACAGGAAATCATTACCTATAGTGGAGACATAGTAAGATGATGTGCAATGCGTACCATTATGTGAAAGAAATGTGCAAAACTGTTAAATAATACTGGATGTATTTCGATCTGATTACGAATTAAAGTTCCTCGCGATGCTATTCTGAAGAAATTGGAAAATCATTACTATAATTTACTGTGACATGCTGAATTTAAAAAAAATACTTTGACTGGGAGTTGTTGCTGCCTTAGGCAGCAACAGCTTCCAGTCAAATTAATTTCAAAATATTCAGCAGTTTGATGCTGGTTTTAATTGACACTTACATGTACAGTACATGTACCAGGGTATGTACGTACACCCCATGTATGGACCATGACAGATGCCGGTCCTGATCCACAAAGATCTGCCATCATTGTTGCATGTGATATTATTGCATACGGTTGATGGCTAATTTTTGCTCTATGATTGGTTCATGAACATCCTCGTAGACATCAATCAGCCCCCGTGCATGACATTTTTCTGTATATTGCAAGCTAGTATATGGCAATATCGTGTAATAGAGCTGGTGTTCACGAGGATGTACATGAAGTGAACCTGTACACGATATGTTGGCTTCGTACTGTACTCTGTGTACAGCAAGGATAAATTTGCCCAATACCAGTGCTCATACAGTGTTTCTCATGGTATCTCAATTTTGGAGGTACCAGGAACCCCACACCTTGAAATGTGCTGGTCCCAAGCTGAAATCCAGTGGCCCCGAACTGAAAGTCGGATATTTTTCCTGCAAAGTCTTTGTAAATTGAAACGGAAACATGATATTCAAATGGAAATTAATGGATGAAGGAATTTTCTCAAGAAAGTCAGCCATTCTCATCTAAAGTTGTAAATCATTAGCTGTTATCCAATGCAGTCTTATCCATGCTAAAATTCAAACGTGCCATGGGCTCACAGCTATGAATTATATGTGTCCCATGCTAGACTTTATGGGTATTTTTGTGCAGAAACCTAGACAACTAATTAATGTTTAATAAGCATACAATATTTTCATGTGCCCCATAGGACCCACTGCCCCACTACCATGTGCTTTTGGACGTATCAAGTTGCATTTTGGGGTACCTTAAAAAGTACACTTACATACATGTATGAGAATCCCTGCTTGCATCATTGATATATCTTTTCTCTCGGGCCGCTGTACGGTCATAAGTGCCTTTCGGAAACAATATTGCTAAAAGCTGTTGCTATTGTGTTTTAGATTTTCACCACAAAATTGGTGTATGTCTTCGGGACCCCACAGACACACATCAACCCAAGTTTGGAAAAGACCGCTCCATTAGTGTTATTGAAAAATGCTTCAAAAATATCTATTTTGAAAACAAGGTTGCTGAAAGCTGTTGCTGTATTTGTTGCTGTTGCCTTTTATCCTTTGGTCACAAAATTGTCATACACGTTCAGGACCACATGAGCAAGCATCCACGCAACTTTGGAGAAGGTTGCACCAGTAGAACCCAAAGTTATTGAAAAATGTGTAAAAATGTCTTGAACACTGTTGCTGAAAGCTGTTGCTGTTGCGTTTTAGACCCCAATGACAGGGTTGGAATTTGTGATTATAAATTAGTATGTAGTAGTAACAATACACCAGGACTATTATGTTACAACAAATATGTAAAAAATTTCCTAATTTATTTATATCTCGTAGGTATATCCTCTTTAACCCTTTAGCCCTCAAATTTATTCAAGAAAATTTAAATTTTCTCATAGAAAATGTCCATTTGCGTACAAAGAGAAGAGTATTTTTGAAAATTTACCACTTGACAGGGCTTGAAAATTAGAAAAGTATTCTCGTGGGCTGCTTGAATGACTGGCTCGGTTATCAACCCAGTCATTCCTGTGATAAATCTTCGATTTGGCTGAGTTATGGAAATGGTTATGAAAAGTTTGAAGGGTTTACATGTACATGTATATATCTACTTTTTCCTAGGTTTTGGTTCGTAAATCGGTTGACAATTCAGTGTCCAGTCACATGTCAAGCCGTCTTCAAATGACATCAGATGTGCCTCTACCTCCTCAAGTAAAATCCAAAATACATAATTTCTTACATATTAATATTTTTAATTCATAAATTAATTTTTCTCTTTACAGTTACACCATTAGTTTGATATTGATGATTATCCATTTTCATGCTTTTTAAGAGTCTGATTATCCGTAAACTAGAGTTACTTCTTCACAATACTTTGGTCTTCACTGTATTACAATTTTTTGAGAAGTCTTTCAAATACTTACCATAAATATAAAATTTGTTTATATTTAAATACAAAATTTAAAAAAATGTATTTGTATGTGGAAATTCCAAAGTACATGTGTTTGTATTTGTATTTAAATACTTTTGAAAGTATTTCACACCAGCTTCGATACACATACAGTTCAGCTCACATATATAAGTTAGCATCATGTTTCCAAAATATGATTTAAGAAATAAAAAACCGTGAGATGGTGTGAAACCGGTATACCGGCCAACCCTAGCTCCTATTTGTTTGCTCTGAGATTGAGATACAGGGAATTTATTGGTGAAAGAGTTGATTGCTATACATTTTTGCCGAAAGCTGTACAATTTATAGTTTGCAGAGCAATACATGTACATACTATGCAAATATCAAATTCTAAATTATGCCCTGAGAGCCATGAGAAGGAATGTTGTCAATATTTCATCAAATAAGAATGTGAAATATGACACAATGTTCACAAAGGCGTGTTGCTACACACGTATTGTAGTGTGAAAAAACACTAATAGTTATAACTTTTACTAAAAGGTTTACATTGATCTTTTCTACATGTTCGACGCTAGCATAAACTCCCTGGGATGATAATGTGGGTTGTCTCCATACTCGTTTACAATGGCAAATATTGATGTTACAACTCAAGAAAACATTGAGAATAAATGAATGATATTTATTCTCAACATTTTCTCAGGTTGTCACATCAATGTCTACCTGTAAAAGTAAACAAGGTTGTGGAGAAGACATGCATTATCATGTGCTGATTAACCTAGGGTTGAACTTGCGGAAAATTTGAAAGAATTTTCCCGCTGGAACAATAACAGAGCCAGAAAAAGAGCCCTCTTGCCATTCAAATGGACATTACTCAAGACGACTGAAGATGCATGTATTTTTGGTCAGTTTGATCGTTAATTGTTTAACACAATTTAATTTTAACAATCTCTTTCAAAATTATTACATCACCTGATTTATTATGTACATGTACGTAGTTAAATTTTGTTAAATTCTGTTTTACCCATTTAGTGGTCAAGCCGGCTAAAACCGCCCAGTCGTCTTGAGAAATGTCCATTTGCAGGTCAAGAGAAGACTATTTTTGAAAATGTTTCACTGGAATGACTGGTTCGATAAACGCCATTATAGTGATGAATTAAAAAAAATAATCTGCTCTTGGGCCGCTAATCGACATTCAATCAACAAATATTAAAATGTTCTTGACCAAATTTCACCATTAAAGGGCTGTTGAAACAGTGCGGTCACTGCCCTAAAGCAGTGATTCATTCATGACCTATATGTGAAAATGGCATACAGACCACAAGATTAATGGTTAATTTCTAGTCTTTGTTTCAGTCCTCAGAGCTTGGCAACTGGGAGGAGAGTGAAAATGCATGGGGTGATGAGGCGACAGAGGACTTAACATGGCAGGCGGAGGAAACGCTCCGGGAACAGCGTCGTACAGAACGAGAGCACCGTTTACAAGAACAAAGACGGAAGCGTGTTGAGAAAGACAATTTGAAGACGGCAAAGCGGGATGTTGGCGGGCTTTATGCTGTGAAGCTGTCGTGACAGAAATCAAATTTAAATCTAGATGAGGGATTGCAAAGTGAGCTAAACCTGCAACGTGCTGTGTTTGCTGAATGATGTCTTACACTCATGCATTGATAATGTTCAGGTTTAAATTGTATTGAAAATGCCAAAGGAACAGCACAACGTACTCAGAAATAATTTTTAACATATTTTCAAAACAAAACGTACATGTACTGTTGAATATTTTTGACTTAATTCAATAAGGAGCAATGGCTTCCAATGGACTTTTGCATTTTTACCTATGCCCCGTCCATCTCTAGCTAAGCTCCACCCACACCTCGCTCATGTTGGGATCGATCTCTGAACTCTGACTATCAATTTCCAAAAAACTATACAGGTAAGCTATTGAATATTTTGAAACTAATTTGACTGGGTGCTGTTGCCCAGTCAAATTAGTTTCAAAATATTCAACAGCATGTTTCTTAAATAGCAAAAACACAATTTGTACAACGTGTCAGACTATTAAGCATTAAAGACTGCCATAATCGAATCATAAATGTCATGTTTATCACGTCAGCATACATGTCACGTAGTTGATTATGACATTATATGACTGACTGAGGAAATGGATTCATGGATTGAATCGCGGTAAAATAAAAAATATTCACCAGAACATACGTTATATCGTGTTCAAAATTGTCTTAGCAAACACTTTTCTGTTCTTGTTTTGGAAACGTGCGAACTTATTTATGGACTGTACTGTAAGAATACAATACTGACTAATACGTATCGAGCCAGTCATTTCAGTGTTATTTTTCAAAAATACTCTTCTCTTGGCCTGCAAATTGGCATTTAATAAGCAGATATTTTAATTTTCGTGACCAAATTTAGTCATTAAATGTTTAATGGTCAAGATATATAGGTCAGGAAAATTCAAATTGTTGCTTAGAGAATTTCAATTTGCAGGACAAGAGACTATTTTTTAAAGTACACCACTGGAATAACTGGCGTAATTGTTGAGCTAGTCATTGTCATGATAATTAAAAAAACTATTCTCTTGGCCTGCAATTGGTCATTGCGCATTAACACTGCAATGGCTACTTTTGGTCAGCTTGACCTTAAAAGGGTAAAAAAATCTGGACATAGACATTCCGCAAGACCATTATAGAATCTGTTTTGACCGGCTTGACTATGTTGACCACCCTGTTGAACTTTAACCATTACAGGTCAGAAATGATAATTTCTTTACTATGTAATATTATTTTGAAGATGTAAAAACTAATTTGACTACGGGAGCAACAGATGTGCTTAGTGAGCCAGTCGTTTCTATCGTAAAATTTCAAATATAGTCTTCTCTCGGCGTGCAAATTAATACGTGTACATGTGGCTGGTGGTCAATAGAAGCCATCTTTTGCTCGCTTGACCATTAACGCTTTTGCTGAGAAATTCCTGTATTTCAATTTCGTGGCAAACAAACAGGAAAGGTGTTGAATATTTCCAGTCATATTAATTTCAAAACATGGAAGGTTGTCTAACAGTAATAACGCAGCATTTAAATGTACTTTTGGTTAATCCTTTAACACTCAAGGTATCAAAAAATGGCATTTGCAGTGGCATCGACAAATGTCCTTTTGAAGAACAAGAAAAGACTATTTTTGAAAATTTACCAGTGAAATGACTGGCGTGATAACCGGGCCACTAAATTCAAGTGGTAAAACTTTAAAAATAGTCGTCTCTTGTTCAGCAATGGAGATTTTGTACGAGAAAATGAAATTTTCTTAAAGAAATTTGAGGGTTAAATGTCGTCAGTAATATAATAGGCCTTATTGTGGCACCTGATTTCATAGAATATTAGATACAGTACCGCTTGGATGTATATCATAGCATTGGCCATGGAACATTTCCGTGCATTTCTTGCTTTTCCAGGAAAAGTTTGCAGAATGAATTTGGACATGCTTAACCATTTAACACTCATATCAGCCAAAAATGGCTTTTGTGGTGATCTTGAGAAATGTCCATTTGCAGACCAGGAGAAGACTATTTTATAGATTTTACCACTGGAATGACTGGCTTAATAACCGAGCCAGTCATTCCAGTTGTAAATTTTCAGAAATAATATTCGTGGTCTGCAAATGGACATTTTCTATGAGAAAATTGAAGTTTTTAAAAACGAATTCAATGGTTAAAGGGTTAAAATAAATTTCTGCTCAAATTAATGATAGTCCCATTATTAGTTCACTTGGCCAGAATGGTCATGTGATCGTATGTCATGGCGAGCCTCCGTCGTCTGTTCATATGGATGTACATGTAGTTCATCTGTCATCCTTCGGTCCATCAGCTTTTAATTTTAAAATGCTACTCCTCATTCACTGCTTAGCGGATTTCAACTTAATTTGGTTGGAAGGACCCTATGGGGCTACGCTTCACAACTTGTATACAGAATTTTGATTTGTCAATTTAATGGGTTGAAGTATTAGATTTTATGAAAAATTTACCGAGAAATTGTCAAAATGCTCCTCATCATTAACCGCTTGACGAATTTCAATGCTATATGTAGTTGGCTAGACACCCTATCGGGTTCCAGAACTTTTGTTAAGAATTTTCATTCGTCAATTTTTTTGGGTGAAAATCATAGATTTTATACCGGAAATTGTCAAAACGGTTATCCTCATTAAGCGCTTTGCGAATTTCAAGCTAATTTGACTGTAAGTACCCAATTGGTGTAGGGTGGAAGGATTCTATAGTAGTAGGCTCTAGAACTTCTATGCTAAATCCTGGTTGGTCGAATATTTTGGCGGCATATATGTATCTTGGATTTTTGTAAAATTTTCCGCAATCATTTAAAAAGCTGCTCCTTAATTAATGGCCCGATTTCAATGAATCTTGGGGTGGAATGATCCTCTGGCGGTAGGGTTCAACATATAAGACAAGAATTTTGTTTGGTCGATTTCTTTGGTGGCCACCTTGGGTTTGTCTAAGCTTATCTATGATGTTTATTTAAATGCAAATGCTTCAAATGCTCATTGTCCAGGTCAGAATTTGTTGCACACACTGTAAACTTACAATTCAGTCAACCACTGATTAATTGAGCATGGGGAAGGGAAAGCAAATAAGAATTGAAAGTATTTACTAGGCACTGACCACTTGTTTATCTCACTCAGCGTATTCGTCTTTTAGTATTTCAGATGTCATAATTATCTTTCCGTTCATTTCCCTGTGTTGGTTAAATTGCCCATGTGCATCGTGTCACATTTGCCAAACGCATTGTACAAGGAAATGATATTAGGCCCTGTTGTACATAATGGGCCTTTCCTATTTATTGATCCATCATATGACGTCATAATCAACAACGTGACCTGTAGGATGCCGTCATAGTCAATTACAGCATGAATGACTCGCTTTAGTCCATCTTAAACACTTAATAGTGCGACACATTGTGCGAATTGTATGTCTACTATTTCATAAACGTTCTGTCAAATATTTTGAAACTAATTTGACTGGATGCTGGCTAACACCCAGTCAAATAGTTTCAAAATATTCAACAGCTTACCTGTATAGTTATCTGGAAATTTATAGTCAGGGCGGTCGTAGATCGATCGATCCAAGTGATGGGGTTGGTTGGGGTTGTGTGTGGGGGTGGGGGGAGGGGTGTGTATGTAAAGGTGGGGTAAAGGGTGTGGCTTGTAGGGGGGGAGGGGGTGCTGGGCTTGTGGAGCGTGACTGGAGCTTAGCTATGGATGGGAGGAGCATAGCTATTTTTGTTCCATAGTTAAATTTTCTGCAGCACCACAAATTTGTGAGTAGCAAGTAGTCCGTCATGAATATTAACCCTTTAACCCTTTAGCCCTTTCCTGATGAAACCATCCAAAACCGACCTCTGTAATGGTCTTGAGGAATGCATGTCCATTTGCAGGTCGAGAGGACTATTTTTTTAAATTTACCACTGGAATGATTGGCTCGGTAATGAGCCACGAATCATTCCAATTGTACATTTTCAAACATAGTCTTATTTTGCCCTGTAATAAGGAAATATTTTAATATTCGTAATTAAATTTAGATATTAAAGGGTTAATGGGAAAATTTTGTCAAAGAAAATTTCAATTCTTCCATTGAAAATGCATATTTTGCAGAAAAAGAGGTAATTACATGTAGTTTTAAAATTTTACAGCTGGAATAACTGGCTAAGTTATAGACCTAGCCATTTCAGTGTGGTAAAATTTAAAAAAGCAGTGTTTGCTTGGCTTTGCGCTTTCTTTGAGACTATGCACCCCTGTAAGGCATTCATGCATAATATTATTGTCTTATGTTTTTACTGGTTTGGATGTATACAGAATCTTTTCATAGTTTTACTTATATACTCATTCATAATGTAAGCTACACATGTATTAGACACATGTCTATTCACTTGAGAGAGCTGGGTTTGTAGTCACGAAGACTGCCTAAATTACGCACCTGCTGAACTGCCTATGCCTGTTTAGAAGATCCAACTACGTATTCATGAGGTGGCTAAATATTAATCTAATGTAGGTAAATACATATGTAGCAATTTTTTAAAGGTACACTATTCACACTAGGCTTGCGCAGTTTTTGCTTTGAAACATCGCGATTGATTTTATAAAAATAATCACGATTTTCGATTAAATCGTAGGTCCAAATTCCCAAAAATATAAACCGAGGTAACATGACTTGTTTCTAGAAAAAGTTGAAATAAATGATATAATAAATAATACGAAATTAGAACACATTTTCATGCAATGAATTCTTACCATCCTATGTCTATATCTTAATGTATACCCTATATCCATCATCGTGGGAGTGAAATTATTAATTGGGACCGCCTAAATATTGCATATAGTTTAATAAACATTATTTATTTCATCAAAATTTTAGATAAAATGTCGCAGAGAAAAAAATATAAATTACATCATATCAGCTTCCGCTTATAGTCTCCCTTTGTAGGACGAGTTTAGGTCATTACCAGAGTAATGCGAAGACGCTAATATTAGTACCCGGGGAGATACTGCGCAATCAATCCACATACATAGGACGGTAGCTTTGAGTAGGTACGAGTGTAGCGACGGAAACTCGTCCTATAGTGCAGTTTATAGTTACTTTCAGAATGTACGATTTACATTTAAGAGTAATCAGCAGAACGCACAGTTCAAAATCAAACAACCTGGAATGCTGTTGCTTTATTTTCTTTAATTTGACACGACAACCGAATCAAAAAGGAAAAATTATTACACCGCCTGAAATTGCTAACTCTAGAATTAAAAAGAATTATGTTCACCGATTGCCTAACACTCTGCAACTAAGTAAAAACCTGGCATTTCACAACAGACTCAGGGTCTGCAGCGAAAGAAAGAAAATTATATGGCGATTCGACGGAGTAACTAGCTGGTTTTCTCAATTACAAAGGTGCAACCACGCTATTGTTAGCTTGTTTATTGTAGCACTTTGTGTTGTGATTAGTAATTATTCGACACGTGCATGGCACAGTGGAATATAAACACAATGAACACAGGCGTGAATTGATTATATAATCAGAGCTCTAGATAAGCTTTTCAATATTTGGGTGATCCACTTGTAGAAATTTAGTAAATTGTTCTTTTTGGAAATTAATTGAGTTTTTTCAATTAAGTTATTATACATTATTAGCAATAGAACTGAAATTAATTGGGTGATTGGCTATTTCGGTACTCATGATGTTGAAAATTGGGTTATTGGCCATTTTTATTGGGTGAAAATGCAAAAACCCTACTTATCTAGAGCTCTGATTATAATTGTACTCACGTACTGATAAAATGCGACGGAAAAGTACACACTTCAGATTTTAAAAAAACATGAAATATTTGCCGTTTTTCTGATTTTTCCTCAATTACATCGTAAAAATCGCGATTTCAAAAATAAATCGAACTTCACGATTAAATCGAAAAATCGTGCAAGCCTAATTCACACCAAAATGCTTGAAAATAAAATTTTTGAAATTATACTTTTAGAGACTTAATTTGTGTACCTCAATGTAATGGAAATAAATAAATCCTAACATATGATTTCATTCCATATAAATAAATTTCGTAGGTTTAGTTGTGAATTTGAAGTAGGGACTCGTGCCTCTAATTCAATTTGCGAACTTAAACAATTATATTAATTTATAGGTAATGAAATCATAATAGGCTAAGATTTATTTCATTTCATTACACCTACATGTAGGCACACAATTTAAGCCTCTAAAAGTAAGGAATTTTAACAATTTTATTTTGAACGTCTGCTGTGAATATGCACCTTTAAACTTAGACCCTTTTTGGGCAATCTCTCGTGTACCCTTCAATACCCTTCGTGAATACGGCCGCTGGTAGTACAATGACATATTGTATTAGGGTACTGTTCTTTTATCTACTGTCTGACAGCTGCAAGTCACCAGTCAATAATTTCAATAGTTACTAATTCTGGAGCTGCTGAATATTTTGAAAACCATTTGACTGAAAGTTGTTTGTGGTTTAAAGCCACCAACAACTTTCAGTCAAGTAGTTTTCAAAATATTCAGCATAATCATTCTTAAATCCCGTAGTCAAAATGTAGTCTATAAAAATTCAGCAGGTAAGATAAATGTCTCAATTTCCAAATCTGATAGAATTGAATATGTTTCAGTCTATTTATTGAAACATGAGAACTTTAGCTCTTTAGTGGTAATGCCAGCTAAAATAGCTCCTGCTGTTGATCTTAAGAAATGTACAAATGCAGCTAAGAATAATAAGTGCGAAATTGAAATCCAGTCAGACGGACAAGCAGACTTATACTAGTTTCAATTTGCAGCTAAAAATGTTTTTATTCACTCATTCCATTTGTAGCGTCAGTCCGCGTCTGGAATATGGCGGGGTATGATGTGATGGTGCCTTTCATCCATCTGAGCGGACTTGTTAGATCAGTTTAAAATTTAGTTTGAAATTGACTACGATTCAAAATCCAATATGACCACCAGCCACATGTACATGTGGCCATCTTGAAAATCGCTTTTCAGATAATAACTCTGCTAATGTTTGTGGGATTTTTTTTTTTGAAAACTAGGACTATGTATTTAGAGGGAAACCATTCAAAATCGATGCTGATCTGAAATCCAATATGCCCACGAAGTACATGTAGCTTCTGGTCATCTTGAAAAGAGATTTCTTGATGATTCCTCTGCTACAACTCATGTTAGATTCATTTTAACACTAACTCTCAAATTTTTTCAAGAAAGTTTGAATTTCCTCATAGAAAATGTACATTTACAGACCAAGAGAAGACTATTTTTGAAAATTTACCACAGGAATGACTGGCTCGGTGATCGAGCAAGTCATTCCAGTGGTAAATTTTTTAAACTAGTCTTCGCTTGGTCACAAATGGACACTTCTCAAGACTACTACATAACCCTTTTTTTGGCTGATATGAGTGCTAAAAAGAGTTAAAACTACCTTGGAATATATCTGATGAAGAAACTTATCAAGATTGACAATGATCCGAAATCCAATATGTCCACTAGATGCTGCTGGCCATCTTGAAAATCTATTTCCTTCAAGGCTTGTGCGATTATTGAGGGATCACGATCAATTATTAAAAAATAATCATGATTACTCGATTAATCAGCTTGAATATAAATTACCAAGACATAACAACAGAAAAATATCAATGACATTTTTCATGACCGATCGCATAAAAAAGTAAGTGAATGTTAGGTTTTGAAATATTTTATGCAATCGAAAATATTCACAATTATTCGATTATTTAATTTTTAATCATATCAATTCACGATTTAAAACATTATCGCGATCTTTGATTTAATCACGTAATCGCACAAGCCTAATCTGTTTATTGACGCTTCATAAATCCACTGGCGTGTGTCCGTGGAAGAAACCTGTCAAACTCAATGGTGATTTGAAATTGTGGATGGATTTTAACCTCCAGTATGGATTTCAAACGCAACTAGTGATAAGCTGTAATATTGAGCTAGAAAAGTTGAACACCAGATTAGTTAGTTCTCTTACTGATTATATTTTGATTAATCCATCATCGGGTTGGGGAAGTTAGCCCATCCATGCCGAAAGCCGGCCTTTGCAGCGGTCTCGAGGAAGGTCCATTTGCAGTCCAAAAAAATACTATTTTTGAAAATTTACCACTGGAACATTGGTACATTTTCAAGAATTGTCTTCTCTTGGCCATGGTCTGCAAATTAACATGTCTCAAGACCAGTGCAGAGGCTGTTTTGGGCTGATATGAGGGTTAAAAGGGTTAATATACAATTCTCTGCTTGGGATTACATAATTTTTTTTTGGTTATTAGATCACCTGGCCAGAATGGCCAAGTGAGCTTATGCCATGGCAACCGTCCATCGTCTGTCCCGCGTCCATCCATCCGTCAACTTTTTTCTTTAAATGACTTCTCAAGAACCTCTGGGCCGATTTCAATTATATGTGGCAGGAAGTATCCTTAGGGCATAGGGATCCAAGTTTGTTCAAACAAAGCCGATCAGCCAATTTGGCCGGTGGCCATCTGGAATTTTGGCCGATATTAGGAAGTGGCTTTAAAAATTTTCTCCGAAACCGCTTGGTGGATCGATTCAAATATCATATAGGGCAAGAGCTGAACCAAGTTTGTTCGAAAGAACTTGATTGACCAAATGGTTCGGTGGCCATCTTGGATGACCTAGTTTTCGTGAAAACGAATGGAGTTTTGTCGCCTTTCGACTTAAGAAATACCAAAATATCAGCTTTCCACGCTTTTTTCGCACTAAGATATTTAAGGGGAAATCGGTACATCGCTTTAGTACATGTATATGAGTTATGCCCCTTTTGACTAATATGAAATACGAAAAATATTAGTTTTCCGCACTTTTTTCACAGTCAAGATATTCTGCTGAGTATTCCTACATTGCTTTGTTATGAGAAGTTACAGACCAAGTTTGAGTTTCAGCATATGCGTCAACTTTTTATGGAGTTATGCCTGCCCCCTTTCGACTTAAGAAATATGCAAAATGCAGCATAAGCCTTCCGCACTTTTTTTCGCACTCCTTCAAGGTATTCAAGTGAGAATTTGTGAGTTGCTTTATTATAGCGAGTTACAAAGCAAGTTCGAATTTCAAACTTTCTTGGAAAGTTATGCCCCCTTTAGACTTATAAAATACGAAAAATATTAGTTTTCCACAATCTTTTTTGCAGTCTTTCAAGATATTCAACGGAGAATTTGGTAACGTTGCTTTGTTATGAGAAATTATAGAGCAAGTTCGAGTTTCAGGCTTTTGCATCAATTTTTGATGGAGTTATGTCCCCTTTTGACTTATGAGATACAAACATATCAACTTTCATTAGTTTCAAGACTTTTTCGTTCTCCTTCGCCATATATAACTGAAACTTGGTATCTTGCTTTGTTATGATGAGTAACAGATCAAGTTCAAGTTTCAGCTGCTTCTGTCAATTTTTAATGGAGTTTTTGACTCAATCTCTAAAGATTTATATCACCAGGTAGGGGACATGTATTGCAAAGCAATATTTACACAAAGCTTGTTATTCTTGGCACAAATTAAAGTAGCACGAGACTATGGAGAGATCTGATCTGTCACTCAAGTATCTGATGCCATAATCAATTACGTCACTAGTTAGCTGATGCCATAACCATAATAACATTGAGCTGTCATGAAAATCGAAATGTTTTCACACAAAGTTGTATGAATTGTGTCTTTGATAAATGTACAATTTAACCTATTAATGGCTAAATTTTGTCAAGAAAATCTTAATTTTCTCCTAGAAAGTGTGTTGTATAATTTGCTGCCCAAGAGAGGACTACATGCATTTTTGAAAATTTACCACTGAAATAACTTGTAACCGAGCCAGTCCCGCTTAAGTGGTAAATTTTCAAAAATAGTATTTTCTTGGCCTGCAAACTGGCATTCCTCGAGACCGCTGTACAGCAGACGGTTTTGGCCAGCTTAATCATAATACGGTTAATAAATATTATGGTGAATAATTTGAAACTAATTTGACTTGGAGCTTTCACTGCCATTGGCAGCAAAAGACCCCAGTCAAATTAGTTTCAAAATTTTCAACAACTTGTGTATAGTTACCTTGGAATTTAGATTCTGGGAATTCATGTTTCAAATCAAGCTCAATACGAGTTAAAATTGGGTGGAGCATAGGGAGATATGGGCTGGGAATAGCTAGAAATGTATTCATCCGTTGAGATTGCCATGTATATCTGTGCTTGTGTGTCCCGTCTGCCTGTGTCTGTGCCCGTCATTGTAACTTGGGTGGTCCATTACATGTACATGTGGTGAACCGAAGAAGTGTTTCTCTTTTGGGATGAAAATGTAAAGATATGTCTGCCGCTATAACTCCATTTCTGAACAAACTTAGGTGGCTGGCTGCCCCTGGATTCACAAAGAACTGTTGATTGTGAGGTCAAGCAGTCAAAGGCAGGGCCAACTAAAATATTGTGATGATTAATCGATCCCTGAACTCCCTGACTCAATTTCCAGAAAACTACACAGGTAGGTTGTTAAATATTTTGAAACTAATTTGACTGCACGTTGTTGCTGCCAGTCAAATTAGTTTCAAAATATTCAACAGGATCATACAACTCGTACAATGTGTAGGACTATTAAACTTGAACGACGGACTATTTCGAATCATTCACGATTTCATGATTATGATGTCATCCTACAGTTGATTATGACATCATATGATGAACGGATTAACTTGGAAAGGTCCATTCTACAGAATCCTTACCGTGAAAGAGACATTCTGAGATGAATTGCTTGGTCTTACCTGCCAGTAGGTGTCGTATAATGTTAAGATTAATTTTAACCCTTGCCACTCGGAGATCAAAAATTTAAATTTTTAAATTAAATTAAAACATGAACGGATGTTCATTTTTCAACAAATTTGGTGGGAGATGGTGCTGTCGTAGCCAGCAACATCGTCCACCAAAATTGTTGAAAGATGTGCACCAGTTTGTTTGCTATTGGCACAGTAAAAGATAGAATATTAACATCAGAGTGGTAAGAGTTAAGTTTCTGTGTTGATGATTGTAACTTATCCAGCACCAGCATACTGGGTAGATATGGTCGAGTGCGACAATAGAATGGCCGAATCGAGGAATCCAGTCTCTCAGTCAATCATATGGCATCATAATCAACGATGTTGCATGTAGGTTGATGTCATCAATTACGCGTTCATCATGAATGACACGATTTAGCCCATGATAAACACTTCTTAGTCAATCAAGTTGTACGAATCATATGTCTACTATTTATTAGCCACGCTCCACCCACACTTCGCACATGTTGGGATTGATCGATCCTTGCACACTGTTGAATATTTTGAAACTAATTTGACTGGGTGCTGTTGCTGCCATGAGTGACCAGTCAAATTAGTTTCAAAATATTCAACAGCATGTTTATTAAATAGTAAAGACATACAATTCATACAACAATGCTTAGACTGTCACCAATTATGCGTTTGTGACAAACTAATCTATGTCATTCATGACATCATTGATTATGAAATCATCCTACACGTCACGTAGTTGATTCTGACATCATATGATGGATGGATAACCTGGAAAGGTCCATTCTTTACAACGTTATGTTCATTATTTTGAAACTAACTTAGCTGGAGGCTTCCAAAGGGGTGCCTTGAAATTGACCTACTGTGATTTCATGGATGAAAGTTTACTTTGATATATAAATCTCTTGTGTATAATAATTTGTTTATCATAATGCCGCTCCACATCTATACATGACTGAATGCAGTATGACTGATCAAATTCATCATACCCCTGACCCCAAAGCCGGCCGTATGACTGATGTTTGGATAGTCTGAACACGGCCTGAGAAGTCGCTACGCTTTCTTGAGAAAGCTTAACGACTTCTCAGGCGGTGTTCAGACTAATGTTTGGATAGACTGAGGGGCCAAAATAAGTGCGTCAGTTTATCAAAATATCTGTTATAGCACCTGTTTATGGTCAGAGAAGACTCGGCCTATAACAACAAATGACTGAATACACCTAGTGCTGATATATGTAGTAATATGAAGTTTATTCTGACCTGTATTATTTGCTTTCTTTTGTTAGTATATTGTATTATATATATGATTCTTATATTTATTTTAAATTGGGTCCCGTTTATGTAAATATTAGTGGATAGAATAAATATAATGATTATGTACATCGCAGTGATGAATATATTGTCTTGTGTTGTTACTTACTAGACTTATATACAGTTAAACGGGAGCGAGCACAAACAGGGTCAAAGCACGCCAAATGATGCTTTTGTATAATTTAAAGGGATGCTAATCTTATCTCAAATGTTATATTGCACTGATAGATTATGGTTTATAGATTATATGACATTCATATCCTGTCACATTCTCGTTTCTGCATCACAATTATTTGCTTTGTAATATTGCATAAATGCTGAGCAGTGATCGCCACCATTTTGTATCTAAGCGTTAGTGTGTGATGTCATGTAAGTGCCAATGCGTTACATTCTTGATTATGTGATACTCATCAGGTTGAATATTTTGAAATTAATTTGATGAGGTTGTTGCTGCCTATTGCAGCAACAACTTCCAGTCAAATTAGTTTCAAAATATTCAACAGCTTACGTGCATGATTGGTTTAATACCACATTGCCAAACTATAGCTGGCACTTCGATGACTGACCATATATCCCGAGGCAGACGGGCTAGCCGTTTTCTCGTTTTCTTATTGGCTGAAAAGAAAATCATGATGGCGATCATAGGCTATAGAAAAGTAGCAACTGTTAGCTACTAAAGCCTGAATATCTATCTTTGTCGGCATAACACAAAGCTATAATATCAGGGATGGCCTATGTGTGGCTAATTCTATTAGTATAAGATAAGGTGACAATTCCTTTAATTAAGATATAATATAGTAGTTGCAAATCTTTAAATTCCTATATAGCAAATTTTCCCACAGAAAGCCATTTAATTCAAATTCAATGAGAATTGCCACGTGACGTCATCACGTGAATGATTGTTGTTATTGTATGATGTCATCGAGTGAATTATAGCTCATAACAGCCCATTCAGACACCACCATATTTCAGAGATGCCAGTGAAACAATAGCCTTTGTTAAACTAGAAGTGCTACATGTAGCTGAGCGGATTTCCCTGCTTCATAGATTTTTTAGATACCAGCTTCTTCGAATATGAAAACACATCTTGTGTGGTCTGAACCCACGTGGTTGACGATTTACACAAAGACGTCATAGCATGAATTTTATGGCGTGGTAAAAATCAATGAGTTTAGCTGAAATGTTAATATTGGTAGTGCTTGTGCAAATTTCTCCAATTGTTTTGTGTCTCGCCTGTGAAGCAGAAAGCGAGACATATGTATTGCTCTTCCGACGCGTCAACAATGTTAAGTCTTTGCAAACTTATCGGCTTATATTTCAGGATCAGTTAATCCTATTGCAACTAAACTTGGCTATGCCATTGCCTATGCTGTTAGGAAGCGGCATGATCATAATGAGGTCACAGCATCAAAGGTCAAGGTCATTGTGACCTTGATACAAAACTGTTTTTTTCAATGTTAGTTTATTGCGTTAAGCAAAGCTTCTCGGCTTATCTTTCAGGATTGGTTAATCCTATTGGGAGTAAACTTGGATACACTGTTACCTATATAATGTTAGGAATCAGCGTGCTGGCACTGAAGCCACAACGTCGAAGGTCAAGGTTATTCTGAATCGGTCCTCTACAAAACTTTGTTATTTTTCAATGTTAAGTTTTAGGCTTAGCAAATCTTATCTGGCTATATTTCAGGATTGCTTAATCATAATGAAACACAACTTGGGTACATGTTTGCTTATGCCAAGAGGATACAGGATGGTGACATGGAGGTCACCAGGTTAAAGGTAAGTCATTCTGACCTTGCTATTTTACCTCTGCTTTTTCAACTTAAATAAGTAATTCCGTTTAGCAAATCATATACATTTATATTTCAGAATTACTTAATATTACCAGAACTAATCTTGGACACATGGCGACCTATAAAATAATGAAACTGCATGCTGATAGTGACGTTACTAGATTCAAGGTCACGGTCATCACAGCCTCGATGTTTCACATTTTACTGTTTGTATTACCAATATTAATTATTTTTTGTTTGCCTATTATTTTAGTGGATGCTTAAAGGTTTGAGCCCATGGTTTCACATACCATACCGACGCATCACAACGATAGTGAGCTCATTAGGTCAAAGATCAAGACCATTCTAATATTGCTATTTGACTTGGGATTTTTAAACCGTAAGTTTTTCCATTTCCAAATCAATTATATTTCAGGATTGGTTAATCCTATTGGAAGTAAATTTGAATACATGTTTACCTATAATGTTAGGAAGTAGCAGGATAACACGCAGGTCACAAGAAGGTCAATGCCACTGTGACAAACAGGATACAGGCGAGACATTTAATTCCGTGAAATTCATGTTAATTCTTAGAATATGATAAAAACTTATGTTTGACAATTTGTATTAAATTTTAGTGCTCTTTTGTGATCATCTTTAATCTTGCTTAAGAGATTACTAAACTTTTGTACCAAAATGTTGGTTCTTTGTGACACCTAAGATCAACTATCGTAATCAAGCACCACCTTGTAAGCATATCCTACTCTATAGGCTATAGGGAGTACATTGTATTAACCCTTACCACTCTGATGTCAAAATTAAAAATTTTCAAATTAAAGTAAAAGATGAACTGGTGTTTATTTTTCAACAAATTTGGTGAGTCTGCTGAAAATTGTCGAGACATACCTAAAACTGGATTCCTCCCTTATGCTTTAATTGCAGACGAGAGAAAAAGAAGGTAAAATAGGACATGATAGGTGTCCACTTAATACAATGTAATATTAACGCTTAGCACACTGATGTCAATAGTCTCTCATTTTACGGTGTCAATAGCAAAGAAACTAGTGTACATTTTTCAACATTTCTTTTCACACTATTTCTTTATGTAAAGATCATCCCATAGCCCATTGGAAGGCAATTTATGCAAATGTTTGTTTCAGAAAACGACTAGAAGAGAAAAATGAAACGGGAATAAAATGCTTGAATTTCTTTTACAGTTAAGTCTTAACAGCCGTCTTTGTATATTTTTCAGGTAAATTTAAGATGGAGCCAATTATAGCGATGATACGCAGCCATCGCTCAAGTGCCAATTATAGAAAATCTCAGCAACATATAAATGAAAAAGTACAGCTGTTAAGAGAGGCATTGAAATATTGTATTGAGAAAAATTGTGGAGATTTATTCTTCGCTCCAAGCAAGAACGACAATTAGAGATTGCTAAGGTATACCCTCCAACCCACCCTGCCCCTCCCCCAATTCCGAAAACGCCATATGTCATTAATTACGTCACAGTGACCGTAACCGTTGATCCCAAAATCGATAGGGTTCTTGGGAATGCCACGGACAACCTCCCACCCATCGTCCTATTGCACGATCCTCGCCCTTCCATTACGTTCCAGTATCGAGTACCGTGCTTGCACGCCTTTGATGTTTATGCTAAGTTCACGAAACTTATGTATGTATGATTACTGTATTCTGCGGCTGTAGTAGTAGAAACATCCTACAGCTGCAATCAGTCCTTCTTTGCTTTTGCCCACTGTGTCTTGTCCTCAGCCAAAATCCGTAGCTTCCTCAGATCCATTCTTGACTTTACTGTACCTAATCCTGCTTTGTTGAGGTCACCTCGTAGCATGCTTAACAGATGTATGCAATGACGTCCTCTCCTGTCCGAGTAGGGTGAATTCCAAGGCTCTGTGCTGGTGTGTCTTCTGGCATCCTTAGCACATGGACCATCTTTGCTGGGCGACCTTTACAGACAGCGGCGGCGTATTACAGATCTTGTATAGTGCATCGTTGGAAATTATGCTCTCTGACCATCGGTGTCCAGTGATGGTGCGTAGGTGTTTGCTGTGGCCGGCATCAAGTTTGTCTAGAGCTGCCTTTGGAGCTGCCCAGCTGTTACAGTTATACATCATCAAGAATACGCAGGTTGCATTGTATAAACGTAGTCTTTTTACCAAGGGCATCTTTGATCTACGAATCCATAGCTTCCAGAAGGAATGGAAAGCTATGTTGTCTATAATGCAGCGTGCAGCAATGTCAGCAGTACTGCAAAGCAGTGAGCCCAGGATTTTACTTTTCCTCTATGGTTCGCCGCCACAGAGTGGATCGTAATTTTCTTTGGTGTCATGCTTTGTAGATATATGTGGGTGAACTCTGTTTTGGATTCATTCATAGAGATTCTCAATTTTCAGTTTGCTTGCAGCTATTGGGAGAAGTTCGTTAAGGGGTTTTCTTTTCCTCATCAATAAAGTCCACATCGTTGGCATATTACATCTCTAGCGGCATGCCCAGTATTGACACCGGTGGGTTTGGTCTTTTCCTGCATGGATTTCAATGCAGCAGCCAGGTAACTGGTGAAGAGCACAGGGGATAGACCATCTCCCTGTGGGGAGCCGATTGATGTCTCAAACGCTACATACTTCACTGACTTGACTGGTACTCTCAGCTTGGTGTCTGCAAGCAGTAGTCACACTAGTCGTAGCTCATCTTCATTGCAACTGGCCTGGCGTAGTACATCTAGGATCTTTGAGCGTTTAATTGCGTCGTTGGCTCATGACGTGTCAATGGCCATTTTGTGGAAATCCTGGTGTTTGGACATGACTACCGACACAAGCATGCGTTGAGCCCATACAATGTCTGCGCTGCTGCGTCCACCTTTGAAGCCACTTTGACATGATCTAGTGAAGTCGTCGATCTTGTCTCGGATGAAGCTTCATACATATTAATGAGCTGGGGTCAGTCAACTTGCGCCAATGAGATTGCTCGATAAGAAATATGGAAGTAGACAAATTTACACATGTGCGTGAACCAAACCAGCAGTGTTTGTTACCGAAAACCAATCTACACATTTCTGTTCCTCAGATAACTTGTTTAGAGGAAAACTATTGCACACTTGCAAATGTCTTTCCAGTTCAATAGCGCCGCGATCGCCGTTGTTTTTGTGATTGTAAATTAGGTCACCAGACGAAATCTCACCTATCGCGTGAATTAGGCAGAAATCTGATTGGCGACCTTCAACCCACTAGCGTAATGTTACTACGCAAGGCGAGAAATCACAGGTCTGCAAGTACAGTCTCGAACAGCTTAGCTATGTGAGTGGACTTACGTTAGTACGATGACTCCCACCCTAAATTGGTAAAGATCCCTTCAATAGAACTCGAGTTATCATCCAGAACATGTCATTAATAGGGTCGCGGTGAATTTGACCTTTTGACCCCAAAATCGATAAGCTTCTTCGGACCAGCCATTAGCCAACATCACTAGATTCTACTAACCTATTGATTATTACCTAGATCTTACTCGGCAGATAAGGTGATTTTCTTACCTGTTATACAACATAATATTGTTTTATGCCATTCAGTGGTCTTTTGTATGAAAACTGATATCAGTTAACCCTTTAATGCGCAGGTTTGTCAGGACAGAAAATACACATTTGTAGACTGAGAAAACTTTTGAAAATTTACCACTGCAATGACCACTCCAGTGGTACATTTTCAAAAATAGTCATCTTAGTCCGCAATTGGCAATTTCTCAAAACCATTGCAGAGGCCGTTTTGGTAGGGTTGGTCATTAAAGGTTCGATCAAATTGGGTCTAGCGGACTCGTCAGTCACAAATAGTACTATACAGTTTATACTAGCATTGTGCTAGCGGCGTTGTGTTATCTTTAGCCCCTGCATTACAAGCAGCAAGTAGGGAACCTGAGAGACAAATATATAAACATATGGTCATGCTCTGCGAAGACCTGAAGCGCAGTAGAGAGGTTATCGCCAGTCTGATCTTGGTAGCTAGCAAGAATAAGAGTGAGGAAATACGCACAAGCCCGAATTTCAATGCTACAAGAATCGCATTCTGTATAACTCGACCCTAGCCTTTCTGACATCTCACCTCCAGCAAATTTTCGAGATTTTTCTGTGCTTCGAGATTTTTTTAGACCACGCCCAAGGTTGTGGAATCCTTGTGTATGGTCACACCACTTCCTGTGATAAAAGTTACACAAAATCGGACCAGTAGTTACCATGATATCCATTGTTCCAGATTTTGATCCGATGCGGATCTGGTTTCTTTTATCTGGATCACAGCCAAAAACTGGAAATCCTCTTATCATTCAGAGTTTTAACTGGCAGACGGATAACCCTGATTGCAATACACTCTTCCGCTTATGGGGAGAGGGTAATAACGAGAGAAATGATGTTATGGTTATGCAAGGGTTCATCCGTTGGCACAACTGGCATACCAATATATCCACGCTGAGTTCATATCACGAAACGATCAGTTAGAGATCGGACATATCACGAAATTCAGCAAACTGTCGCTGCCCACCACAACAACCGTTACCCATAGGCTGAATGGCAGGTTCTGTGTCATTATCTGAGCTTATGCATGGCCCAGACTACAGACGCATGCCTGACTTGGTATTATTAGATTTGTCAGAGCTCGCTAACCAATCGTTGCCACATAGTTTAATATGCCATGGACTTAGGTGGACAAACTGCTTTTTGGAATTGTGATTCAATACAATGTATAATGTAATGGTAATAATACTGTATATATGATAGATAAATACTATTTAACTAAATTGATGGTTTATATATGATAAATAGGGTGTATTATATGACAAGTATGATTTATATGATAAATAAAAACTTAAACTTCTTCCAATTTAATAGCAAAACAAGAGCAATCAGAGATTGCAAATCTTTGTCACATTGTCAAAGTACTTTCCGGATTCTTATGTATTTCTGCATCATGAGTATAGTCCTAGTGTACAGTCAGTCAGCTTTTTAACCCCTATTGTGTCAACTTACCCCTTTAAATTAGCTCTGCAGTGATCCTGCGAAAGATCCATTTGCAGGCTAAAAGAAGATCATTTTTGAAAATTTACCACTGGAATGAATGGCTCGGTAACCGAGCCAGTCCTTCCAGTGGTAAATTTTCAAAAATGATCTTGGTCTGCAATTGGACACTGGTTAAGCAGAAATCTGAGTTTTCTTGACCATTACATCTTTGAAGAATGTCCAACTGAAGGATAACAGAAATCTATATTTTTGTATATTTTTGTTATAAATTTACAAAAAATACTCTTCAGCTGCAAAAATCAGAATTTCCTTGAAAAGTATTGGCAATTAAAGGTGCATATTCACAGCAGAATGGTTGAAAATTAAATTGTTAAAATTGAGTACTTTTAGAGGCCTAAATTGCGTTCCTGGTTGTAATGAAACGAAAAAAATCTTAACATATGATGATTTCATTACGCATAAATCATTCCAGTGGCCAATTTTCAATAATGCTCTTCTCTTAGCCTGCAAATGGACATTTCTCAAGATCACTGCAGAGGTCGTTTTGATCAACTTGACCTTTAAAGGATTAAGTTGACACAAGAGGGGTTATCGTATTTTATCTAATGAAAAAAACATGATCGAGAACAACTACAACACCGATACGAAATCTCCACCATGTTAGCCTCCTATTTACTTATTTATAATTGTTTTATCACCAGAATCTCAGAAAAGCCACATTTTACTTTATATTGAGGGGATTATGAGGGTATGCGCAACGAATCAATGGGCTTCTAAACTATCAGGCAACATCGTGGAAGATTGAACCAAAATATTGAATGGGATTTAGGCGTGCACGGTTATCCGATATTATCGAAATTGCGATTTTTTTTTAGCCACGATTCTTTACGATACGAATTTGAAAGAAATCGAAATATCGCGAAATTTTAATGTCACGCCGTATTCTGCCTATTTGTCATGTGTTTGTAGAGAAAGCCTTCTATTACGGCAAGCTGTTCAATTTATTTCCAAACCAACATCTTTGCGAGAAGTGTGGGCTTATATTAGGAATAGGTCAAGGAAAAGTTGAACTTCATTCTTTAAATTTGTTTTGAAAGATGAACAATAATACGAAAATTGAACGCAAATTACCGGTACAATTTCTTGCCACCGTACTGTATACCTCAAAACCATGATCGCGTGAGTGAAATTATTACCTGGGGCGGTATAAATATTGTATATTTCTTGTTAAGCATGGTTTATAAAATCAAAATTAATCCTAAATTTGACTATAATTGGCGTAGCGAAAATATATAAATCACGTGCTAATGCTTGCTCTCCTGTTTTGGAGGCGAGAGGTAGTGCGTTTACAAATGTGATAGTTAAATGAGACGGTGTACATGTTTTAGCGAGCAAGGTGAACTATCCGAGACGTTTCTGAAGGCTAACTATTATTAGTAAACTATATAAATCACGTGATATTGCTCGCTCTCCTGACTTTGGAGGCGAGAGGTGGTGTGTTCACAAATGTGATAGCTAAATGAGACGGTATACACGCTTTAGCCTGCATGGTGAACTGTCCGAAATGTTTCTGAAGGCAAACTATTATTAGTAAACGGGTACTCGGTAAATGCGGTTCAGATCTAAACATTAGATATCTATTGATCTAAAGCGCATTCCTAATATCACGTGATTTGTACATTTTCACACACATGTCAAATTGTTGGTATAATAAACGATGATTATAACAGAGTACACAATATTTAGGTTATCCAATGTAATAATTTCACTCCCGCAATGATGGACAGGGTATACATCAAGCCAAGCCAAATTTAGGCGATTTAGACCAGGAAATTGTGTCCTATTTTCGTGTTATTAACGATCGTTCTTTAAGCATCTTGGCGACTAGATTTAAAGTTTTTGTTGAAATTTACCAATTAGAAGTCATATTTGATTAAAACTGATAAGAAAACTCATAGTGGAACCGATATGTCTACATAAGCCAAACCGTGCAGTCCAACTCAACCCAAGACCAATTCACCCCGTGAATTCATATATCATAAAATAGGCTAAACGATATATCGAAATATCGCGATCTTCTCACCACGATATATCGCGATACATTCTAGGACAATATCGTGCAAGCCTAAATTTGGGATTAAATGAATTAAAAGTAATTTTATGTTGACCAATCAAAATACGATCATCCTCGTGCAATTGGACACGGGGATGTGATCGATCTCGAAGAAGAAAAAAAGGAATTGCAAGATAAGTTATTTCTTTTATAATTTACCACTGGAATGACTGGCTCGGTAACCGAGCCAATCATTCCAGTTATAGATTTTTTAAATGTTTCTTCTCTTTTCCAGCAAATGGAAATGCACTAAGCATAAACTGAGATTTTCTTGACCAATTGTGCCCATTAAAGGGAAAAGATTACACTATTTCTTCTAGTATGATGCTTCTTGAAAATCTGACCAACAAAATTATAGGATTTCCTATAAATCTGGATGGAAAAAATAGGATTTGAGCACACGTGATGCACAGCATAGTGTAACAATACCGCTCATAGTATATTTGATATTTTGGCATTATTTTGTTAGATATATATCTAAACTCTAAAATCTAAACTGGGGTTTCGAGTGATTGACATTATTGTAAAATGCAAAAGATTTCAGTTTACATGATAATATAAATAGAATCTCGAACTAGTTCCCATTTAACCGCTCTTATGTCAACAGCGCATTAAGGCGCTCAAAATACTATTTATTTCAACTAAGCATTTAATTGCCAATACTTTTCATGGAAATTATGATTTTTGCAGGCAAAGAGAGTATTTTTGTAAATTTATAACGAAAATTTATAATAAAAAATTAGATTTCTATTATCCTTCAAATGGACATTTATCAATAGTGTAATGATCAAGAAAATTCCAATTTCTGCGTAGCCAGTGTCCAATTGCAGACCAAGAGAGTATTTTTGAAAATATACTACTAGAATGACTGGCTCGGTTACCGAGCCAGTCATTCCAGTGGTAAATTTTCACAAATATTCTCTTAGCCTGCAAATGGACATTTCTCAAGATCACAGCAGATGTCGGTTTTTTAAGTTGATGCAAGAGGTGTTAATATCACTGTTAGAAACCTGTCGAAAATGATCAGTATGTAGACTACGTACTCGTAAAGCTCGGGAAAAGGTATAATTTTCAACGTTAACACTCATAGCAGCCAAAAATAGCCTCTGCAGTTGTCTTGAAAAATATCCATTTGCAGACCAAGCTCGATAAACGAGCCAGTAATTCCCGTGGTAAATCTTCAAGAATCGTCTTCTCTTGGTATGCAAATTGATGTTTTCTTTGAGAAAGGTGAAATTTGCTTGAAAAGATTTAAGGCTTAAACGGTTAAATGAGACCTCGTTAGAGGTCCTCTATTTACTAAGCTGGTTTGATAATAATTTTGATATGAAATTGTACCTTTGTGAGATCCTCTATGCACATTATTGGACCTTTTCAGTTTAGCCATGCATCACATGACCTCATAATCAGCTACGTGACGTGTAAGAGGCGTCATAATCAATTACAGCATGAATGACTCGATTTAGTCCGTCTTAAACGCTTAATAGTGCGACACGTTGTACGAATTGTATGTCTTTGCTATTTAATAAGCATGCTGTTGAGAATTTTGAAACACATTTTACTGCGCGCTATTGCTACCATAGGCAGCAACAGCACCCAGCCAAATAAGTTTCAACGTATTGAACAGCTTACCTATAGTTTTCTTGAAATTGGTAGATCATAGATTGATCGAACCTAACACGAGGGTTGGGGTGGAGATTACCTAGAGATGGGCGGAGCATAGCTAAAACTGGAACGATACATTTCAATATGACCCACCTCTCCAAGGGAGCTAGCATAAGCGTGATTAATATTTATAGAATTCCTATATTGTAGCAGTGACATGAGTAATTAGAAACAGTACGGTCATAGGGACTAAGCTCGGCGAACTCGAGGTAGTAATCTCCTTGGTAGATGATCCTGTTGTAGGTCCAGCAGTCGTATGCTTCGACAGTTCATACGCATCTGCCGATAGGCGGAGCTCTTTGTCATGTGTCTTTACCACCAGCAAATCAGTCATGGCATCCTCGGCCATCGAGACAAACTAAAATATAACATAGGTTCACCGCATTAGTGGATCCATACAAGGTTGGGGGTGGGGGTAAATAATGGGCGTCTTTATTAACGCTTTGAGTAAGAAAGCTACGAAGAATCATTACCCACGGTCCGTAAGTGGAAGAGAGTATCCCAATGCTTAGCTGTCTGTCTATGAGTCTATCTGCCTGCATGCCTGCCTGCCTGTCTGCCTGCCTGTCTATCTGTTTGTCCGTTTCTCTGTCTGTCTGTCCGTAGATCTATTAAAAAATTGCTGCTCCGAATTGGCTCAAATTTGAACACAAGTATACGTGCGTACGTATGTACGTACGTACGTGTAAGGCAGGAAGGACAGGCTGGAAGGAAGGCAGGCATGCATACATACACCAAAACTCTGGCGAACTCTTCAAAGTCCAGTCTAGACAAGGATATCATATAATTTTCAGTGTGTAATGAAAAGTAGATAACGCCGGCATTCTATTGATACAGGACACAGGTTTAGACGAGAATACACCCAGACACCCAAGTTTGGTTGAAATCTGTGCACTCTGAATAATGTATTAATGATTTGAATGGGGGAATTGACCTTTGACAAACAGTATCCAGAAACTAAGTCAAACTGACCTAGTTATTTAATTATGGTAGCTTATGGCTCAGGGTACCCACCCACCAAGTTAGAAGTTAACTAAATTTGATACAATGCACCGCTGAAGTAATGCCATTTCCCATTGCGCCCATACTTTATACAATTTTCAAGAGACATAACTCTGCATTTTAAGCGAAATAACGTAAAGTATAATTTACGAACGCTTGTACCTGAAGCGGGTTTGAACATAATAATCATATCAGCGCAAAATGATGCGTTCAAACGGCGTTCAGGGATCTACTTCATTGATAAGGTGTACCATTAAATTACTAGGCCTATATTTTAGGCTGTAGAAATTTACATACTATGCAATTATTGCTCGTTTTTTTCAACTTTATCAAACTACATCATTAATGTTTAAACCATTGTCGGAGTCGGTAACACCAATAGCAGCATAGGATATAGTTGTAGTTGCAGCAGCGGCTGCGGCGGCAGTAGTAGTAGTAGTAGTAGTAGTAGTAGTAGTAGTAGTAGTAGTAGTAGTAGTAGACTGTTGTCAATGTAATCGCTGATGTTGTCATAGCAATAGTCAATGTTCTCATTGTAATATTTATTGTTGTCATGGCAATCATCTTTCTTGTCGCAGTAATCATCAATATTGTCAAATTAATAGTTAATTTTGTCATTGTAAATGTTAATTCTGTCAGCGCGATTATTAATTCTGTCATAGTAATCTTCAATGGTGTCATAGTAATCGTTAGTGTTGTCAGTAATTCAACTTTCCAGAGTATCCATCCGTCATCTGACCTCGTATGACGGCATAATCAGCTCAGCGCCTGTATTACACACACTCATTACGCCACAAAGGGTTCCATTTAGCACCCAGTCAAATTAGTTTCAAAATATTCAACAGCTTACCTGTATAGTTTTCTGGAAATCGATAGTCGGGGAGGTCAGATCCCAACACGAGCGAGGTGTGGGTGGAGCTTAGCTAGAGATCGGCGGGGCATAGCTAAAACCGGAAAGGTCCATTGCCAGTGTTGGCGTGATGTTAGTTTTCTCTTTATTGTATTAGATCATATTCGTCCTATTTTCCTGTCATTGTTTTATCATTACTAATGTCGATTTGCGTATTTATTTTTCGATAGCCTCAGGTGTTTACTCAGCTTTCGAAGCGTTGGCGTGTTGCATATTCTAAACAAGCCTTGTGGTTTTTCTCCGCAGTGTTTTGTTCTACATAATGCTGTCAAAATATCACGTTATATGATGAATATAATCTCAAACTCGTTCCATTTCATATCACTGTTATCAACCTCGTCGAAAGCTCATGCGATGTGACAATATTTTGCTCGGTTGATAATAGTGAAATGAAATGGGACCTTATTCCAGATCCCTACTATATATGGCATATAATTAATGTTATGCAGGTCTACAATGACTCAAATGAGACGCGTATCAACTCAATAAGCGTTATTAAATAAATTCAAGCCTAAAGGCCGAAGTTAGACACATCTAAAATGTAGTATTATAAAATCCCATGATTAATATGCTTCAATTTAGAAATGGCTCAACTTAAAACACCTTTAAATAAGACACATAGCAACTCTCATAGTAAAATTTAAAAAAGTAATTATAATATAGAGTTTAAAGCGAAGTTTCCGAGTTATCTTACTCCGATGTCGCGAGTGATTCCGCAGTCAAAGTTACAAATCTCGGTCATCTGGTCATCTCCGATCTGATCACATCCGTTGCTGCACTGCAGATCGATCGCTCCTCGTCGCCGGCGTACATCTTCATTGATACTTAACAATAGGCCTATAATAGCAAGTATTCAACCTGAGTCATTAAAGGATAACTAATTCCACCTCTTGATAGCTATTCAGGTGATCTAACACGCCGGTCATAAACTATCCATGTAATTTTAAGCTTTTTATCATGCCGCTAAGGAAAGTAGTAGTTAAATGTTGGCACATTTCTACACCCTATGATGGCGGTCATGATTTACTTTTCAACCAATCAGTAAAACCCTAGTGTGTCTGCCTCGGTATATACGCTCAGTCATAGAGGCGCCAGCTATAGTTTGGCAATGTGGTATAAAAGCAATCCTACAGGTAAGCTGTTGAATATTTTGAAACCAATTTGATTGGAAGTTGTTGCTGCCATAGGCAGCAACAACTTCCAGTCAAATTAGTTTCAAAATATTCAATGGGATGAGCATTACATAATAAAGAATGTGATGCATTGGAGCTTACATGACATCACATACAATAGCTTGAGTAGAAACAATGGTGTCGATCACTGTTCAACATTTACTCGATATTACAAAACAGATAATTGCGATACAGATCAGGGAAAGTGAGAGGATATGAATGATATGGAATCTATAAACCATATCCTATCGGTCTAATACAACATCTGAGATGAGATTAGCATCGCTTTAAAGACCAGGAGAGACAATTTTGGGACTAATTTGACTGGGAATAGTTGTTTATGGACCAGCGAAATAACTTTTGTCCGTGATCAACTGGACCACAATCAAGCATGAACCCAATCACGCGCTGATCACGTGACCAGCAATCACGTATGTCTGGAACTAACATGATTCCAATATGGATTGTGACACGTTAATGATGAAGTCTGTAAAATGTCCTTTGCAGCGGTTTCAGGGAATGTTCATTTGGAGGCCAAGAGATGACCATTTTTGAAAATCCATCACTAAAACCAATGGATCGTTTTACCGAATCAGTTATTACGGTCATGAATTTTCAAAAATAGTCTTCTCTATGTGTTGATACATTCACCAAGTAGGGGCCTAAATATTTTAACTTTCTTGGGCAATAATTATCATTAACAGGTTAAGTGTATATACGCTCATATATCATGGTTAAAGTCGACAATGCCAATCCGTATGACCTAAACCATCGTGTCCGGTTCTGGTAGACATCGAAAACCCTAAATGTAGCTATGTTGACAAACAATTCTACTGAATAATTTGAGGAAAGGTTGTGTTTTAGCTCACCTGGCCCGGAGGGCCAAGTGAGCTTATGCCGTGTTGACCGTCCGTCGTTCATCCGCCGTCAATCCGTCGTCTGTCTGTCCGTCAACTTTTGCTTTAAAACACTACTCCTCATTAACCGCTTGGACGAATTCAACCAAATTTGGCTGGAAGGACCCTGTGGTCGAGGCTTCAGAACTTCTATTCGGAATTTTGATTCATCAATTTTTTGGGTGAAAATCTTAGATTTTATGAAAAATGTACCGGACATTGTCGAAATGCTCCTTCTCCGTAACATTCTGAGCGATTTCAACCGAATTGAGCTGAAAGGACCCAATGGTCGTAGGCTCCAAATCTTCCATTCAGAATTTTGATTCCTCAATTTTTTCGGTCAAAATCTTCGATTTTATGAAAAATGTACCGGACATTGTCGAAATGCTTCTTCTCCTTACCATTCTGAGCGATTTCAACCACATTTGGCTGAAAGGACCCAATCAATGGTCGTAGGCTCCAAATCTCCCATTCAGAATTTTGATGCATCAATTCTTTGGGTGAAACTCTTAGATTTTATGAATTGTCAAATTATTTCTTCTCCTTACCATCTTGACCGGTTTTAACCAAATAAGGCTGTAGGATCCTATGGCCATAGGCTCCAGAACATCCATCCAGAATTTTGATTCATCAACTTTTTACGTGAAACTCTAAGATTTTATGAAAAATGTACCGGTAATTGTCAAATTGCTACCCCTCCGTAGCTGCTTGACATATTTCAACCAAATTTCACTAATGGATTCTTTGTTAGTAGACTCTAGAAATTCTATTCATAATTTTGATTGATCAATTTTTGGGATGAAAGTCTTAGATTTTATGAAAAATTTACCAGAAATTGTCAAAACACTGCTTCCCCTGATTGCTTGACATATTTCTAAAAAAAATTTGCCTATAGTGACCCAAAGTAGACTAGAATTTCTATTCAGAATTTTGATTGGTAAATTTTTTGCGTGGCCATCTTAGATTTTCCGAAAATTGTCCATGATATCTATTTAAATGCAAATGGTTCAAATGTGAATGGTCCCGGTGAACGCCACAGGCCCTTGGGCCTCTTGTTTCAAAGTTTAAGACAAGTTGCTTTAAAACATTTAGCATACGTTATATTAAGTGGAACGTAGGCTTAATTATGCGAATATACAACCATAGAAATTATTACACCATAATTGCTTACCCGTTGATACGTCATAACAGTGTGGTAGGCCTATAATCAATAATGCAATAATGTGTGCACGTTCTACTCACCGTCTCGTTTAATGATATCAGTGAGTGGGCATCCGGTTGCCAAGAGACCGTGTGACTCCATAGCAATGCTCGTAGACATACGCATCGTGAAGAAATAGTTTGGTCCACGCACGCGCAGCGACAGTATGATGCCCATTGCCCTTTGAAAGAAAGTTACTTGCTGAGTATCCGCTGTGATAATCACTTCGTCGTATCCTTGTCGAGAAGCAAAAGAGAAAATTAATAACCTATGACGTTTGAGTAACAAACTACTGCTAACTATTATCAGGGCCCCAGGATGGCTGATTTGAAAGGGTGGCCCAAGGCGTACAACCCGACCCAGTTTGTTCCAAGAAATTGCTGCAGTAGTTGCTCATTGCCATTTCAAGTAGCCAGACCAGAAATATAACAGCGTGTACGAAATATTCTTTTCAATATTTTGATACTAATTTGTCTGGAATATGACGCTGCCTTGGGTATCAAGAGCTTCCAGTCAAATTAGATTCAAAATACCCAATAACGGTAGATTTTGTTTATGATTACCATAGACTAATTATATAATTAGGCTATGTGATTATTATGAAATTCCATTAATGATTAGTAGGATAAATAGAAATGTCAAAAATTTGATCGACAGATATACCGAAAGACCGAAAGACCAGCTGACGGCGCACCTGGTTATTCAAGGGTCACCATTGTGCCCCACCCCGGTCTAAAATAACGACATTCGGAGACACCGTTGTGGGATGTAGTCGTGCACATCACAGCCTGTGCCCTCATGCATTTGCCACACACAATTTCTAAGAACATTACAAGTTATTTCAAGTGTGTACAAACAAACAAATATTGTGAATCGTCTGGAAATTACAGAACATTTATTGTCACACGAAAACGCTAAATGTAGCTACGGAACCAAGATAGAGAAACACAGAGGTAGAGGGATGGGTGTAAAACGGATGTTGCGGAGTAGATATATTATGATAGTTCGCGGGACAAACAGTGATTTTAAGACGATTTATAATCATTTCAACGTGTAGTTTATCAAATTCTATATCTATTGCAACATAGAAAATATTCTATTATTTCATAGTCATCATCTGCTTCATCATTATCAACAACAACAACAACGACAACAACAACAACAACAACAAAACGACGACAACAACAACAACAACAACAATAACATCATCATCATCTGCTTCATCAGTATTATCTGCATCAGCAGCTGCAGCAGCAGCAGCAGCCACATCATCATCATCAGCAGCAGCCGCAGCAGCAGCAACAACAACAACAACAACAACAACAACATCTGCAACCACAATAACATCAATGCAGCAACATCAGATTTCATACCTTCTCCGGCTGTTGTTTTTCCATTGACAAACGTCTCGGGCAGTGATGCGTTTTTGGCTATGTACGTCGTCACATCTTCGTAGCCGTCGGCAGATTTAAACTTAATGGATACCTGAAGAAATGTAAATGGGTTACTTGTTAGAGAGAGAGAGATTGATAACCATTGCCCTCCAGTTCTTGTCAAAGTTTTTACCCGCATCATTACCATGATAGTGTAGCTTACGCGGATGATCCGGGGTCGATATCGGGCCGATACTGAAAGTATAGACACGGTATCGAGAACATCGTCCCAGTAAGCTGAGTTATCTGGCTAGGCACTAGGTCAATGCGAACATGAAGAGCATCTTCTTGAATCAATTAGATAAGGGACATTTTTTTGTAATGTTAGTGACGACTTCCGAGCCGCCATTTTAGTTTGATATTTGTAGACAGTAGACTTGCGCGATTACGTGATTAAATCGAAAATCGCGATTATGTTTTAAATCGTGAATTTATATGAATAAAAATTAAATAATCGAATAATCGGGAATATTTTCTATTGCATACAATATTTCAAAACCTACCTTTCAATTACTTTTTAATGCGATCGGTCATGAAAAATGACATTTTGCTTAGTGAATGTATGCCCATTTGCAGAGTAAGAGAAGACTATTTTTGAAAATGTATTACTAGAATGCCTGGCTCGAAAATCTAGCCAGGCATTCAAGTGATACATTTTCAAAAATAGTATTCTGTTGCCCTGCAAATGGACTTTCTAAAGACAATTGCAGTTCTCCTCATTGATATGCTTTTGTTGCTATGTCTTGGTAATTTGTATCCAAGTTGATTAATCGAGTAATCACGATTATTTGTTAATAATCGATCGCGATCACTCAACGCAATAATTGCCTAGTATACACCATTATGTGGGAGTCTTTTGTCCTTGTTGCCACGCAAAACCCAGTGTAGAACCATTATGGTAACGCTAATCAGTGTCAGTGTGCTGTTGGCCTTCAAGGTTAGCGTATCTTTGTATTGTATTGTTGTGTTGTATTTATTTTACACCCAGATCGCTATAGAGCGATGGATCGGGAGGTTACAGTGTTTCCCCCTTTTTGACAGAGTACATACATGTTAATATCTATAGTACTAGGCAGTATACATTATTGTTAAAATAATTAATTAGTTTATATATAATCGCCATTTCCATCATTATTATCGTTATTATATGGTGTTATCATCATCATTGTTGTTGTTGTTGTTGTTGTTGTTGTTGTTGTTGTTGTTGTTGCTGCTGCTGCTGCTGCTGCTGTTGTTGTAATAGTCAGTAATCAGTATAGATTGTAGCTCGCTGGGGTATGTGCTGGTCCGCCGATAAATATCCGCCCATCGCACGGCAAGTGCATGATGACCGGGATGGCTGGTTAGCTGCAGATCTCGGGGTTGCGGATCCCATATGACGTCTCTCTGCGGTGTACAAAGACCGACTTCTAGAGCCGATGGAACACTGTTGTTCCAGTGGGGGCCATGCGACCATTGCCGCCGAGATTGAACCACACGGTGTCGCCCCAACTATTTGTGTCACCGGTGTGTCTATCCATACTAATATAGAGAATGGAACATTTAGAATAATATACTAGCAATATAAATAAGTACTATACAAACAAGGTGAATCGTTTGGCAGTAGAATGAGCACAATAATACACAATATAGAGGTAGCTGGTGTCCTTTCTACGTGGTGTCGCCGGAGGTACTACACAGATCCTTGAATCCGCAGAGGTATCCCCACAAGAGAAGCATCCGCATAAGAGATCACTGAGTAACTTAATATAAGGTAATATACCCATAACATACACAGAGAGAACAATGTTGTTGCGAGAGGAAAGTGCCTCGCATGGGCCTCCATCACTGAATGTTTCATGATGGTGCGAGAGGAAGGTGCCTCGCGCGGGCCTCCATCACAGGAATTCCCGCTGTTGCGAGAGGCAAGTGCCTCGCGTGGGCCTCTGTCACAGGAAAATGCCACTCTTTTGTTCAACAGAAAATGCTAAGTGGTGAAAATTCTAGTGAAGCCATAATTAACGTGATGCGTGCTGGTTTATGTAAAGGCAGAATGAGCGATTTCCGAAGAATTTCCACGTCACCATCTTATGTAGTTCCACGATGCTGTATTGGTAGATGCCACTTTATTTATGCGGGCCTTCAGCTACAGTCTAACCCCGCTTGTACCCTTTGGCCTTCCCAGTGTGTTTCCGTGTCCCTGCCACGCCGGACGGCCGCCTAGTTCTCCACACAGAATACAGCCTAGGCTGGGTACCTCTCCGTATATGCCTGAGATAAAGACCTGTCCAAGTTAGGCGAACAGAATCCAGGACAGAGTCAAGGCACACCCTGCCGACTTCCGACCCGAGCGGACACAGTACTGGACGCCAACTAAGGGTCATCTTGGCAAGGGGCCATACCCCTGCATAGACCGTACCACGGAGGCGATGCCCACTAGACGTCATTGGCTAAAGGCCCCGCATAGATCGTACTTAGACGCCATTTTGTCAAGAGGCCCTGCACAGATCATACTAGCCAGGTCATCCTCCCCACGGGCACTTGGAATCTCAGACCGCTCCACCCATCCGGCAAGTGACAGGTTGCACCGTCTCACGCACATACCCTCCTGCTTCCCAAAGAATCACTTTCATGACCTCTGATCACAGGAGGCATAACTCGCAATACGAATGCTTGCCATGGCCTAACTGTACATTGAGCCATCTTGACCCTCATAACCAGAAACGGGTTGATGAACTGACATCATCAAGACGACCGGCCGGCGACCCAGTCAATAGTGATCACCATCTGAGCTCACGCTCAAGGGCAACCGATGATCTGAACGGTACCTATCTGCCAACTTTGACCGTTTTCCCCGGCCTTGCCTGCAGGTCATCTCTAGCAAACACAGCGAACTTCTAGTCTATCAGAGATGTCCTGGGTGTGGCCTATCATCCACGTACCCGCATCATGTCCACTGGCTGAGATCGGATGAACCAAAATCCCAGTAGCCCGAACAATATGCCGACTAGACGGTACCACAGTAGGAGTTTAATTCATCCTTCATTATGCACGGATGCCTTCAGTTTCTCCTCTGCACTATAACTAATATTTTACGTGCCCCAGGCCCTCACTGGCCCAGGCTCACTGCCGCCTGCTACTGGCACCCCTTGAGGAGCCTATCCCTCTTGGTACCGGTTAGTTGTTAGAAACGAAAAATAGCTTTGGCCACACGTGGCAGGGATTCCTACCTATCGTTAGATACAGCTGTCCAATGGGCGCAGACGCCTAGCTTCCCATTGGTCGCTTTGAAAGAGCATCTACCTCCACAGACAGCATGCGTATATGTTACATCGCAACGCATCCGAGTTTGATCACTGACATATCGTTAAGGCGGAGATAGAGAGGCGAATATCCATCGTGAGCGTCCTTCCCGTGAGGGCGTGGTGGATTCCAAGATCCTTCCCAGACACTCCAACTAGTTGGATGGGGAGGCGCGTCTCATCCGTCACCGCTTCCTACGGATCTAACCTTTGACCTGTCGTTAGGATTAAGTTCCAATGTGCCCAGATATGCACTGCGGGCAGGTAAATAAACTATCAAACTCACATTTATAAATATACGTTTTTGCAGTGCGCGCCTTCATTGGCGGGGTTATCTAGCTAACAAGTATCCGAGGATACGGGGTGGGGGTGGGGTGGGGGGAAGATGTATGTAAACCAGCACTTTAACCATAACCGCTCGGAAACCTCCAATACTTTCCCAGTTGGCCAATTTTACACAACCTTGCCGGAGTGCGGGGCTACATTATCGCAACAGCTGGAAAAGAGGCATCCACTATATGTCTCCTAACGAAGAGATTGTCCCTAACCACTTTACCCTATCCTATCGAGCTAAATAGTAAGGTTTAGTCGGTAACATGCCGGGCTCAAACAATTAGAGCACGGTCAGCGACCTCAGTGTAAAATTGATGATGGTGGAAATAAGTGATGCGGATATATACACCTGTGCAAAAGTTAAGCACCAGCAAAAACAATAGAACGTAGAAACATGATGGTACAACTAGGCTGCCATACTTTTTGTCCCCGCGTTAGCTGACATAATTCCAAGTACGAAATGCACATGCATGCATGACTTCACGCCGCTTGATGTCCGTGCGTGGCGGGAAACAGCACACGTGTTCAGTTATGTAAAAGTCCAGTTTGAGGTGTAGAACATTACATACAGATTTAGGCGACAAGATTAGGAATTTTGTGTTCATGACCGTGGTTTATTTGTACAGAGAGAATTAGCTCTTGATTGTGAACCGCTATGGCAAGACGAAGGTTAAGTGATCGTGTGAAATGGCAAATCATAGGCATGCATACCACTGGTATGTCATGCAGAGAGATTGGCAGACAGCTGAACATTAACCATACTGTAATCAGTCGTTTGATTGCAAAACATGGGCAAACTAACGAGGTGAAGGACAGGCCTAGATCTGGAAGACCGAAGAAGACTACTGCCCGTGATGATCGAGCCCTAGTACGCCTTGTTAGGAGATCTCCATTCACCAACAGCAGAGTGCTCAGCCAGCAATGGGAAACGCGCAATAGAGTGTCAATGTCTACCGTCAAAAGGAGACTTATGCTGCTGGCATGAAAGCTAGGAGACCTGTCAGACGTCCTCTCCTCACTGCACACCACAAAGAGGAGCGTCTGAGGTGGTGCAACGAAAGAAGACACTGGAACATGAGATCCTGGAGACGGGTACACTGGTCCGATGAAAGTCGGTTCCTGCTTCATGCCACAGATGGTCGAACTCGTGTATGGAGGTCCAGACGCACGCCGTACGACCAACGTAACATCATGGAAGAAGTTCCATTTGGTGGAGGTTCCGTTATGATATGGGGGTGCATCTCAATTGATTGTAAGCTGGATCTGTTGACTGTACCTGGAACACTAAATGGACAAAGATATCAAGATTCCATACTGGATTGAGTTGTGGTCCCTCATTTTATAAATCATGCACCTGGAACCCACCCTATATTCATGGATGACAACGCCCGACCACATCGTGCTAGAGCTGTGCATGAATACCTCCGCCAGAATGCCATCGAAACCCTACCATGGCCAGCAAGGAGCCCTGACATGAACCCTATTGAGCATATCTGGGACATTCTGCGAAACATGGTGAGAAGGAGGGATCCTCCTGTGCAGAACCTACAGGAATTAACAGACGCACTCCATCTTGAATGGCAACGAATACCACAATGGCGTATCAGTCGGTTGGTGACCAGCATGAGACGTCGTGTCCAGGCCGTCATCCAGGCACAAGGTGGATATACCCGGTATTAATAATGACAGTCTCAAACTCGTGCACAGATGTTAAACTTCGTTTTCAGACACCATTAATGACAATCTAGCCACGTGTGTCAACTGTAGGGCAATAGTTGTCAGTTGTGTCAACGTAACCATATTCAGGCCTCGTTTTCAAGTTCAAACAAAAACATACAGTGTTTCCCCACCATCATAATCAGCATTCCTCTAGTTGCATTATTACCTCTTGCACTAAGATGGATGGGTACATCAATGTTTATGCTATTGCTTTCTTCATAGCACATGAATATACCCTCGCATGTGCGTAAAAATAGGCTGGTGCTTAACTTTTGCACAGGTGTATAAATGTTGCTGTTTAGTATTTCCTAGCGTACTGCGGTCCGAAGTTTCTACAATTAAACAACACATGTTAACTGGATGGCTATCTGCCATATATATAACTAACTGATGCAATGAGCAATGACAATTCATATCAGAATTAATGAGGTAGTAAGTATCAGGTTGAAAGACATAAACGGTGCTGTTAGTTAAAGCACCTACAGTAAATAAGGATAATATGCACAGTAAGAAAGAAATTATAAATTGCAGTCCTAAGACCGGGAAGGCACCTATTAGTCATTAGTACTAACTACGGAAATAATAATTAGATGTACAATAGTATAGTTACTTGAGTACCTAATAGTCATCGGTACGGAACAGGCTACTATGTTACTGAAAATGAGGCGCTAACATATTCGTAGTCGACACGTTCTCTGGAGCTGGAGAGATTTCCGCAGGCGATTCCCGCAGCTGGTTTCCGCAGGTTTGCTCCGCAAGCTGACTCCTCCAGGCAGGGTAGACATGGTAACGCTCAGGGCAGTGAAACAGCATAGTGAAGTAACATCTATTAGATAGTCTCTGTAACTAAATCACAATTTATGCGGAGGTGAGAAAGTTTTCCATCCGGCATGGAAGTAGTATAGTTGAAGGATGCCCATTAATAGAGAGGGTGGTATACAATGTTAAGCAGTTATATAACTTGGCACTCGATGCGGGATGCATCGCATAGCTCTTGCGGCGCACCTAGCAAAGCCCACCAGACTGCGGTCAAAAAGTTAATTAAAACACACACGACATGCAGTGCGGAGATTGAAGTCCACTTTTCAGCGTGGTTGGTAGATTTGGCGAGTCATCCACCAAGAATCACCATAGCTCTACATCATGTAGGATTACATTCCGGGCCTGCACGGCCCGCTCTCATGAAGATTCCCTAGGAAAGTCCGGATGAGGCAAGCCTTACTTTAAATTTAGTTTATTACCCCAGGATGGGCGTCCGGGAGTATCCAAAATTATGTGGAAGCCAATGACGTCCTACCACCTCAGATGTGCTGGGATCCGTAAGACACCGGTTGAAGTGACGATCACAGTAGGTCAGCCGTTACATCCGTCATCCTGGTGGTCCAGTCATCCTGGGCGGGCCCGGCTTCCACGCCGGCGATGCTCCGGATCCTCGATTTTTCACCCCTTTTATACTCGCTGTGACGTCAGAGCTGGGCGCCTCAACCAATCACCGATTTTAAAATGGTTTACAGTTTTAGAAAGCGTGTTTAATTCTGGTCCTAATCGTTACCAAGAACAAGGAGAACGGATGAATTATAGACACTTACGAGTACCTACTCGGTACCCTATAGGCCTGCACTCGCTTCCAATTCCGAGACGTGTTGTCAGAGAAGCTCTGATGGGCGCGCATGCGCACCACGTGTTTTATCGGACAGCCGATTTTTGACGAGAAACCTCTCTCATAGGGCCTATGTACGCACACTATCCTACCGGGGGGGGGGGGGGGGGGGGTGGGTGGGGGGGGGCTTCCTTGGAGCGAATCCGGAGTGGCCGTTGGCTTTATTGTCCTTGTTGTTGCTATTGGCATTGCCGTTGCCATGTTTGTATATTTCCATATACATGGTTATCATTATCGAGATCGTTTACACCCCCCCACCCCCATTGCACTCCTATTATTGTCGGGCCATTATCATTGTAGCAGTCGTCCTCTTCCTCAGTAGCGTCGTCGTTATTGTCATATATGTTGGAGAATTTGTGAAAGGAACTACCTTGCCGGAAAATGGTCAGTTATGATTCGAATGAAATTGCATATCTTTGTTAAGAGCATTGTATTTCTCGTAGAGGGTAAGTTGCGGAATTTGTAATAATTCGGTCTGCTGCAAAATAATTTGGGCAGATGTTTTGCGATTCCGATTTAACCATTTATACTGTGTGTTACCTTGGGAGTAATCCGTTAAAGCATATTTGTATATTTGTGCACTTAATTTAGCTTGTTTCCCCGAGATTAGCTTTAACCAGAAGTTTTGCATACGCTGTTTGATTTGTAGATCTAGTGGCATTTCGCCCGTCTCTCCGTAGAGCATGTATTTAGGCGTACTTCGTTTTACTTTCAACACGTATCTTAAGAACCCTACTTTAACTTTCTCTAAAATATCAATCTTCTCTTTACCGATAATTTCGCTACCATATAATAAAATTTGTTTGATTGTCTCTGAAATAGCTTCAAATGGTAATCAACCGGCAGGTCGAGTTTGGTGCTTACGAAGACAAGAACTTTAGTCTTTTCCATGTTAATTTTGAGCTTCCATTGGTCTACATATATATGGAAGGAATCAAGAGACAGTTGTAGATCATTTACACTCTCCGCCATTATAACTGTGTCATCGGCATATAATAAAATTAATAATTTAAGAAGAGTAATTAATTTATCGTCTCGTGCTTTCAGTTCTACATGACTACAGTTACAATCTTCTAAGAATTTTTGCAGATCATTTAGATATATTGAAAACAGAACCGGGGATAAGTTTTCGCCTTGTCTAACTCCTGGTTTACAATTTATGGTATCGGTTATTTCGTTATTTAGTTTAATCCTGGATTTGCTGTTATTATACATACGTTGGATGACCTTAAGGGCTTTACTGACAATCTTATGAGATACTAATTTTCCCCAGAGGCCCGTTCTCCAAACTGTGTCTAATGCCTTTTCAAAATCTATGAAAGCACAGTATAATTTTTTCCGTTTTGTCAGTATTTCTATTAGCTGGAATAATGTGTAGATGTGGGCAGTGGTGGAATACTCATGTCTAAATCCGGCTTGATTTTCTAGAAGTATGTTATCGGTATTTAGTGATTTATTTATTCTGGTACAGAGAATTGATGTGAATAATTTTCCAAGGCAGCTGAGTAATGTGATAGGTCTATAGTTTTTTTGGCTCTTTGGGGTCGCCATTTCTTTTATAAATTTATATTATGGTACCCTCTGTCCAAGACTCAGGTATCTCTGCGGTATTCAAAGCTTAATTAAAAACGTACTTATAAATATTTAACATGATGTATTCTGTTGATTTAATATACTCATTTATTATGTTATCTATAGTCCAGGCGCTTTATTATTTTCTAACGGTTTGATAACCTGAGATATTTCAGCTGTAGTTATTGGTTTATTCACCTCATAATTATCGTCTGTTATTTCAAGCGGCACATGGTTGACTTGGATATGTGTTTCATCTATAGTTTTGTGTCATTTAGATTTCTAAAAAATTCATACATTGTCTTGCTATCTATTGGGCATATATCTTGGCTATTTTGATCTTTGATAATTTTCCAGTATGCCTTTGGATTATTAAAAATGAGTTCGCGGATTTTCTTCCGATTATTATGTTTATACTGCACGATGGAATAATTCATTATTCGCCTATAGGTTTTGCTGGCTTTGATCATATCCTCTCTTGTCTGAGTTGTTCGATTCTGTTGAAATGTCTTTCTGGCATTGCAGTATTTTGCAAGCGTGATAACATTCTTTGTTTAAACCATGGGCGGGTCTTTTTATAATTCTGGGATTTGCCTAGTCTAGTTCCGAAAATTTAAACTGCCGCATTAGCGAAAATGGTGGTGATTGTCGAGGTAATATCCTTAAGTGGGATATCGTTTATGGTATTTTTCATAATACTCTCGTTTAATATATTGAGTAAGGGGTGCTGTTTCACTTGATTTATAAAGCCAATTTTCTTCTCACTTTTCCATTTGCCAGTTTCTTATCGTCCCGCGGTCCTATCTTGGTCTGACTTGGTATTTATCACATTGCTATTAGGGGACTTCAACGTGAATGTTAGTGCACAGTGCACATCAGAGTGGATACTTGTGTGATCAAAGATTTCGAAGTCAAGTATATCGTGAAACAGATTATATGTGGATATAGTATAGTCAATTACGCTTTTGTGATCTTTGCTTTTATGCAATTTGCCAATTTTAGCATCTTTGCCAGCTCTTCCGTTCAATATAAGAAAGTTATTATTTTTGCATAGTTCTATTAGTCTAAATCCGTAGTTATCGGCCTTGTCTGTATCTTGGGTGTCCATAGCTATCGGCCTCGTTTGTGTCTTGGGTGTCCATAGTTATCGGCCTTGTTTGTGTCTTGGGTGTCCATAGTTATCGGCCTTGTTTGTGTCTTGGGCGACCCTTTCTGGTACACTAGGGATATTATATGACTCTGTATCATCGAGGTTTATTTCTGTAAACTGTGAGAGTTGGCCGTCGTCGATTATTTTATCTGGGAGTTGTGCAGTTTTGGAATTAAAATCTCCCATTGGAACGATGTAATTTGTTCTTGCGGCGAATCTAATAATATCAGCTTCTATTTCATCAAAAGCGTCTATGGATGAGTATCTCGAGCCTACCGGATGGAATTAAATGCATCCTACAATTAATTCATCTCCGGTACTGAGACCCATAGCACGCATTCATTCTTTGATTTTATTTCTTGTACATGTGTTGGGATTGTGCTCGAGATTAGAATTGCAATCCCACCCGATTTTTTAGCCGCATTTGTTCGATTCTTTAGGAAAACATTATAGTGGCCGATGCCTATTGAGTCATATTCATCTAGTATAGTTTCTCCCACGCCTAGAATGTCAAATCCATACACAAACTCTTCCATTTCGGGATAACGTAATTTCATTCCTAGTCCACACATATTAAGATATCCGAATCTGAAAAATTATTATTGTCTTCCCATTTGCCATCGTTTTTCTCATCGATAACTTTGTCGTTGTTGTCGCCGTCGTTGTCATTGTCGTTGTCATTTTCGTTGTCATTGTTATTGTCAATATCGTTGTCGTTATCATTGTTGTCGTTGTCGTTGTTGTCGTCACTGTCGCTATAATTGGTGTTGTCGTCACTGTCGCTATAATTGTTGTTGTTGTTGTTGTTGTTGTTGTTGTTGTTGTTGTTGTTGTTGTTGTTGTTGTTGTTGTTGTTGTGTAAGTTATAATATTATTGGTGGTGATAGCATTGGAAAAGGTGTTGGTTTCAGTAATGACAGTAGTCGTGTCATCGGTAGGCAGAGCAATAGAATGGGTAGTTGTGATAGGTGTAGTAACAGTAGCATTAGAATTAGGGTCAGCATCATTAATGACAGCAATAGAAGCAGTGGTAGTTGAAACAATGGTAGTACGTGTGATTGGTACACATTAAAAAATGTGACTGTTGTTTGTCAGAGCACGGGATGCAGCCATTTATGTGGTGTATTGTTTTCTCGCTTGTTATGCTCGCATGTGACGTGTGTGGATGTGTGATGTTAAGGCTTGTTATTGATATCATTGTCACTGCCACGGCTGGCCAGTTCCTTGCTATGGAGTTGGGTTGTAGTACGCGCCATATGCCAGATTGTTAGTGTTTGTTTGCCAAGGCATCCTGTTGTAAGGCACGGATGCTCGACTAGGTGCAGGTAGTTGCCCAGCCCTTGGTAATGGTGGATCTGTTACTTTATAACTCTAGGAATTCCCATAATGTTGTTGACGGGGAGCTGCTGTATTAAACTGTTCTTGGTAGCCTATGTGAGTAATCCAAGCAACCGTAACATCCGATCATCACGCTGGATTGGTTCCCAACGATGGTCGTCTTGTGTTATCTCGCCGGCTTGTATCTGTCGCCCATCAACGAACAGTTTGTCTCTCACCAGCCTAGGGCGTTGTCTCTGTTGCCTAGCGGCACGAAACTCCGGCATTAGACGGCGTCTCCTTTCCCGAATTTCCGGAGGGAATTGTTCGTTTACTCCGTAGGGTAGTCCTTTTAACGTTGCTGGAGAATTCCTCCTTACCAGTTCACTGTCCTCGAAACATGTTTTTCTTGGTCGCGATTTCGCGCGCCTATGCAGTGTGCATTTTGGAATGGAATTTCTTTTTGTATCTTCATCGTCTCCTTAATGAAATTCTTCACAATATCAACACATATTTCATCGTCCGGTTCAGCTAGACCCGAACAAATTAAATTATCGCGCATCGATCGCGTTTTTAACTCGAAATCTGCCTCATGAAGATGTTTACATTTCTGTTTAATATTTTCTATCGCTCTAGTGGTTTCACTCTCAAGATTGGCTAAGCGACTGGATAATCCGTCTGTCTGCCTGTCCATACTATCCGTTATGTGTTTTAGATCGTCACTCGCTTCCCCCCCCCCCCCCCTGGTCTCCACTATGACCTGATCATATTTGCCACTTAGAAACTAGACACTTGTTTCCCGTGTGTTAACTTTCTGATTTGGCTTATTGATTTCTGTATAGATGCCGGATACGCTGTTCTGTAGCTCTACTAATCTACTGTCGACAGTGTCAAATTTACTTTCAAACTTGTCAAATTTCTTTATCAAAGATTCAATGCTATGCATAATGGTAGTAGACACACTGAGTTCCGTGTTTGGTGACATATATGGGTTCCGAAACTGGAGTGAGTTGGGTGAGTCAACCGCGTACTGTGAGTGTTAAAAATTGTGTTTCTGCATTGGTTACTGCTGTAGGTTTCTGTTATAAAGTGCTATGGTGAGCTGGCTGGGTTCATTTTCCAAATAAGTGTTATAAAAATGGTTTATGACAGACAAGGTCCCGTTTACATTCATGTCTTTAGTTTCGTGAACAATTTGCTTGTGATCACGTTTATCAGAATGAATATATGCGGTTGAATGAGTTGTAGAGACAGCCCCTGAATTTTGAGTATCGCAATCACCAGCGAATAGCTCGTTACTACTACTCGCATTGGTAATTTCATTAGTTGTACCTGTTTTCGGGACCTCCTCACCACATACATTAGCACTGTTGTTATCGGAGGCAATGTCACCGTCGTTAAGCGTGGCACGCACCTCGGCAATCAATGTGCTGACATTCATGCACACAGACGTACATACTGCATTCTCCTGTCTTTGAGCGCTCGTTACCGTGGTCGTCGGCATTTTTGTCGTCATGGCTTGCTCAGTGTAGTCAGGTACTTGTAACAGCAATGGCTGCACTGGCGCTACACTACCAGTCGGCGAGGTTGACGCTTTTCGTTTCAACATCTCTAGCAATTTCCGCATGCGTTCTCTGAGAATAAGATCACCGCTTGCAACTGCTTATCAACCACGACTATCTGTCATAAAATTGTTACTAAAAACTTTTATTTAAACTCTAAAAATGCAATTAACTTCAGAGAAAGAGAAACACGTCTTTCACATTCTGTCACTATGGACGAAAATCTACCTGGATAGCGCGTGGTAAGTGTATACTAGTTCGATTCTAAACAGAACGAGATTAAGGCAATGGCTAACAGGGCTAGAGTGCCCCGAAAAATGTGAACCTTTTAATCCATTGTCTCACTTTTACAGTCATGATAGGCCTATGCGTAAGCTGTTGAATATTTCGAAACATATTTGACTGGAAGCTGGTGCTGCCCTATGCAGCACAAGATTTAAGTCAAATTACTCTCAAAATATTCGACATCATTTTAACAAATGCATAATGAAGTTTTTGTATTTGTGGCAACATCGGCAGTGGCAGCCATTCAATTCTTGACACGCACGATAAGGGCCCCCAACATTACTTAGCCCCTAGCCCCAAATAGGCGTAACACGGCTCTGATTCGAATTGTGTAGTTCCTATTTTAGAACTGAAAGGCATTCGGCGAGATATTTTTTAAGAATTTGACTGAGAATTGTGGACGATTATAGGGGCAATAACTTCCCGTTTATCAAATAACCTCACCTACACTTGTTGCAGTCCGTACCTAAACAATTGGGCCCGTATGCATAAAGGTGGTTTAGAGAGTGTTTAGCTTAAACCCTGTGTAACTTTTCATTTACACCACTGTTCATATGCAAAAATATGGTTTAACCCTTCAACCCTCGAATTTATTCAAGAAACCTTTAATTTTCTCATAGAAAATGTCTGTTTCCAGATCTACGGAAGACTCTTTTTTGAAAATTTACCACTGCAATGACTGGCTCGGTTATCGAGCCAGTCATTCCAGTGTTAAATTTTCAAAATAATCTTCTCTTGGTCTGCAAATGGACATTTCTCAAGACAACTTCAGAAGTCGTTTTGGCTGATATGATGGTTAAAGAATATGTCGGCGATGTTGTTGGGTGATAAATAATGCAAACCCATATGCCAATTTGTTATCGGTGTGCAAGTTTATAAAGGGCGCACGGACATTTTGACAATGGACCTTTCCATTTTTAGCTATGCCCCGCCCATCACTAGCTAAGCTCCACCCACACCTCGCCGTGTTTGGATTGATCGATCCCCGAATGCCCTAGCTATCAATTTCCTGAAAACTATGCAGGGAAGCTGTTGAATATTTTGTAACTAATTTGACTGGGTGCTGTTGCTGCCATAGCAAAGAATGGTGTGCGCTATCGTCAGTTACGCAATGATTCTGATGTATCAAAATATCAGCATCTGACAGTAATGGAATTAAACGCCTCAGAATTCAATGAAAAGATTGGTAAATGGGCGAAAAAGAAGTTGAGTAAGCAAAACAAATCAAATTAAAATATGGCGGTTTTAAGTCTGTTAAAAAATATTTTTAATGTTAATTTGCACATTAAATTGCAGAGGTTTAAATGACGAAATAAAACAACATGTACTATTAGATGAATTAAAGGTAAGAAATGTTGACATTATTATGCTGCAGGAGACAAAATTACAAGATATAGAGGTTATTGAAAGGTTCAGGTGTTTGACGAATGGAGAACTCTATTACTCTATTATTATTGTTACCAATGAACCGAGTGCAGGTGTTGCAATTTTGTTTCTCCCAAAATGCATCAGCTGGATAAATATCATTTCTTCTTCTTCTGATAACAACGGACGGTGGGTTAAAGTTGTAATCGCCATGTAGCAGGGTCAAATTACACTTTAGTTTCAGTCTATGCACCGGCGTTGCATTCTGAAAGATGTACATTCTTGTCCAATATATCACCCATTCTGAATGATATTGCAGACAATATTATCTTGGGTGGTGATGTTAACCGTGTTACGGATGGGACACGAGACAGAAGTTCACTTTGTAGCTATGGTAACACATCGCATGACAGACTTAAACCTATATGTGATGCAGAACATTAACTGGATAGTTATCGAATATTAAATCCAGAGGGTCGTGATTTCACATGGCATTCAAATAACGGCCAACTTGCATCTAGCATTGATCGAATTTATATTAAAAAAATATTGAAAGGAAATCTGGTAAATGCTGGTATGTATCCCATTACGTTCTCTGACCATGACATGCTTTACATCACGCTGGATAATGCCGACTGGGTTAAGCGCGGCCCTGGATTTTGGAAAACTAATAATTCGCCGCTAAATGAATCTAAATATCAAACTTGTGTTAAAAGTTTTTGGCAACATAAGCTTCGAAACAGAAATTCCTATGACAATTTAATAACATGACGGGAAGATGTAAAAGTTGGATTTGCCCACATTAAAACAATATGCCATTGGGAAAGCGCGAATGATGCGCAAGGAGAAGAAAGCATTTGAGCGTTCTCCGTTTCTCCTAAGTAGGAAGGTTGCGAATGGTGATAGTCAGCATAGAGAACGGCTAAGCAATACAAAATCAAAGCGTACGCAAATAGACAGATATAGGGTTGAAGGTGCAATAACTAGGAGCAGAACACAAATGTATATCGAAGGAGAGAAAGCAACGAAATATTTTTATGGGCTCGAAAAATCTAGAGGAGTTGAGAAATTTATTAGGAGTTTAAACAACAACAACAACAACAACAACAACAACAACAACAACAACAACAACAACAACAACAACAACACAACAACAACAACAACAACAACAATAACAACAACCACCAAAATTGCTCTACGCAATAGGAAATTATGGAAACGGTAGAAACATTTTATCAGATGTTATATAAATCTGATAATAGTAATGATATAAAATCATCTGAGATGCTAGGCAATGTCAAAAATGCATTCTCAAAATCTAGCACGGAATTCTGTGAGCTCCCATTAACACTAGCTGATCTGACCACTTCTCTAAAACATATGAAGGGTGGCAAAGCTCCAAGAGGTGATGGACTTAGCGTGGAATTCTAACAGACATTTTGGCATCTCATTGGGCCAGAGTTTATTCAAGTAATAAATGAAATTTTCTCACATGGTACGCTCCCTTCTACAACGTCGCAGGCATATGTTCAACTTACATTCAAGAAAGGAAATCGACAGAGCCTAGAAAATTACAGACCCATCTCGCTCCTCTGTGTCGATTATATAAGATCATTTCTAAAGCGCTTGCTAAAAAGCTTGCTAGTGTTCTGGATGAAGTTATCCATACCGATCAAACTTGCTCTATTCCAGGCCGCTCTATCTTGACCAATACATTTTTAATTAGAGACACTATACAATTGGTTGAGAAAGAGAATGTCCCAGGAGCCATTATAGGTTTAGACATCGAAAACGCGTTTGATCGATTAGAATGGGAGTTTATGTTTAAATCACTCAGTCACATTGGTTTGGGACCAAATTTCATAAAATGTATCGGAATTCTCTATGGCAATATTAGCAGCAAATACCTCGTAAACAATGTTAAAAGTCAGCCCATTATTTTAGAGCGTGGTGTGCGTGAAGGGTGTTCATTGTCTCCTTGTTATTCGTCATAACAATTGAGGCATTAGGAGCAACTCTCAGGGAGGACCCACTTTTTTATTGTATAGATATTCATGGTGTAAATCGGACCATAAATGTGTCTCAGTATTCCGATGACACCACTGTTTTGGCAGGAACCAATGCTGATTTTAAAAGACTTGATACGATTTTATTGGATTTTCAAACGACCTCTGGCCTGAAGATAAACAAAGCTAAATCAGTTGGATTATTTTTGGTTCAGTGGAAGAGTAGGTGTGATAAGCCACTTGGCATCCGATGGACAAATGAATCAATTAATATTCTAGATATTCACTTCAGTAGAGAGGGTGAAGAGAACCTTAACTGGGAAGAGAGAATAGATAAAATGAAGAAAACCTGTAATGTGTGGGGGCATCGGCATTTAACTATTCTGTTTGCGGACACCTTGGTTATAAATACTTTAATACTTTCAAAGTTATGGTATACGGCCTCTGTTATATATATATATATATATGCCCAAACATGTCGAATGTGAAATAAATAGAATGGTCCGAGAATTTTTATGGGAAAGTAAGTCATGTCTTGTATCACAGGATGTTTGTATGAATGATTTAATCCATGGCGGGTTTAATCTTGTAGATGTTAGAATGAACCCCATGTCATTGCGTTTCAAATTGTTAAATGCATTACTTCATTTTGATATTCAGTGGGCAAATGTATCAAGATCGTTAATAGAAAGCTTCATAATGCCTTTCTCAACCAAAAGCTTTTTTGTGCCAAAAATCCGCCCCCGAATTATACGCGAGTTCCTCCGCATTTTCTCGAACTCAAAACTTGTTTTGATGCATTTATTAAAGTTGCCGATGCACAGCTATACTGGGAAACTGTTTTACAATTGGGGTTATGGGGCAATAATCGCATCACTCATCAAGGCAAAGTTTTGTACTATCCATCAATGTCAGGGAAAGGCATTAAATTTGTATGTGACATTGTTGACTCTATTAGGAGGGAATGGAAATCATGTTACTGCTCTTCGACCAATGGATGCTACGCGTCTGTTAGCTCGCATGCAAGATGCTATACCGAAAGCTTGGTTCTCTCTATATAGTGCCGACCTTAATGACGAAGAAGCTGAACTAAAATTCATCAGTAATGATAAGGAATTATCCTGCAGAATGGCAGTAAGCAGCTAGTAACAGTTGTCTCGCCTGGTCCAGCAGCCACACGTGGGGTGCCGTTGGCGCCTGTGTATGGCCACGGTTCCATAGCTACTACGGGTCCACACGGTTTTCCGTGCAGGCCTAATCCATGTAACAGTTTGCTTTATGGGGTGGCAGTGGAACCCTGCGGTACTGGTGTCGCTGGCTTGCCAGCAGTGGCTCCTAGCTGGGAGGCCATTGCTGGTAGACCCGTGAATACATCAGCGGGTGATGTATTCACGGGGTGTCTTCTTCAGAGACGGACTGGTCTGAGGCTCTGGCTTGGCTAGCCAGGGTGGACCTATCTGTGGTTCAGACCACGGCCGAAAAAGACATGCCCCTGCCCATCAGTTGCGTCGATTCGGATGGGGGTCTTGCCTGCGGCTCAGATTCAGTTCATTGGGCTCGATCCACAGTTCAAGGAGTTTCTCGATGCTATTTGTAGCAAGCAAACTCTTACCCAAGAGCCAGCTCCCTGCAGCCTCTAGGGAGGTGTGGGCAAGATGCTGTATGCCCAGAGGGGAGTACGAGTACTATGATGTGGTACCAATGGTCACTGAGGATGCCCGTTGGTCCTGCTCAGGCACTTGTGAACAGATCCCAAGCACACGTTGAGGAAGTCCTTCCCTGTGCGAGAGGGAGTGAGGGCAGCAATGAATGGTGTCAACCACTCTTATCTCTTGCTTCAGTCGGTGTGGGCTGAAGCTGGGGTACTGTCTTGTGTAAACGATGGCCTGGTGCTGTCGATGGCTACTTTAGCCAGGGTGCAAGCACGTGTTTCGAAGTCCAGGAGGCAGATGGTCCTTCACCATATGCGTCAGGCTACGGCTGTCAGCAAATGTTTGCTTGGAACACCCCTGAACGGCCCTAGCATCTTTGGTCGCCAAGTGTGGGCCATCTTAGAGGACACTGCTAACATAGCGCGGAGTCGGTTAGTGGTTAACCTTCAGCTGGAGCTAGTGTATCAGGTACATGCACTAGGGGCTGTTGCTAAACCGTTGACCGTTCAACCTTCCTCCAAGAAACAGAAGAAGCATAATAGCCAAGCCAGTTTCTTCTGTTATTGCTGGGCATTCGCAGCCACCTGCGGCTAAGAAGGCGAGGCACCCCCGTGGTTCCTGATCGCCCAAGAGGCAGGAAGGGCAAGGGCTAGGGTAAGTCCACCAAGGGAAGAAATAAGGGAGCTGATCGTACATGAGGGTATGGTAGCTCCCTTCGTATCTGCCTGGACCGTACCTGTGTGACAAGAACAGCGGTGCCAATTAGACCAGTCAAGCCAAGACCAAAATGGTTCTCTCTCTCGTTAAGAAGGGGGGAGGGGAGGAGTGGATCGCGAGCAAGACACCTGCATTAGGTGTCAATGCGTGTGTGGTGGGTGGAAGGCTCATGCATTTCGTCGAGGCTTGGCGAGGTGTGACGTCAGACAGTCTGGTCCTGGGATGAATATCCCAGGGGTACATGCCAGAGTGGTGGGATTTTCCACCACACAATCTGTCAATCGTACCAAGGGAGCCAGACAAGTTAAAAGCCATTCAAAACGTAGTGTCAAGTTTGCGTCTGAAGGGAGCAATAAAACCAGCAGACCAGAGCATGCAGGCTTCTATTCAACATGCTCCTTGTCCCCAGGAGCACAGGGGTGGGGGGGGGGGTGTCGGGAGACCCTCTCAATCCTAGGCCATTGAATTGGTTTATCCATATGCCTCGGTTTCAGATGGAAACTCCGAGATCGGTAATTGCAGGATTGAGGAAAGGAATGTGGTGTGTATCAATCGATCTGAAAGATGCATATTTCCACATTCCAATGAAAAGGGGTTGTCACAGGTTTCTGAGATTCGCGATTCAGAATCAGGTATGGGAGTTTCGGCCGAATGGGAGGACTACAAACTCCCATACCTGATTCTGAATCGCGAATCTCAGAAACCTGTGAGGAGGTGACGGGTGCGAAGAAGAGTGTAAGTGGCAAGGGTAAGAGCATGAAGGAAATTTCAATTTCCCTTTCTCCGAGATGTAACAATACTTACTATTATACTACTCTTTGATAAAACAGCTAGTTAGCTAGCTGGCTCTAGGAATCTATCGACAGCCCCAAGGGTTTTCACCAGAGTGGTCCTAGTGGTGACAGCGTTTCTCAGAAGAGAGAATGTGGTGCTTCACACCTACATAGACGATTGACTTATCAAGGCGGACACACCAGCCAGGTTAGGAGTGGATACTGCTCTGACTCTGAAATTGCTTTCAGATCTAGGCTGGATAGTCAACAGGGAGAAATCCAAGTTGACGCCCACTCAACACTTCATTTATTTGGGGATGTGATTCGATCTCGAGGAAGGCAGGGTTTACCCATCAGAGCCCAGAGTTGTGTATCTGTTAGCCATCCTCGAGAGTTTTCGATTGGGAAACCACATTCAGGTGATGAGGTTTCTCCAGATGCTGGGCATGTGGTCTCCATGGAGCAGGTAATCCTGTACGCTGCTCTGATGCGAAGACCTATCCAGTTGTATCTGATGTCTCTGTAGAAACAGAGAACAGAATCTCTATCAAAGCTGGTACCAGTTTTGGAGCCAATGATGTCGCATCTTTTGTGGTGGAAGAAGCATCAGAATCTCCTAGCAGGAGTTTCGCTTCAGCTATCCCAGCCCCATCTGTCCGTGCACACAGATGCATCGCTGGAGGGGTGGGGGCCTGCCTGGGAGAACACCAGCTTTCAGATGCATGGACTCTCCAAGAGAGTCAGCTGCATATCAATATGTTGGAAATGATGGCAGTGGAACTGGTATTGGAAATGTTTCTTCCAAATGTCAGGGGCAAGGTGATATTGATATGGTCGGACAATTCGACAGTAGTATCATACATAAATCACCAAAGCTGGACCAGGTCACCCACACTGTGTATGAAGGTGTGGCACTTGATTCAATGGTGCAGGAATTACTCAGTTCTTTTGAAAGCAGCTCGCATTCCTGGCCGATTGAACATTCTGGCGGATGCTTTGTCTCACAGACAGAGGATTCTGCCGACAGAATAGTCTCTCAACCTTCCAGTTCTTCAAAGGGTCTTCAAGCATTGGGGCAAACCAAACGTGGACTTGTTCGCCACAAAGAAAAATGCTCAAATCATGACTTATGTCTCACTGATTCCAGATCAAATGCCATCGATACAGACGCTCTGGCGATAAGCTGGAGAGGGATGCATGCTTATGCGTACCCACCCACCATTCTTCTGCCGAAGGTTTTAGTGAAGATCAGGGAGTAGCCGTGCCTGGTCCTGCTAATAGGGCCATTTTGGCCCAGCTCTTGGAAGCTCCGCCAGACAACCACTCCACATCACCACTCACTTATTTATTGAAGGGAAGGGTGGGATCAGAGGGCAAAACGACAATCTCTCTCTTATGGGAGCCTATATCACTCTGGGCATAGTCCTTTTTCCTAACATTTATAGGGAAATAGTCGAGACAAACTTCTTTAGATGTGAACAAACCTCCTTACAGAAACATGTGGACACAATCATAAAGAGATATTAGCATTTTATGGCGCCAGAAAATAAATTTACCGGTTTTCTGAGCGCCTATGACGTCTATACCACGTCACGGAAATAGGCTACACCGTGTAATTAAGACGTACTTAAAAGATAATTGTACTAGAGTTCACCTGATAACTTGGTCCTGGCGTTGTCTCAGGCGAATTGAACTTATCAGACATGATTCTAAGCACTCTAGATTAACTTTAGAAAGAATATTGAGCAAAACTCAGCAAGTGGATATCAAAACACAAGCATGTGGTATAGCCCAATAGTCAAGAAAGAGGCAGTGACAGTCTGCGCCTGCGCGAGGTTGGGCCGGCATCCGGCTGACTGTCACCTGTCTATCTGCCCATTAAGGGCACCTATCTTTTTTAATCTGGGGTTATTGAGTCACGGTCGATATTTAGGAAATATCATAGAGTGTTAAGGAGGTAAGTATATCTCTTGAAGTGAAAATGAAGCTTTTTTTACTTGTTTAGCTATAATTTCTTTCCCGCTAAGAGAAGGCGTCTGTTATAAGAGAAGTGTATACCCAGATATGTGTAATTGTTAACACTTTCTACATCTTTAGATACAATTTTTGTTTTTTCCAAGATCTTTCCGCGCTTCCAAATACAGCTACCTTTGTATTTTCTACACTAATTTTAAGTTTCCATTTTTGGTCAAAAACATTTAGGGTTTCTTGTAGGTCGTAACTTGTGTTTGAAAATATGGCTGTGTCATCCGGATACAGGAGCAATAACAAGTTATAGTAGAGAGTTAATCGCTCTACATCGGCGCCTATAGAGAATACTATTCATACGGCTTACGAAACTATGTTCGGTTGTGTTTTCGTTATATTCGATTACGCGGTATACCTGCACACACCGTTGACACACGGCTGAGTATGAAGCAGCAGCTACGTCACTATTTGGTTCCAAGTTAAGCACTTCTAGATTTAGTAAATGCTTTTTCTCAAATAATCCCGATTCATTTCCATTTTTACCGTGTTAGATTATTTAATATTGTATGAATTTACCAATAAACCTTTGTTATTTAACTTTTCTCTTCCTCTAACTGCAAACAAGTAGACATAAATGCACAGCCCAGGGCATTGCTTAACCTCAGGTAAGCTACCACATGTTTAATTACATTGCCTTTCAAGCATACCGATTTTGTACGGCCACTAACAGTGGTTTGGCTAAACTAAAGGTCACCGCACATTATGCCGACGCGATGGCGACGCGACGGCGACACGACGCGATTTAGAAAATCGCTCAGATGTGTTGCAAAAACCGACGGCGACACGACAAGCAAGCGACTGATCGTCTCAGATCAGCAGTCGTCGCTCGATATTGAACACGCTTTCAAATATTTCTGTCGCTTCAGAATCGGCAGTGCTCGATGATAGTATTGACCGATGGCTGGGGCCGCTTTTGTCACGGTCTGTTGGTTACGTAATGTACGCAAAATAAATTATTGTTATTTTTATTATTATTATTATTATTATTATTATTATTATTATTATTATTATTATTATTATTATTATTGTTAACTCGGTAACCAAGCCAGCCATTCCAGTGGTAAAATGTAAAAAATGGCCTCCTCTCGGCCTGCAAATGGACATTCGATAAGAAAATATTTTGATAAAATTTAGTCATTAAAGGTGTAAGGGATGCATTTGGGAGATTATTATCCGTAGCTGTTGGGCCGTTCGCGATTAGTATCTAAATGTTTCGTAATGAATACACTTACATCTATCCACGTAATTAGCGTTTAAATCGCTTAGTAGTCTCTTCCTAACGGCCGGTTTATAAGTCCGTCGCATTTACGTCGTTCGATGGTCGTGCGACAGTTTTTAGGTCGTCGTCGCATCGCTGTTAATTTATAGTTCAAAGCGTCTGAGCGATGACAGTTGCGAGAAAGTCGTGCGTCCGTTGTTTCCGGAATCGCCGTGAATAGAAAACAGGTCTATTCTGGCGCTGATCGCACGACTTTCCCGCAGTGACACACATGTCAGAACTAACATAATGACCGAGGATCGAGAGTTTGTAGAGAGACTCATCTCAAATGTTAAAAAATACCCATGTCTTTATAGACATGACAGAGCGGATTTCAAGGATAGACAGAAGAAGGAGAATAGCTGGAAATCTGTTGGCGAATCTATCGAACGTCCCGATTACGATTCATATTTTGAATATTGCATGAAAGTTGACCTACTTGGAATAAACACAACTGGTGCTGGGTGTAGGTGTGGTGGAGGCGGTGGTAGTGACTGTGCGGCGGTAGAGGTGGATGGCAGTCTTGTTGAATTTGACGGGTGTGCGTGCGTGCGTGCGTGCCTGTCTGCGTACCTGCGTGCCTGCGAGCGGGCGCGGTTGGAGCGGGGTAGTGCCGGATATTAATTAAAATCACACACTATGTTGAAGCGATCATTCATGATATGTTCTTATAATAAAATAGGATTGCCAAATGGTTAACCGGTCTCATGATTCGCTCAATTCTTACAAACAAAATGAAACTAAAAATACCGTATGGAGCAAATCATTAGGAATGCGATTGGATCTAATGACTCCATATCAACAAGCACTGGGTCGTCTCAAAATTAAACAAATTATGTTCGATATCGAGTTTCCACAAGAGTCGACTTGCACCCGTAGCACACATTCACAACAGCTATGTACATATTCACAAGAAAGGATTGAAGTAGAGGAACGAGCCTCTATTTCAATTTCTCAACTTAAAAAATTATATATATATTTACACGTAATGAAATCATATCTTAAGATGTATTTCGTTTCATTACACATAGTCCTACGTTATGCATAGGAACAGTGGTGTAAATGAAATGTTACACATGGTTTAAGCGAAACTCTCTCTAAACCCCCTTGGGTGGAGGCGAAAGGCAAACCAAGGGGGGGGGGGTGCTGAGGGGTCCTCCCCTTGAAATCTAGATGCTCGCAGATGGCATCTCCTTCATTTCAAGAGGTAAATATGGACCATCACTTGGCTGTTAAATTATTCTTTTTCGCCATTTAATTTCATATTTTTTTGTTCACTCAATGTTTTTTCAGTTGTGAAAACAGGACTTGATAAAGACTGAATGAACAAAAAAATGAAATTAATTAGCCAAAAAAAATAGAATAATTCAACAGCCAACTGAGGGGCTTTATTTACCCCTGGAAGTGCAGGTGGTGCCATCTGACAGCATCTAGAAGACATAAAACTAATATTAAATTGTAATACAATCATGAACCATCTAACCCCTAAAACATCAGAAAAGTCTCAAGACAAAAGAAACACTCTTTAATAAGAATAATACTGAAACAATATATAATGGACAGATACGACAATAAGACACACACACCCCACACACACACCCCACATCCAATCCCTCGCCCTACTACAGGGAGGCACAAGTGGTTATATGGTCATATCTGTCAGACGGTTATATCGTACATATTCCATACAAAGAATAACTTAAAATGACTAGCTTTTCACGTGAGCTTGATGGACACTGAATGACCACTCACCCATACAGTTTGTCATCACTCATCAGCAGAAAACTCAAACAAAAAAGGAACCCATTGCTAAGGAATAATACTGAAACAATATATAATAGACAATAAGACTAATATTGTAAGTCTGTTATGGAATTTACATTCCATTATAGTGGTCATCTTCTGAGACGGATTCAGAAATTATCGAAGGGGTGGCCCTTGGAGTAGGTCTGGGAGGGACTCTCGGAGGGGTTGTCTTCCTCCCAAAAAGAGGGGTGGGTGGGTTTTGGACGTGTGGTCGGGGGGGGGGGGGAGTGTAGGGTGTCCCCCCAGAGAAATTTTGTGAATTAAAAACTGCTGAGATGCGATTTCCAGCCTTCTGAGTGGAAATATTGATTTCTATTTTACCTGTAGTTTAGAACATTTTTTGAGATAATCAAGCAGACAAATGAAAAAAGGAGTAGGCTTATCTATGGTAAGACAGATAATAAGATTGTGAACATGCATTAACCTATCATTCTATTCACCTTATGCAGTTTCTCATTTTACAAACGAAAAAAGCTCTCTGGGCATCATGCCCAGACAGCTATTCTTTCTTGTAAACAGAGAAACTGCATAAAATAAATTATTCTCTCCCAAAAAATTTTGATAGAAAAATTTGGGGGCTGGTCAAAAGCTGGGGCCGGGGACAAATTCCCTCACTGCCCCTTTTATAATCTGTTACTGCCTTGCCTTAATCCGGCAATAGTAGTAGTAGTAGTAGTAGTAGTAGTAGTAGTAGTAGTAGTAGTAGTAGTAGTAGTAGTAGTAGTAGTAGTAGTAGTAGTAGTAGTAGTAGTAGTAGTAGTAGTAGTAGTAGTAGTAGTAGTAGTAGTAGAAACATCCTACAGCTGCAATCAGTCCTTCTTCGCTTTTGCCCACTGTGTCTTGTCCTCAGCCTATATCCTTATCTTCCTCAGGTCCATTCTTGACTTGAGTGTACCGAGTCCTGCTTTCTTGCGGTCACCTCGTAGCACTCCTCCATGGTTCGCCGCCACGAAGTGGGTAATCATTTCCTATAGTTCCATGCTTTGTCGATATGTATATGTGGGTGAACTCTGTTTTGGATTCATTCATGGAGATTCTCAATTTTTTGTTTACTTGCAGCTATTGGGAGAAGTTCGTCAAGTGGTTTCCTTTCATCGTCTATGAAGTCCACATCGTGGGCATATTCCATCTCTATCGGCATGCCCAGTATTTACACTGGGGGGGGGGGGGTGGGTGGAGGGGGGGGGGGGTTGGTCTTGTGGAACTTTCCCACACAGATTTCAATGCAGCTGCAAGGTAGCAGGTGAGAGGCCCCGGAGATAGACCATCTTCCTGTGGGGAGCCGATTGATGTCTCAAAATCTCCAGACTTCACTGACTTGACTCATACTCTTAGCGTAGTGTCTGCAAGCAGTAGTCTCACTAGTCGTAGCTCATCTTCATTGCAACTGGCCTGGCGTAGTACATCTAGGGTCTTTGAGCGTTTAATTGTGTCGAAGGCTCATGACATATCAATTCCCATTTTGTGGAAGTCCCAGTGTTTGGACATGACTACCAACACAAGCATACGTTGAGCCCATACAATGTCTGCACAGCTGCGTCCATGTTTGAAGCCGCTTTGACATGATCTGGTGAAGTAATTGATCTTGTCTCGGAGGCGGCATAGAGTAACATTGAATAGGCTTTTGCGTATGCTGTCGAGGAGCACAATGGGCAACAGATTGGCTGGGGCCCAGGTGCCTTCTTGGGCTTGGGTAGTGTGATAAGGGTGCCTTGGCCTACAACGTCGATGGAAAGGTGGTGCATAAAAGCTGAATTGATTAGGTGCGTGATCGATTTTGAGATAATGTCACTTGCGTATTTGAATAGTTCATTGCTCATGCCATCAGGTCCAGATGCACGTCCATTTTTCAGGACTTTAAGTGCCTTCTCTACTTTTGCTGTTTTAATTGGTGTTAGTAATGGCCTGTGGTCTTCTGAGAACGGGTGCAAGGGCTCATCATCATTGTCAGTGAACTGTTCCTTGAACCATTCTCGGATCGCCTCGGCTTTACCCGGGTCTTTCCCGATAAAGTATCCTTCAGAGCTGTGTACAGTGAGTGGTGGTGTGTAGTCAGTAACTCTCAGGGCTCGGGCTGCCCGAAACATTTTGTGACAGTAATCGGTGGCAGTGATTTCATCTGCTAGGGAGTGTGCCTGTTGAATAGCAATATCTTTTAAGCGTTCGCTAATGTGGCCCAGAATAATATTGCGCTCCCGGCGTAGTTTGGTGCAGTCTTCACTTTTGCCACTTTGATGGATGTGCAGCCATAATGCTTTCTGCTCTGCTGACAGTTTTACTACTAGAGGGTCATCAGTATACCTAGTATGGATGTTTTTTAAGAACACTTATGGTGCTGCTAGCGGATGATTCCATAGATTTCAATATTTTGGTTAGGGCTTTGTTTGGATCGGAGCTGAAATCGATGTTAGCTGTGGGCTTTTTGTATGACATTTGAGTGTCAGTGTCACTGATGAGCTTGGGTAGGTTGTACGTGACTCTACCCTCTTGCCTGGTATGGTGTTTATATATTAGGTAGAGATCGTTCATCAGAAGGCATGTAATGACTAGCTTATGGTCAGAATTGAGGTCTGTGCCTCCATATGAACGAGCGTTCCGGAGTAAGGGTTTTCCTTCTCTCTTGCATAGTATGAAGTCTATTTTGTTGCAGACAGCTGTTGTAGCCTTAGAACCTTTTGGGGCTTTGCGATCAGTAATGTGTCCAGTCCATGTTGTCCGGTGATGGCATGGGTGCTTGAAAGCCGTGTTTGTGATAAATAGGTCATTGGAACTAAGAAATGACACCAGTGCATATCCATAGCTGTTACGTGTGCCCTCTCCATAGGATCCCATGCGTAAGCCAAGTCCTGAACTTTTGTCCGCAGTCTTTTGTCCGAAGTTTACCCAGCTTGGAGTTGAAATCTCCATACACGAACCGTTGCTATCTAGCTGCATGGGATTGTGATGGCGGAGCTCAGTTCTGCATAGAAGGAATCTAATATTGCTGGATTCTCTTTGGCTTTTTCGGTAGTTGGGCCGTATGCGTTGACAATTGGACACTTAGTGGTGGTGTGTTTGCGCGTAGGTATAGCCAGGTCGATGAATGCAATGCGATCACTGACGTATCGAAAGCTAATGACATGATCCAAGACCCTTTGTCCGATTACGAAATCTAAGCCCCAGACAGCTTATGGCCTGTCTGTAGTTGCTGCTCTGAGTGTTTAGCTACTTTAGTCTCTTGAATGCATGTGATATCGATGTTATAGTGTCACAGTCTGCACCTAAGGTTTGCCTCTTTGATGTTGCACTCAGACCACGTACATTCTACGTAGCTATGGTAAGTTCCTGTGAAGATCGCGTCATCCGAGGATGTCGAGGACAGTTTCTTGTTTGAAGAAGGTTAGACATAATCAGAGTTGCCTCTGTATGTGGATGTCAGCCCGCAATCCTTGATGACTTAGTTTCCCAACAAAGTTGATACTTACGGAGGAGACAGGCGTGAAGGTGTCATCTTTCTCCCCCATTGAGCCATTGCCTACGTTCTGAGTAATAAAGAACCACGTAGATTCCGCTTTCACTTTAAAGATTTAAAAAAATTTCACTACCGATGGACGTTTCCGGTTTTAGCTATGCCCCGCCCAACTTTAGCTAAGCAGCCTAAGCTCCCCCCACACCTCGCTCGTGTTGGGGTCGACCGATCTCTGAACACCCTGACTATCAATTTCCAAAAAAAATACACAGGTAAGCTGTTGAATATTTTGAAACTAATTTGACTGGGTGCTGTTGGTTTCAAAATATTCGACAGCATGTTTATTAAATAGCAAAGAATTATAAAGACATACAATTTATATAACGTGTTGGACTCTTTGAGATTTGATGACGGTCTATATGAACCCCTTTGTGATGTAATGATTGTGACGTCATCATACGCACGCTGAGCTGATTATGACGTTGTACGAGGTCAGATGATGGATGGATACTCTGGAAAGGTCAATTGATCGCGGTATTGAGGGTCGATAGGTTAGAGTTGCAGATGGATAGACCCACTTATGCTAGTTTAGTGTTAATTTCCTAAAGGTAACACAAATTTAAAAGGTTACTTTAAATAATGTGAGGGGCCGGGATCTCCAATTTATGATTCTCTGAGAAAAAGTTGATTGCGTTATGTTGAATAAAGAAGCACCTATCTTATGTACACTACAAAACCATTTTAATGAGGGGCTCTGCCCTCACACTCATAAAAGTGGTGGGGCTGCAATTCCCATAGCCACCCCCACCCACCCCACCACCATTCCTCTTCCGCCGCCCCTGTTAATTACAGTATTATAATTACTATTCTTTCAGACGGAACAGTAAGCTGGTACCCGACTCCAGTTGCACATAATCACAATCTTGAGCCAGAGAATCGCCTGCGAGGGAATGAGAAGTCGGGTACCAGCCTAACGGAACAGTAAATCGAGCAATTTCACATTCAGCGCCTGCCAACAAGGGAGGTAATTCTTTACCTACGTGGTTTGTAGCTACGTAAAAGGAATTATACAGTACTGTATAAGAGAATATGAAAATAAGGGACTCTCTAACGGAACTCAGTTTTCCGCATAAATATCTACAGGCTGAAATTTCTTAAGGCCAGCATTCGAGTGTACCAATACGTATATAGCCTTAGACGGTTTGTAAAGGTAAGTTTACCTGAAGAAGAATTTGCGAACCGATTTTATATAGAAAATAAATAAAAAATTACAACGTTTACTATTTTGCAAAACGAATCTTTTGGTCGTCCTTACGTAGGACGAAATATATTTAAATTAGTGTTTCAGATGTGGGTTAAATGAGTGTTTGTTGGGCACACGGCATTACCGACCAGTTTCTGATATTTTCAAGGGGTTCCCGCAAAATAATGATGGCGAGAGAGGAAGATGTACATGTGATCGATATTTCCCAGTAGTCCATTGAGTGTAACAGCTTTGTCTATGTATATGTAATAATTTGCAATTTAACCCCTCTTGTGTCGGCAGTACATCAACGCGCTCAAAATACTGCTTATTTCAATGAACCATTTGACTGCCAATACTTTTCAAGGAACTAGATTTTTGGAAATTTTCTTTTGTATATTTATAACGAAAATTTACACAAAAATAGATTTCTGTTCATCAGAAGTGTGGTCGAGAAAATTCAGATTTCTGCTTGGCCAATGTCCAGTTGCGGACCAGGAGGAGTGTTCTCGAGGAGTTCCCACTGGACTGACTGGCGCGGTAACCGAGCCAGTCATTCCAGTGGTGAGTTTTCTGGAATGTTCTTCTCTTCGCCTGCAAATGGACATTTCTCAAGATCACTGCAGCGGTCGTTTTTGACCAAGTTGATCATTAAAGTTAAAGCGTTAAGTCGATACAAGATGCTTAAAGAATGATAACGTATGCTTTTACAATTCACTACACGATATATGAATACGACAGTGCTTTTTGCCCCCGCTCACCATCAACTGGAGAAAATGCTCAATTCTCCTTATACCACCTTCGTGTGTATGAATTGTGTATTATTGATAGATCAATTTAATAACTGTTTGGTTTTCTGAAACTAATTTGACTTGTGAATATGTTCAATTGAGCTTCTCTTTGTGCCTTTTACGAGTTGTACCTCGTTTATAAATTAGCAATTTAATGACTTCCGAATATTTTGAAACTAATTTGGCTGAAAAAATTCTCACGTTACCTTCCTTTTGTGCCATTATTCAAGTGTACGATTTGAGTCACAATCTAATAGCTGTCGGATATTTCGACCTTTCTCCTTGTGCTACTTTCGAGTGTACGAATCGCATGTTGTCGATAAATCTATAATGTATAGAATTATGTATATAAAATCTAACGTCATGAAATATAGTACCAACTGTAATACCTCATATGCATATACAAAGACTGAGTGTAATAAAGTGAACCTGAACTCGAACATATATATTACTACTATATATACTGAAGCGTTTCCGGCCCGGCAAGCAGAATATGGTGTTTCTGCAGCCTCTGAGATGTACAAAAACACTATTCAAGGGAAGACACTGCGTGGTAATTTTTTGTTCGTGACACAAGTTGTCTTCCTTGTATCGTCACATGCTCGATATTATTTCAACAGACGCCTAGTGTAATATCAGGAATAGTTGCACTAACTATTGAGCAAGGCTACGTTATTAGCAATGTTGCGGTGATACTAACGTTCTTGCAAAATTCACATCCACACAAATGTAATTGTGTGTATCTTGACAACAACTGGTTAACTTTTGTGCGCTGTCAATGGGGCCTCTTGGAGATTTCAATTCCCAGTGAATCCGTCTTTTTGTTGAAATCACCCCCAGGGCGAACGATAATCCGTTTCGTCTGGGCTAAGGGAAAATATAAATGACCATGTAGTTTTCGAGAGAAATATTTGTGCTAAGCTGTGTACACGAGCATAGGACTATGTGCGTTATTCAATGTGATCAGCTAGCTTTTTGAGTTGGGGATTGTGTATTTTGTATGCTGAATTGAATGTTTGTATGTTTGTGTATGTAACGTGTATGTATGATCATGTCCTACTGTGTCCGGTTTCTACTTTCTATCCTACTACTATGATCATGTTAGTATAATGCTATATTGAGGAGCACGAGCTTTGATAGCTAAACCAATGTATAAAACAAACCGAATTTGTGTAGATGATGTTCTATCGTCAAAAATATTAACATGGCGTTTTAACAGCTAAAAGGAAACGTTAGTTCGTTGGTATTGTACTATGTAGGATATTGTGGAATCAAGCGGTCTGTAAACAGACACACTATTGCATACTGTTGCTTTGCAAACGGTCTACAATAGTGGTGCGATTCCTACTATATTCACGTTAGGCTTACGAAAGAACTACTCTCTTTTTGTGGCTGTATCCACACATCAGATCATATACACCGTAACGATGTCCCCATGGTCTGGCTGTTGAAAACATTCGAGGTAGGCCCACGTCGGTCACGCGCGAGGGATACTAGGGTATTGCGGGCCAGACCTGAATTGCCACAACTTCGAGTTAGATCAGTGTTAGCTGTTACAGACTCACTACTTGCAGAAGCTTTCGGATGCTTGCCTGTAACATTCCCCTGTGGAGGCTATCACTACGAGTCTTTTCAACTCTACGGTCAAGCTACAAGCACAGAGAGAATTTGCCAACATCTCACCAGATCTTTCTACATCAATGTATGTCTGTCCGAGCTGCTATGTTTCGGCTGAGCTGTTGATTTTAGCAGCAACTTTAGAGCAGAATTTCGCGTTCATCTACAACAAATTTCGACGTACCCCGCTCCTAAAAGATGAAATAATCATGCATCTAACATCAGTCTAACGCGAGTCTAACATTCAGTCTAACATGCACAAACTTGGCAACATATAGACATGCTGAGGCATAGTTAGAGAGGGCACGAGGAATGCCAGTGTATTGCTGCACTCTGAAAGATTATTATGCCTGGGTGCTAATGTCTATTAGACACAGTCGACCCAATCAGCATTGGTTAGTGGTTAGTTAGTTTGTACATCAACTTTTGATTGGCCAGAAGCGTGATGACGTAGTATTATTTTGGGAAAACTCTCTAATTTGACATGGCTATAAATCACATGTATAACTCAATTGCTGATTCCATCAATATATGGCTACGAGTATTTGTTTGGACGACTGTCTGTGTTAAAAATTCGGTCAGTTTTCATTGCTGGATAAAGTTGTGAACACCCCAAGAAATCTAATAATGCTTGAACAAGATGATAGGCCGTGACCTCTCTAACCCGGGGCATGGCTAGTCAAGAGAGTGCAACAAAATTCCCACGGTTGAATTCTGTCAAGCGGCAGCTTACAGCAGTTCACTTGAATTTTTCGTGTATTTACATCAAATAGATACTATTTTTCGTCATCAAAATATACCGTTCTTATTCTCATATGTGCCTGGAATAAGCTATGATAAATACAAAAGGTGCCGTGTTTCCCTCTAGCAGGTTATTCCGACATCTTTAATGGCCGACCCCGATAAATGACGTCATGGCGTGGTTTACTATACGCACTTCTGTGTTTTAAAATCGTCTCTTTCCTTTCTCAAGCATTATTTTAAGGGCTTTTAAGTGAATGTGTATGCCAAATATACATGTTTCTTTCCATCACCCGCCATAGCCCGAAGCTGAATTGGTTTGTATTTAACTGTTTTTTTTGTTTTATTGTGTTTGACTGTGAAAGGCAACCGTACACAAGTGTTTCCTCTTCTTGTTCTGGAAGGTATTTTGGGAGTCCCTCCCCTATGTAGAATAGGTCGACCAACAACTTTACATCGTACGGTGAAAACCGTTGGTACTTGCGTAATATGAGTATCAATCTATTACATTTGATCGGGATTGTTGCTAAATCGTTCCACAATATCAGAATACATGTGAATATCCACCGTAAACTATTACAATACTTTATTGCTTTTTATGCCATTACGGCTGATCAGCATAGTACAGTTTAAAGTTCTGAAAAGAACATATTAATAAAACAAGAAACAGCAATATAGCAAAATACAGACTTAATCTTAAACAGTTCAGAGACCCTATGAGATCATATGTATACCATGTCTTAATGCTTTGAAAATAACGACCTAAATATTTTCAACCAACCTGCGTGGAAGCCGTAGCTGCAAAAAATCAACACAGCGCAATCAAACAACAAGGACTCCCGTCTAGGCCAACACTCCATATCCCACCACATATACACATGCAATACACAATAATAACAACTGTATATGCCTTGGATGTGCACCTATGATATGATGCAAATTGCCGGACCAGACAGGACCCCCACCCCACCGCCACCCATCCCACCCCCTCCCCATCCCCACCACCGCCCCCACCCAACCCCCACCCCTGTGAAACAAACCACGTCCAATTGACACAAATGATTTCATTGCTAGATGGGTCAAGATTAAGTCGGAACACCGAAAATAAAATATAAATGTGTAATCTATATACATATGTACAGATGCATGGGATGAGGTCGGCGTGTATATGGTTATTTAATATGTTTACTTGGAAGTTGCCAGAGGCGATGTAATTAATATATTTCTGAATTTTCGCAATTAATTAACTAAACGAATTTATCTTCTTTTGTTAGATTTTAAGTGCTTGTTTGTTTTTTTCAATTGGAGCAAAAAGTTAATTTCTATCATCAGTGTATGCGTTACATTCTATAAAAAAATGAATTGCATCTTCAATTGAGTCACTATCCCACGAGTCACACACTCTATCTTCTCTATTAATCTTGTAATGTCTACCAGTTTCTATTTTGAGCCTGTGTGCAGATATTCGCAACCTCGTAATGACTTTTCTATATTGAATTTTCTTCATAGTTGTTAGATAATTTTCTAATCCAAACCTAGTTTTTACTGCTGTGTCGGTACTCAGTTTACCATCAGAAGGTTTGTCCTTTAAAGCATACCAGTTTTCAAGATAGGCTTTTGTGCAAATGGATTTCATAGAGTGTTTGAACTCTGAAAAGTTACATGATGATATATCTAATGGTAGTTTTAATGTAGCACACAACTGTTTTATGCTGCTGTACCAGCATGAGTTCTTTGATGTTGTATGGAGAGTTTTTGCAGATTTAAGTGCATTGTGTAATAATGAGTCTACAGACACATATTCTAATCTATGCCAATAGAGTAACATTGATTTCACCACATCAAAGTGAAGGGGGGGGGGGTGCGGGGGCGCAACCTAGTTCAGACACAATGGCATAATTAGTGGTCTTTTTATGCACGCCCAGAACAAATCTGGCAAATTTTTGCTGAATTGCTCCGGCCTCTAATCTTTCAGAGCAATTTGTCTAAAGTGAATCCGTTTTTAAACGTAGTGATATACGGATTAAAACCTCCCCATAATTCACTTCCACATAACAGAATAGGCTTTAACATATGGTTAAATAAGAGTAAACCAGGTTTGATCATTGGTTACAGTGAAAGTATATCTTTACAAAGCGTAAAATATGCTTTAAGGCCTCTTTTGTCTGTCTTGCTTGTGTGAATGTACCTGAAGCAAAAAACCGAATTCCTAAGTACTTGTAATTTAGTGTACATTCAACAGGTCGTCCTGGAAAACTAAAGCTTTTCTTCAATAGCCTGCCAGCTTTATTGAATATAATAATTTTAGTTTTATCCACATTCACGTTCAAACACCAGTCTTTACAATATTGTTCCAATTTATCTAATTTTGACTGTAATCCTTGTTGTGTGGAAGACAATAGCACCACATCATCAGCATACATAAAACAGATTAGGACTAAGGACATAACCTTGCCTTACACCAAGTTTTAATCTAACGAATTTTGTGATACCATGCTCACCTTTGACTCACGGCTTGCTTGTAGAGTACATATTTTTTACAATGCTGTATAACTTGGTTCCAATGCACAATTTCAGAAGTATGTAATATACTCCAGAATGAATAACTGAATCCATAGCTTTACGAAAATCAACAAAACAGACAATCAGTTTACCGCCACTGCAACTTATTAAGTCTTTCATTTAAGACAGCATTAAATGCTTTCACTATAGCATATGCAATAGTGATTTCCCTATAGTTGGCAGGATTATCATGGTCGCCAGATTTATTCAGTGGTATGATATAACCTTCTGACCAGTTAACATGGTAAATACCCGTGTGCATACATGCATTAAACATTTTTTTCAAACATGGGCCCATCTCAGTTTGAGATGATTTTAACATTTCATTACAAATCAAGTCAAGACCTGGCACTTTCTTGTTCTTTACATGTGAGATTGCATTGTAAATTTCATGTAGTGTAATAGCTCCATCAATCCAATTGGAGCAACTGACTTTTTCTAATTGGCTAATACATTCTTGCAAATCCTCATCTCTCTGTTTAAAGCATTCATCAATATTACTCAAAGATTTTAAATGGTCTAACCAGGCATCGGTATTGATATTTGATGTAATTTTGGAGAATTTACTATCTTTTAACTGGGCTAATAAATTCCAATATGACGTTGGGTTAGACTTGTGCAAATTCTCTATCGCATTTAAAATTTTGGTCCTAAACTCCCATTGCTTCCGCTTTCTACATTTATTGTATTCGCATTGTAATTTATAGTATTTTCCTAGAATCTGAGGATCACATGGATGTTTGGGATAGACTTTTCCTAGTGATATTAATCCTTTCCTCATATGTCTCAGATTATTGTCAAACGGCTTTTTACTTTTCCTTCTTTTGCTTGGTATTTTCCTAGAATTAGTGACTTTGGGTGTATATAATGATTTATCTGTTGCTTCTAAAAAGATATCACTCAAATCAGTAGCAGCAGAGTTAGTTTCAGTCTAAAAAGTGTTTAACTTTCATCTGAATGTCTGCTGATAAGATAGCTGACTGATAACGATCTGCAGACCTCCCATCCCATACAAATTTGGCGGGTACCTTTCTATAATTCTGCTCTTTGTTTTCTACCTTATAATTCGCTACAAAACTCCGCGAGAGTTTGCAGTGGCAATCACTTAGCATTGCTATGAATGGTGAGATGCTAAGATATAATATGTCACTTAACAATGATTCTGACGCCAATACATAATCAACAACACTGCTGGCATTTTGAGTAAAACATGTATACCTACCACTTGTATCACCTAGGAGTCTTAAATTAAGCATTCTCAACTGATTGCCAATGCATAACTCTACAAGATCGCGTCCTCTGTGATTAATAATAAAATCCTTACTTTTCCTTGCCATGATACTCTTATCTGTATTGTAATTACTATGAATGGGGAGGTGATCTGTTCCATCATGTTCAATAATATCTATCAAGGAACCGGCCATAGCATTAAAGTCTCCAGCAATCATAATATCACCCGTTGTCTTAAAATTTGCTTTTTTATTTTCTAATAGTTGTAATATGTCCACCATGAGACTTTGAGAATATGTCGATTGACCAGATGGGTTATATACAAGACAGATATATACGTCTTTGCTAAAACAAAAAAATGCCTTGTCAAGCTTCATCCATTGATAATCTGTATGCCTGTTTCTCAGAAATGTAATATAAGGGCGGATTTCTTGTTTAACTAGTACAAGCAGACCACCATACAACCTGTTATTCTCTGAGACCGCTCTATTTATGGATACATATCTACCCCTTATTTTACACCCTCGACAATGACATTTTCATTTAGTCCAATATGCGTTTTAGCCAACAGTACAATATCATGTTTACTTATTTCGGATAGGAACAGATCATCGTCCAGTTTGTTATTAAACTTTGAACAAAGACCACCAACACTCCAGAAACATATGTCTATGGCACTACAAGACATGATTTTCTTAGTATTACTCACAATTTTTGCAGATTTGCAATAATGTTTATCATGAAAACTCATCTTGGAACACACTGTATGCTCTCCAAATCAGCTAGAACTAGCCAAGAGGGAACGCATTTAAGATAATCTATCCCAAGATAAGCTCAATGACAATCTTGAACACTGCAGAAATTCCGATTATCTTAGACTACAATGAAGGTAACTGGAATTAGTAATAGTAGATAATTATCTATAAAAAAACCTCAACAGACTATACTGTGATACTGGATCAGAAATGGACAGTGTCAATAATTTAAAATTTCTATGACCTCGGCGGTTGTCAAAATCGCGAGACTGAAATATATCGTGTTGTTGCTGTCCACGTGGTATAAAATGGTTTTGGTAAAGAGTTATTGTTCGGAAAAAAATTGTTGTTCAGTGCGAAGTTGTTATTTTTGCCTGGTCCTGGTGACCGACTGGCCTGTCGAGTTTGCTCTCTCACAGGCAATGAAATATCTAGTACAATATGTATTGCCTGTTTAATGTTTGCTGATAGTTTTGATGTACCTCGATCTGAAAGATGGTATAAATCAGTCTTGTCTAGGAACACGTGGTTAGGTGAACCGTCAATGTTCACATTACTATTGTCACTCATGTGAACACGGGCACTGTCTATATATTCTTTCCTAATGAGCGCATTTACTATTTGTGCGTTAGCATTATGAACAGCACTGTCATCCCTGGGTGTAGCCAATGCCAGAATAGCTTTTACCTCTGGCCACTTACTTTCAATGTTATGAATGATCTCCTTGACTAAGGTCAAACACTCATCTGGATGGTGATCTCGTATATCGTTAGTTAAAGAGTGAAATACTCTAGCCTAAGGTGCCGAATCTGTAAATGTCACTATTGCCTTCTTTGTTTCTTCAAGCGTGTATGAAAGAACTCACATTTACTCTGAAGTTTTGTCCTCTCTGATCTTCCGAATGTTTGGCGTACCAATGAGCAATACTTTCGTCCTAGAATCGATCTGCTTTGGACCACCATCGATATTACTAATAAATGTACGAATGATGCAAGGTGTCAAACTATCAGTGAACTCCGAGACACGTGAAGCATGCATCTTCAGAGAAAGAATTTCAAGACATTTTTCAACTTGTTCCTTAGCTGCGCTACATGTTGTATCAAGCTCGGCAATTTGACTATTCTTACTATACCATCTATCAATAAGTCTCTCAATTTCTTTCTGTTTGCCACTTAATGTGGCGTCAAATTGTCTCTGCAACTTCCTACATAGTTGTTTCTCCTGTTATAATAATATAACTAGGTTCTCCTTCTCGGTACTAGTTTTAGGGCGCTCTAATTGAAGATCAAACTGTAATTTGTCCTTTTCTGACTTTAATGTCATTATCTGAGTTTGTAACCCCTGGATCTCTGTACAATTTGCATTTGTTGTAATCACCTTTTCAGGTCGCTGGACTGGTTGTTTACTAAGCTTTTCAAGGATTTGTTTCAATATGTTATTTTGTGACACCTAATAATTGTATGGCTTTAACAAAAGAGTTTTCTAGTCTGTCTATTTGGCTGTCAATTGTAGTACGCAACATAATCTCAGAATTATATGCAGCAATTTGAGTCTCTATTGTCTTTCTAGTGGTTTGTGTTTGTGTTGACGGATCAATATTTGACTGAGAGGAATCTGCAGCTGGCTGGTGAGAAATCACTACAGATTCTGGTTCGATATAAGAATGCTGGCCGTCGTCAACATTCTGCACTACGTACTGACCAAGGTTTAGTGGACAAGAATCTGTAGATGACTGGGTAGTAGTGTCTGCATGCTCTGCTCAGACATGAGAATGTTCATCGTTATCTTGAACTACCTTCACGTGTGTCTCACAACATTGTAGTACACGACTAAGAATTCTCATTAACATAGGGAAATGCTCTGAGACGAACCAGTCTTTCTCATTGCCCTGTACCTGTTTTGTTCCCGCCATAAAGAACGTCAGCTTATATAATAGTGGACTGTCAGTATCACATTCGTAAGCAGATTTTACCCCAATTACCATAGAATTACCAGTGCTTGAATTGTCAGAAAATCTTAACGGATTATCGAACCAGTTCACTTTGATGTTGTCACGTTCACACAGATGATCGTAATACAAAAGATCAAGTGTTTTAATCCACGAATGAAAGTATACGAAGTGGTGTGGAAAGCAACCATATGAGCATCAGCATTGTATAGTGTGGTGTCCAGCTTCTCAAAAATACACCTCTTTGCATTGCCAGTCCGTTTATTTAGCTTTATTGGTATACAGTCTAATGGATAATCTGCATAGACCTTATCCTTCGAAACCTTTTCTGCATCAATGTTGTCTTGAAACATTTTAAAATTATGTGACGCTCTACACTGTCCATTGGTACGTTATCGTTGACTTTTCAGATTATGGTTTATGCTCTGTATATGGCATAAGAATCTTACTTGTTCCGTCTTGATCAGTTAAAATAATTATATTACTCTTTCCTACGCGTATGTACTCAATTAAATCATAATCAGTGACTTAACATCAGGGAGAAACACAATTTTAACCGACTACAATTTTAAAACGTGGGCGCGGCCATTACAGTATTTTCAATCTATATATAATGAAATAGTAGTAGTAGTAGTAGTAGTAGTAGTAGTAGTAGTAGTAGTAGTAGTAGAAGTAATAATAGTAGTAGTAGTAGCAGCAGCAGCAGCAGCAGCAGCAGCAGTAGTAGTAGAACACTATATATAAAAGTAATTATTTGCAATGGCCGCAGAGTTGATTTCACTATATATCAGGAAGCAGACTTTATTTATTTTGTCCATTTTAACTGTAGATGGATATTACTAAAGTGAAAACAATTGATGTAATCACACTCCGATGACAATATACAAAATACTGAGGTATTTTCCTCCGATACCGATACTGTCATGTAAATGTCAATACTGCTCGGCTATACTTAGGAATGAGCAAGCTAAATGGAAATCACGTGATAATTCTTTGGCTTGAACCTGAGTGTGGCATCTGAAAATCTCCACTGTGTTCAGGTAATGCTACGCATGTATGATTACTGTATTCTGCGGCTGTAGTAGTAGAAACATCCTAAGCTGCAATCAGCCCTTCTTCGCTTATGCCCACGTGTCTTGTCCTCGGCCGAAATACTTAGCTTCCTCAGGTCCATTATTGACTTGAGTGTACCGAGTCCCTTCTTTCTTAAGCTCACCTCGCAGCATGCTTAACATATTTATGCAATGACGGCCTCTCCTGGCTTTGTACTTGTTGGCTCAGAGTAGGGAGAATTCCAAGGCTCTGTGCTGATGTCTCCTCTGCCATCCTTAGCGCATGACCAAGCATGGCCCATCTTTGCTGTGCGACTTTCACAGACAGCGGCGATGTATTACACATTTAGTATCTGGCCATTCGCGTCTGACAGTGATGGTGCGTAGGTGCTTGCGGTGGCAGGCATCAAGTTTGTCTAGAGCTGCCTTTGGAGCTGCCCAGCTGTTACAGTTATACAGCATCAAGGATACGCAGGTTGCATCGTATAAACTTAGTCTTTTTACCAAGGGCATCTTTGATCTACGAATCCATAGCTTCCAGAAGGACTGGAAAGCTATGTTCCCCATGACGCATCGTACAGCAATGTCAGCAATACTGCAAAGCAGTGAGTCCTGGATTTTACCTTTCCTCCATGGCTCGCCACCACGAAGTGGATCGTCATTGTCTTTAGTTTCATGCTTTGTAGATATGTATATGTGGGTGAACTCTGTTTTGGATTCACTCATAAAGAGATTCTTAATTTTTAGTTTGCTTGCAGCTATTGGGTGAAGTTCGTCAAGAGGGTTTCTCTTCCTCATCTACGAAGTCCTCTTCATCGGCATATTCCGTCTCTAGCGGTATACCCAGTAATGACACGGGGGTGGGGGTGGGTGGGGGGGGGGGGGGTCGTGTGGACCTTTCCCGTACGGAAATGCTGATGCTATCTGTCATGTGCGTTATGATACAAATTGTTACGAGCATACTAGGTGTGTCAATCCATAAATACATGTCCAACACTAGCATCGTCCTCGTAGGGCCCACATAATACAGCGGCATATATCTCGCTATGCCCCACCCTTTTTATCATTATCACTAAGCGCTGTCGACTCTGTAAACGTGTTTGTATCGATTTTAAGATGTGACTCCTGAATTCCGAGAATCTCAAATTTTTTTTAGCTATGTGAGTGGAGCTAAGCTGTTGAATATTTTGAGAATAATTTGACTGTGAGCTGTTGCTTATGTGCAATGACTATATTGTTCCATGGGTAATAAGATGGTGACAATGTCCCAGTCAAATAAATCTCAGAATATCCAACATAATTTTTATTAAAATGTAAATTCATCAAATACATACAATGGACCTTTCCATCTCTAGCTAAGCTCCGTCCACAACTCGCTCGTGCTGGGATCGATCGATCTCTGAACTCCCTGACTATCAATTTCCAAAAAATTATACAGGTAAGCTGTTGAATATTTTGAAACGAATATAACTGTGTTCCTATGGTAGCAACAGCGCCCAGTCGAATTAGTTTCAAAATATTCAACAGCATGTTTATTAAATAGTGGAGACATACAATTCAGGCCATATAGAATCATTTATGACGTACTGATTATGACGTCATCCTACACGCCGCTCAGCTGATTATGACGTCATATGACGTCAGATTGATACAGCGATACTCTGGAAAGGTGAATTAGTATGGTTACTGCGAACCTTTGCCTCTATCGTTACGGTCTTACATCATGTAAATGTGACGTCATCTAACATGTGATGTCTTGATTATGACGTTAAATAGCAACAGATCGGATCCCACTGTTACTGCCCTTTGTCTATCTCACCTGTCTTATGACTGTTGGATTCTGTCTCAGTCTCAGGTCTATCTCTTCATTAATGGCCCTGATCTCCATAAATGGATTAGATAGGAACACTCGTTCACCCGTTGCGTGGCATGTCACTAATTTATCCGTATTACAGTAGAGAAGGTGTGGGTCACCGTACGCACCTACGGTACACCTTTGCTCTGATCCAAAGTTCTATAATAATAATAATAATAATAATAATGATCGGAGAAAGAATTTCAATATGACATTTTTCAACGTGTTCCCTAGCTGCTCTACATGTTGTTTCAAGCTCGGCAATTTGACTATTCTTACTATCCAATGTATCGATCAGTTTCTCAATTTCTTTCTGGTTTCCATTTACTGTGTCGTCAAATTGACTCTGCAACTTCTTACATAGCTGTTTTGAGGATAGCGACGACAATGACGACAACGCATGTGACCATCGATGATGAGGACACAATAACCAGGACGACGGCGTGGGAGTGCGTGTGAGCGTACTTGCGGGCCTGCGCGCGTCCACACGTGCGTCTGTGCGTTATTACTCTATTAGTTTCGGCTGCATGCTTAGTTGCTTACCACTATGGCTTTTTCATTAACATGCAAATGTTCCACGTGGACCGCAGATGGCATCTGAAGTAGAGCGAGCAACCATAGGTAACGTTTGGTGGTCTGACCGCATGGGCTATTGTCAATTATGTCCCGTAAACATCGCAATGACCCTGAGGAAAACCTGTATCCACAAAAACAGCATATAGTTTCATGTTTGTAATTCTCATATTCCCCCGAACTCTTATGCCCCGCCCCCCCCCCCCCCCGAACCCCGTATTGCCAGATTGCGCCTTTACAGGAAGATATGTGATTATTACGAGTCGTATCATAATAACGCGGGTTAGGTAGCGGCCGAGATTGACCCAGCAGGCCTACCAGCCCAGGAACCTGCATTATCAGGGTATTTGAGAATCGCATATTAAATTCATGCGGTAGAAATTTACACAGGGCTAAAAAATGAGAAATATATTTTGTTATCCCAAGGGGCAAGTATGCCATTTAAGTTAGCTTGCCGAACTGTATTTCTAGCTTGCAACATTTCTGAAAATTCTGTTGAAAATATGTATTGCTGTAAGCTATACAACATAATCCTTGTAAATACCAATTTAAGAATTATAGTAACTCTTTATCCCTCATATCATCCAAAAACAGCTTCTATGGTGGTCTTCAGAAATGTCCATTTGCAGACCAAGAGAAGAGTATTTTTGAAGAATTACCATTGGAATGACTGGCTCGATAACCGAGCCAGTCATTCCAGTGGTAAATATTAAAAAACAGTCTTCTCTTGGTCTGCAAGTTTATAGTCATTCCTATGAGAAAATTGAAATTTTCTTGAACACATTTGAGTGCGAAAGGGTTAAGACTAAATACAATAATTACTCACCATGAGTACATATACAAGCCCTGAAAATAACAAATTATCTAGGTTGTCCCCCAGGGTAACCAATGTGTTAAAATTGTGTTGCCATGCGGTAAAAAGTGGTTTCCCCGAACCGCAGGAACGTATAATTTTCGTGGCCTGGTGCATGGTCAGAGACGTATTACTTACACCCGCTGTTGCATAGGATCAATAACGAAACAATGATATTTGTAGCGTTATTTTATTACGGTAAAAACTTTTAAGATCGAATATGTTGATAAATTGTAAGGAAAAATTCTGAAATTATAACTAATCGAGTATAAATCTCATAAATAACTCATCCCAAATAAAATAAAACGTACTGTTGAATATTTTGAACAGAATTGAATTGGAACACGTTGCAGCAATATGTTCCAATCCAATTATGATCAAAATAGTCAACATAACATTTCTTACTAACATATTTTGTTTGTTTGAAAGCATGTAAACTTATTTATGAACGGCGCTGCATATTTCATTCATTGTGTATTGCTTAGAACTCTTAGCTGCGTCTACAAAAAAATCTTATATTAAATGCTAAGAAAATGGACCTTTCCTCTGTATCTATCCATCGTATGACGCCATAATCAACTACGTGACGTACAGAATGACATCACAATCAATGACGTAATAATGACGGTATGAATGACGTAAAGAAGTACGTCACGTACGACTATGCGTTGTTGTACGAAATGTATGTCTTTACTATTTAATAAATATCCTGTTGAATATTTTGAAACTAATTTGACTGGGCGCTGCTGCTGCCAATAGGCAACAACAACGCCCAGTCAAATTAGTTACGAAATATTCAACAAATTAAATTTATAGTTTTCAGGACATTAATAGTCAGGGCATTAGGGGATCGATCAATCAAAACACGGCAAAGTGTGGGTGGAGCCTAACTAGTGATGGGCGTGGTATAGCTCAAACTGGAACTGGTCAATGGCAGTGTTAATGTCGCTCACCTGGTATTATTGGCGACTGGAAAAATGAGATGACCACAGAAGTTTTATTAAAATTGTCTAGTGGTTAAGTCTTTTTATGTTTTTCTCAGGAATTTCCCAAAAATACAAAATGTCCGCCAAAACTGTTATATTTTTATTGATTCATGGCGGACATGTTTTTTTGACATATCAACGTTCCATGGACAAATCTTAATGGCGTTTCGGCCCTAATCATGTCAGCCAAATTTCGGCCCGATCCATTCCCTGGTTCTGGAGAAGTCATTTTCCCGAAAACTAGGTCATCCAAGATGGCCACCGAAACAATTGGCAAATTAAGTGCCCTTGAACAAATTTGGTTCAGCTCTTGCCCTAGATCATATTTCATGAGGTCTGTATCGATTTCCCCAAGCAGTTTCAGAGAAGAATTTTTAAAGACGTTTCTAAGGGTTGGACAAAATTCAAGATGGCCGCGGGCCAAATCAGCCGATCATCTTCCTTTGCAGAAATTTGAGTCCCTATTCCCAAAGGATGCCTCCTGTCAAACATGCTTGAAATCGACCAAGTGGTTCTCAAGTAGAAGACATTTTAAATTTCCCATTGCTTAGTATGGAAGTTTTTGGTAGGAAAAAGATCCAAGATGGCCAACAAACCGCTTCTCCGACAGTTTCGAAAATTGCAAATTTGAAATCAGAATACCTAAAGACTTATATAAAAGCAATTTCGGCTTCAAAAGCAATCAAATAAAAATATCAAATATGGCTACCAAACACTACATTTTGATTGGTTTTTTTATGTATTAACTTTCCTTGAACAAACTTTAATGGCCCTTTGTCCCTAATCATATCTGCCAATTTTCGCTCCACCCAGTCAGCGGGTCTGGAGAAGTCATATTCGCGAAAACTAGTTCATCCAAGATGGCCGCCAAGCTATTTGGCCAATCAAATTCCCTTGAGCAAACTTGGTTCAGTTATTCTCCTGGATCATATTTCACGAGTTTTAAAGCGATGCCCCAAGCAGTTTCGGAAAAGAAGATTTTTAAAGACATTTCTCAAAATAGGCCAAAATCCAAGATGGCCACCGGCAAAATTGGCCGATCTGCTTCGCTTGAACAAATTTGGATATCTATGCCATACGGATGGTTCCTGCCAAATATACTTGAAATCGGCCCAGTGGTTCTCTAGAAGATATTTTAATTATCTCATTGCTTTAGTATGGGAGTTTCGGCGGGAAAACGATCCAAGATGCCCGCCAAACCGTTTATCCGACAGTTTTGAAAGTGGCAAATTTTGGAATCAGCATACTCAATAACATATATAAAACCAATTTCGGCTTCAAAATTCATCAAACCAAAAAATTCAAAATAGCTGCCAAATGCGCTACATTTTGATTGGTCGAGAGCGGCCATATCATTAGACGTATTAACTTCTCTTGAACATACTTTAATTGTCCTTACTCCCTAATTATATCTTCCAAATTTCGACCCGATCCCTTCAGCGGTTCTGGAGATGAAGTAGTTTTTGCGAAAACTAGGTCATCCAAGATGTCCGCCAAACTATTCGGCGAATCAAGATTTCTTGAACAACCTTGGTTCAGTTCTAGCGCTAGATGACATGTCGTGAGTTTTTAATCGATCCAACAAGCAGTTTTGGAGAAGATCATTCCTAAAATCAGCTAAAGTCAAAGATGGCCGCTCGCCAAATTGACCAATAGGTTTCGTTTGAACAAACTTAGATCCCTATGCCCTAAGGATGCTTCCTACCTAATATAATTGAAATCGACCATTGGTCCTCGAGAAGACAATTTATAGTCCCCATCGCTTTAGTATGGGATTATAGGTCGGGAAAACAATCCAAGATGGCCGCCAAACCGTTTATCCGACAGTTTCGAAAGTTACAAATTTGAAATCAGCCTACCGAAAACTATATATAAAACTAATTTCGGATTAAAAATCCATCAAATAAAAAAAATCAAAAATGACCGCCAAACAGACCAGATTTCGATTGCTGCAGCGTGGCCATGTTTTTGACATATTAACGTCTCTTGAACAAGTTTTAATGGCCTTTAGTCCCTAATCATATCTGCCAAATTCCCCCTCCCCCACCCCTATCATTTCAGCGGTTCTGGAAAAGAAGTTGTTTTGGGGACAACTAGGTCATCCAAGATGGCCGCCAAACCGTTTGGCCAAACAAGTTTACTTGAACAACATTGTTTCAGCTATTGCCATAAATACTATTTCATGGGTTTTGACTCGATCTCCCAAGCAGTTTCGCAGAAGAAATTTTTTTTTAAAGTTTCCTAAAATCGTCTAAAATCAAAGATGGCCGCCGGCTAAATTAGCCGATCGGCTTCTTTGAGCAAACTTAGATCCCTATGCCCTAAAGATTCTTCCTGCCAAATTTAATTAAAACCAGCCCAGCTGTTCTCGAGAAGTCGTTTAAAGAAAAGTTGACGGATGAGGGATGAGGGATGCACTCAAGTGCGTTGCGGACTCACGCCTTTGCGCTCTGTCATGATAAAGTACTTAATGACCCTATGTCCTAGATAGTTGACCCTTTGGCATCACACTCAAAGCAATCAAAAGATGTCGCAATATGAACACGTGTGCTAAATCAGGTTGTTCTACCTTCTTGCTTTCCAGAGTTATGGCCAAAAATGTGCATTCCAGTATGCACTCTGTGCATAATATCTAATATATATATATATAATATAATATCATAATATCTACTAATAGATATTGACACTTTGTCCTGAAACTAATAGAACTTCTAGCCACCTATAATATTAAAGGATGGCACAAATTTGATGATTCTACATAATTGCGTTCGCGATTTATGGATACAAATTTATTTTTCGTGAGGGACTTCGTGAGTGTGTCACCTAGATATTTAAACTATTGATCTGAAACGAAGTTTGCCATCTAGCCAACTGCAAGATGAACGTATGTTACCGATGTGGTAATTCTAGCTGCTTGCACTGCAGAGTTATTGACGAAAATCTTTATTTCGGTATGCACTAAATGACCCCGTGACCTCGATTTTTTACCTTTTGACTCTAAACTAAAACATTTTCTATCCACCCATACGACCAATGTATGTACACAATTTAGTAATTCTACCAACTTGCGTTCAGGATTTATGGCTAAAAATGTGTATTTCTGGATGCACTATGTGACCCAGTGACCTCAATTTTTTACCCTTTGACCCCAAACTAAAGCATTTAATAGCTAGTCATAATTACAATGTATGAATACGGTGAGTCTATCTACTTGCGTTCCTGATCTATGGCTAAAATGTGTATTTTGGGATGCACTAAGTGACCCACTGACCTTGATTTTTTTACCTTTTGACACCAACCTAGAGAAATTTCTAGCTACTCATCGCCTGTTATATCAATGTATGTGCTGAATTTGTTGATTCTACCTCATAGGATTCCCAAGATGTGCTTCGGATAAACAAACACGCACACAGACAGACAGACATACAGACAGACAGACAGACACACAGACAGACAGACAGACAGACAGACAGACAGACAGACAGACAGACAGACAGACAGACAGACAGACAGACAGACAGACAGACAGACAGACAGACAGACAGACAGACAGACAGACAGACGGACGGACGGACGGACGGACGGACGGACGGATAGACAGACAGACAGACAGACAGACAGACAGACAGACAGACAGACAGACAGACAGACGGCAACGACCGCAATACTCCCAGACAGACAGAGAGACGGCAATAACCGCAATACTCCCACCAGCCTTCGGCGACGTGAATAATAATAATAACAAGTACACATATTGATGCAAGGCAACAATGGTAAATAGCGTGCTCGGAGGTTATTATAATTCTGGGAATAAACTCAACTGTTTCATGAAAAAATGAAGTTATATAAAGGCATACAAGCCACTTATGACAAAGATATATGCGGACAATAAACACAAAGGAAGGAATATTTCTTGCGAAAAGATATGGGCAGTATTAGCTATGGGCTAGGAAAAGCAGCTTATATTTTTGGTCAGTCCAACAATTTTTCCATCTATCCTTTTTCTCCAGGCCAAACTCCTTAACAGAGAGCCAAACTCCTTAACAGAGAGAGAGAAGAACAGACAAAATTAAGAGCAGCCAGTGATGAGAAAATTGCTCTACTGCATCAACAGAGCGTAACAGATCAAATTTGGGTCATTAGGTATCAACAACTTGTAAAGATAAAGAAATCAACAGAACTGGCAACCCAATTAGTAGAAACTCAGCGCAAGAAGCAGTACAGACCCTGACACCCATTCAAACATATTAAAGAAAAACTGTAAAGAATATTTTAAACCTAAATCTTGATACCTTCTTAAACAGACGTGAAGAGCTTATTACCCAGAAATATACACTGCAATGCTAGTGAAATGCACAAAGCACGTATATTTTTGATGCAATACAGGACCCCGATCTGTACCGACAGATAACCTTTTCAACAATGTTAAGTGGCCAGGATAGAACCAATACCGTGAAACTCGTTTTCTCCAACGAAAATGATATAGTAGAAAACATTCTGACTGAAGACCCAGTGGGAAACAGCCACGACATCCTGATCTGTTTCATTTAGCTATCTTATCTATGTCACCTATTAAACGATATCTTTACTGGAAACAGTTACAAACTATTAAATCAAATATTTTTGCACGACAAAAAGGCCAAAATCGGCCTCAACCATATGTGCAAATGTTAAGGTATTAGCCTGATAAGTCAGGTTCTACCAGTACACGCGGCTAATAATATGGGATATATAGACATATTTTCACATTACTATAATAAATATTTGGTGGTAGAATTACTACAATATTTCATACAGCACGAGAACATAGTGAGTTCTACATGGCCTTATGTTCGAAAACTGGCTACAAGGCATGTAGAGATATTCTGGTACCGAATACAGTACATTATTGGAATTTGACAATGGTGTGCCACTTTGTGGGCGAAATTCTGGGGGTGAACGTATTGCAATGAAAACCATGAATTATCCTAAGTTTGAGCTTATTTACCTTATGAAATTTTTAAATCTCACTACGTCGTAAGCTTATGCCTATACCTATCTAAACATATGGGTGATATTCTGGGCCGAACCCATTATGAGTGATATGTCAGAACATATCGACACTTATCTGAATGTAGTGAATGTGAACCAACCATATTACAATGGGGCGTATGGCGAATATGTAACTACATATTACCAAATTACTTGATGGTAGAATCGTGCGAAAGCAGTAGTACATATTCAGTTATATACAGCTATATGTGAAAATATGATTACAAACGGAGAACTGAGATTCTAATACTGAATATAGTAAATTGTTGCCATTTGACAACTGTCCGTGGCTACTAAATTGAATATTACGAAATTACTGCGTGGTAGAAATCTCAAGATTCATTAGCGTGTTCATTTGCGTGTTGGAATCGATGTCTATATAGACACTGAATAATGAATTCCCAGACTTCCAATTTCAAGGTAACTATACAGGTAAGCTAAGACTATTTTGACTGGGTGCAACGAAAACCATGAATCGGCCTAAATTTGAGCCGAAAATATTTCATGGTAGATAGTTTTAAATCTCACTACTCCGTAAAGCGTATGCCTATACCTATCTAAACATATGGGTGACATTCTGGGGCCGAACCCATTATGAGCGATATGCCAGGATATACCGACACCTATCTGAATGTGGTGAATGTGAACCAACCATATTATAATGGGGGCCATGCGGCGAATATGTACCTACCTACGATGAGATTACTTGATGGTAGAATTGTGCAAAAACACTAGCTCATATTGAGTTATATACATCCATAAAAAATATATAAAAAAAATTATTACAAATCGAGAACAGACATTCTGATACCGAATATAGTAAATTGTTGGCATTTGACAACTGTTCGTGGCTACTAAATTGAATATTACGAAATTACTACGTGGTAGAAAACTCAAGATTCATTAGCGTGTTCATATCGCTATCTAACCATATCGGTAAAATTATGTGGCCAAATCTATTGCAGACAGGTTAGTAGGGCATTGAAAACCCGCAGATCTGCCAAGATTGAAACGAATTTACTGCCAAAATTGAAACGAATTTACGGGATGAAATCGTATACTACGAAATTACTTCACGGTCAAATTTTTTTACCTTTCCCAATATAACTATCGTATTCAAATCCCTATACGTCTATGTGAGCGAAGTTCTGGAGCCGACCATATTACATACAGACAGTAGGGCACCGAAAAGCACGAAAACCCCAAAATTTAAGCCAATTTTTGCCTAATAAAATTATTTCATCTAGAATTTGTTAGATTCGGAATATACCTAGTATATTAAGGCTCAAGTCTATGTAGGTGAAATTATGGGGCTAAACATACTACAGACAATATGGCACTGAAAACTGAATCACCGGAGATTTAGCAAATTTTCGGTATGAAATTGTGCACCATGAAATTACTTCATGGTGAATTTTTGTAACCTCAATCCCTTACTTCACTAGCGTATTGATATACCTATCTAACTATATGGTTGAAATTCTGTGGCCGAATTTCCTGTAGACGTTCTTAGCTTAGCACATGCAAAGGCTTACACTTTCGGTTCATTTCTGTATCCAACAATCTACTACAATATTATTGACAGCAGTTTTGACTGGAAATTTGGAACATTGGTAGTCTATCAATACTGCTACATAATTGCATTGGCGCTACATGGATTTATTCCCACGGATGGATTAAAGACAAAAGGATACTACTGATAATCACACATCCATTATTCATTCGTATCCCGCGAGTTCTCTTCCGATACGAGATCGAGAAATGTATCTCGTATGTAGGGGCCTATTGAGTAGTCATTGACGTAGCGATTTTACGATCCACAGTGTTGCTTTTACAGTCTGCTACGGAGAAAGACTGGGTCCAGGTCTGTCTGGTATCCGAAGGTGAGTCCGTGTAACCGTCTAGTCGTTGTGATAACGTAAGAAGATGACTGGTCATTACATTAGAGGTGTAGTTTCGAAGAAGTCAAGCCTTTATTTTTAGATGGATCCATTATTGTTAGCGAACTCTGTCTACTTTTTCGCCCTCTACAATATTATTATGCATGTTTTTCTTTTGAAATTTACCACACATAGTACGCCTCAAGACTGTCTGTAACAAGTCTGTAATTTTTACCCTATCTCGAATACAACACATGTGACTCATACTATAATACAATACGGGAAAGGTTAAGCAGACATGGTACATCATTGTCGTCCTCATAATTTATTAACCCTGTATTACCTAAATTGAGTCAAGAATATAAAAAAAATTTGTTATTGAGTGCCTATTTGCAGGCCAATAGACGACTGTTTTGAAGAGTTACTATTGGAATGACTCAATTATCGAGCCAGTCATTTCAGTGGTGAATTTTCGAAAACGACCTTCTCTTGACCTGCAAGTTAACATCCTCAAGATCACTGTAGAGGCCGGTTTTGGCGACCTCCTCATGAAAGGGTTAAAATACATTAAGAGAAGATGATAGGCTTACATGGGCAGTCGTTGTCGTTGCAATACTTAATACAGGTCTATGATAGCAACAAGTAGGTTGGCAGAGGGGGGTGGGCTACCAGTCAAAGTATTAAAAAGATGTTCGTATAGTTGTCTTTATCTGAGATATTGAAATTTCGGTGTTAAACATTCTAAAGGATTTTGTTAGAAAAACACACAATTGTGCCCAAGTAAGTCACATTTTGGTGGCGGTTGCTTGAAATGACTTCCATAGGCCTAACGTTAGTCAATCGGTCACAGAATCCGGATGGTATATTAATACATTAATACCGCGCTCGTGTTGGTATCGATGGATCTCTGAGCTTCTTGACTATCAATTTCCAGAAAACTATACAGGTAAGTTGTTGACTATTTTGAAACCAATTTGACTGGGTGCTGTTGCTGCTTGTGGCAGTAACATCGCCCAGTCAAATTAGTTTCAAAATATTCACCAGCATGTTTTGTAAATAGCAAAGACATACAATTTGTACAACGTGTCGGACTATTAAGCATTTAAGACGGACTAAATTGAGTCATGATTATGACGTCATCCTATACGTCACGTCGTTGATTATGACATCATATGACGTAATATGATGGATAGACAACATGAAAATGCCCATTAGCAAGTGGTATTAATTATCCTCCCTCCGTCAGAGGACGAGTACATTGTATTCATGGCAACAATCTATGATTGGCCTTGTTAAAATATGTGACCTATAAATATGGGTGGTCTCTTAATACAAGTGGTCCATATTGTGTGGGCCACGCATTACCAAGTGGTATTAGTCATGTAATGCTCAATTTGCTCATGACAATTTCAATAGAGAGATCCATTTCTAGGTATGCCACGCCTATTTCTAGCTAAGCTCCACCCTTTTTTGCGTGTTGGAATCGATGTATATATATATACACACGCTGAATAATGAATTCCCAGACTTCCAATTTCAAGGTAACTATATAGGTAAGCTGATGATTATTTTGAAACCAATTTGACTGGGTGCTTTTAAAGGTTTGCTGCCTCTGGCCGCAACAACGCCAGGTCAAATTAGTTTCAAAATATTCAACACGATGTTGATTAAACAGTAAAAACATACAATTCGTACACTTGCCGGACTATTCAATGTCCATGACTGAGCTGGATACGCCATTCATTTACACATTTTGGATTGTGACGTCAGCCTGTATAAGAAGTAATTGATTATGACGTCATATCCTTCAGTTACAGATCGAACCCAGCCATTATCATAGAAAATGGCTGTTGAATAAATAGCAAAGACATACAATTCGAACAGTGTCTAATCAAATTATAGTTTCAAAATATTTAACAGCATGTTGATTAAATAGTAAAGACGTGCAATTCGCATACTTGACTGGCTATTCAATGTTCCTGGTGGAGCTAGATACGTCATTTATTACACATTTTGATTGTGACGTCCAGCTACATCTGACCTAAATAATTATTATTATAAGTCATATACAGAAAAATCCATTATCATAGAAAATATCCTATGTCTAATTGCCGTCCAAGAGACCATTGTGGTTTTTCTTTTGCAATTTACTACTGGAATTATAGGATCGGTTATCCAACCAGTCATTCCAGTGGTAAAATTTCAAAACAAGTTCTCCGGCGAGTAGCTAATGCAAATGGACATTTCTCACGATCACCGCAAAAAGCCATTTGTGGTCAGTTTGATAGAGTGATAAAGTGGACATATAAGAGACGCCGGGCGTGGGCGTGTGCTCGAGTACTTTCATCTGCAGAAGGAATGATAAACATGTTTTGTACGCAGTCCTCCAGCAAAAGAGGAATACTTATTTAGAGTAGTTATTTGGAGTTCCGTTGGCTGTTTATTAAAATAATTAAGCTGTCATCGCCGCGCAAACTCTATTACAGTCGGACCAGAACAAATAAGAGAACTCGCCATGAATCACGCGTGTGAAGATAATAATTATGAGATATCCAGCAATCTAAAAATAGAGCCGTGTCTTCGCGCCGAGAATAATTAGATCTCGTATCGATGGAGATCTCGCGAGACACAGCCCCACAATCCCATGCGCGAAATGGCAACGCCTATATGCAATTCTAGACAGCAATAAATAGAAGCGTGCCCGCTGGAGCGGGCACGCAATAATAATAATAATAATAATAATAATAATAATAATAATAATAATAATAATAATAATAATAATATCTGAACAGTTTGGAGAAATAATAGTTATTGTAAAATTTTTAATCTGAGAAGATGGATGGATCCGTCATGTCAACCAAGCATATGGCGTCATAATTAATGACAACCATTGATTATGCCACGTGTTAGCTAGCTGACGTCACAGTGTAAATGACGCTTCTCCGTCACGAAAATCATACAGTCCTTCATGAATTGCATGTCTATGGTGAATTTACAATTTAATAAACATTTTGTTGGATATTTTGAAACTAATTTGACTGGGACAGCACAATATTCAACAGCTTATGTGTATAGTAACCCTGAGATTTAGATTGTGGTAATTAATACAGGTTGCATAGTTTCTAATCGACGCAAATACGAATAAAACGTAGGCGAAGCTTAGATTGAAATGGGAGGGGCATAGCTAGTAATACACCCCTTAATTCACCTTGCATGAGTATCCATCTATCATCTGACGCCATATGAAGTCATAATCCGCTAAGCGGCGTGTAGGATGGCGTCACAATTATTACGCCATAAATCATTCTATTTGGGCTGCCATTAACTCTTAATAGTCCGACACTTTGTACGAATTGTATGTTTCTAATATGTAATGCACTTTATGTTGAATATTTTGAAACTAATTTGCCATATGCAGCAACAACGCCCAGTCAAATTGGTTCCAAAATATTCAATAGCTTATCTGCATAGTTTTCTGGAAATTTATAGTCAGAGAACTGAGAACACTGTGTAGATGATGACGTTATAGTGTACTTACCTTTCAAGGATTTTAATAATTCCCGGATTGTCATTAAGCTCTCCGTAGCCCAGTCTTCGTATCTCACAGTCCAAAGTTTCATAACAATTCATGAACAATTCCGCGTCTTCTCGAGAAAGGCAGCTAACGTCCGATTCTTTTACTGTAAAATCCGTTACATAGAAACCTGCCAGTTATATTGTACTATAAAGCTAGGATTCCATAGGCGCGGATGCGGTAAAAATCGAATATCATTAACTTCAATATTTTTGATTCCATATGCACGGAAGCGGATGCAGAACGGCATGCGGATACCGAAGCAATTTTCTCAATCGATACATGTAGCGATCCAGACGCTCGCCGCTCTCACCCGCGTTTTTCTGTACTTTAAGCACGCGTATTGTCGCAGGCATGTTTCCCTGTCGGTATCTCCAGTGAAATGAAAGAATAAACGCATATTATGCCGCTTATATGGAAGCAAACAACGCGGGTATTCCGCGCACCAAACATACACGGCTTAAAGCTAGGATTCCATAAGCGCGGATGCGGGTGCGGATGCCGTAGGCGTGTCAGGTTTGCTGTGCTGAATACCCGCGTTGTTTGCGACAATGCGCATGCTTAAAGTACAGGAAACCCCTCTATCTTTGACGTCATTTAATGCACCCCCTCAAGCGAAGTGTGAGCGGCGAGCGTCTGGATCGCTACATGTAGAAACTCGCTTCCACATCCGTATGGCATTCCACGTCCGTTTCCGCGCATATGGAATCACACATACTGAAGTTAATAATATTCGATTTTTACCGCATCCGCGACCGCACCCGCGACCGCACCCGCGACCGCACCCGCGCTTATGGATTCCAAGGCATACACGTGCTTGACGATGTTTACATGCCGGTACAATCAACTCTGATGCAGTATTAGTATTTCCTCAAGCAAAATTTGGGAAACCATTGCTTGAGTTCAAGTCATTTATGCCTATACATTCCACATATCACGCGTATTTGTTACCCATCTAGGCCAATATTCACGAACAGGGATTGCCCTTTAGAAGCGGCATAACTATGGCTTACATCTCTTAATTGAGGATTCCAGTTTCTCAGTGAATTATAACAATTAGTAATCGACAACATGATGTGTAGGATGACGTCATAACCAGTTACGTTAGGAATGACGTAGCTAAGTTCCTGACAAACTCTTAATTGATGACAAACTAAGCATTGTTGTACGAATTGTATGTCTTTACTATTTAATAAACATGCTGTTACACATTTTGAAAATAGCCGGCAACAGCACTCAAATTAGTTTCAAAGTATTCAACAGGTTACCTGTATAGTCTTCTGGAAATTAATAGTCAGGGAGTTCAGGGATCGATCGATCGCAACACGAGCGCGGTATGGGTGGAGCTTAGCTAGAGATGTGAGGGGCATAGCTAAAACTGGGTTCCTCCTTACAGTAGTATATCGAATAGTAGCAATGCAGTTTAGGCAGTTTAACCCTTTAACACCAATATCACCCAAAACGGCTACTGCAGTGGCCTTGAGAAATGTACATTTGCAGACCAAGGGAATGCTGTTTTTGAAAATTTACAACTAAAATGTCTGGCTCGATAACCGAGCCAGTCAATTCAATGGTAAATTTTCAAAAATAATACTCTCTTTGTCAGCAAATGGCCATTTTCTATGAGAAAATCTCAATTTTCCTGACCAAATTCGAGGGTTTTGAAGGGTTCATAATCGAGGCGCCCTTACCAGACCCCATTTTTGACAAGTTATGATGTGACATCAATGATGGGTATTCAAGACATTATAATACACAACAAGTTAGTTTGAAGGATTAGTTGTGATACATACACATGCTAAAGGCGCGCATATATCACATGTAAATTGGGATAGCTTATTAGTCGCATAAAATTAATGTTGGTTGCAAAGCAGATAATAAACGCAGAACTAAGAGGTCAAGGTCTTATTGGAGAGATCCGATCTGTCATGCAAGTATATGACGTTATAATGAATTACGTCACATGCCAGCTGATGTTACAATTAAATTTGATAATAAATAAAGTATCTAGGTCAGTCATTAACATTGAACAGTTAGTCAGTCAAGCATACGAATAGTATATCGTTACTATTTAATAAACATCCTGTTGAATATTTTGAAACTAACAGCACCCAGTCAAATTAGTTTCAAAATATTCAACAGCCTATCTGAATAGCTATCTTGAAAATGGAAGTTTGGGGGTTCAGGATTCGATCGATTCCAAAACGTACCAAGCGTTGGCGGAGCTTAGACAGAAAGGGGTCTGGCATAGATAGAAATCGATGCATCTATTAAGTTTCTTGAAATATGCTAAGCTTCCACAAGAGCTCTTGTCAGTCATTCATGTTCACCAGCATCGTGTCTTCTGTTCTTGCATCTATGGGATGTAATTTTCAATGTTCTCAAAATCATTCTCGTCACTGCGTTCCATACAGAAACACTTCGACATTTCAGACTTTTTGTGACAAATTCCCCAAAAATAGAACTTATTCACGAAAGTGAGAATTTCTGCACCTACCCGAACTCCTCCTCCACCGCCACCCACCTGACCTCCACCTAAATGCCTGCCTGTCAGTACATATTTCGAAGACCTGACTACGTCCTATTAACGAAGCGGGTCTATATAAACATCTTACGCAAGCGAATGTAAAATGATGCGTTTTTGTTATGATTAACAACTGGTATAAGCAAACACTGCATACCAATCTCCTGAAATTGCTATTAGAGGAGGATGCCACTATCAGAGAGGGAGTAACGCGAGACATGATAAGATGTGTTACTAGTTTTTGTTAAAATTATGCTTTGTTATTCCGCTCAGTCACATACAACGGTGATCCATATGGACGATAACTAGACTATTTAACAGGTAAACCCATTTTTATCGCAAACTTTGACAAATTACACAAAAATCTGCATTTAAAACAAATAATTTGACTTGAGGCATACATTATGGTGAAAGGCAGACACATTTCTAATTTTTAGTAGTTTATATAACCAAACATATATGTATTTTTATTTATTTTTTTTATAGATGCTGTAGTTTTAAGGATCGTATGTGTGAAATCTATGAGACAACCTAGGCCACAGTAAGATATGCCTATCATTGAAGTGCTTCCTTACAATGATATCACTAACGGTGGAGTAAATTATACTTTCGATAATATAGAAAATGCATACGAATAATTGTCACATTTCACTGCCATCCACCAGAGTGGTAAAATATTGCACTAGGGTGTGTTGAAGGAAAAACATAGATATAGAAAGATGAACAAAACATTCGAACCAACTATGTATGGATTGTCAGTCATTTTATACCCATTTTGTAGAAAAACTAAAGTATTATGCATATACATACACCTAAATAGCAATCACATGATTTTTGCAGGCAAATTGTGCATTTGACAAGTTTAAAAGCACCGAAAATGTGCATGAAGTTCTGAGATCATTGACACAGTATGACTTCGATATTTATGGAATGTGGTGTGTCTAATATGTGGAAATAAGTCTCTCAAAGGTACCCAACTTTGCCAAAAAGTGTGCTTACCTTGTCTTTTCACCTTTGTACCATCACTCCCCGATAGTGACACACGCCTCTGATAGTAATTTCAAGAGATTGGTATGCAGGGTGTGATAAGTCGATCTGGCAGTCTGTCTGTTGGTCGATCTGCCTGTCGATCTGTTAAATTCTGGCAAATTTTTGACATTTCTGACAATGACACATAGCGCGCCTAGTTCGCAACTATGGTACATTCTCCCTATTTACGCACTTTACCCGCATTACCAGACATAATGGTTAATGCGAGCCAGGGGTGCTGCTTGTTGTTTTTCTTCTTCTTCTTCTACTTCTTCTTCTTATTCCTAATAAATTTTCAATAACTAAGTTCTAATGGAGGGATCTTCTCCAAAGTAGATGGATTCTTGTCCATGACTTCCCGAAGATGTGGGCCAATTTTGGCATCAAAACCTAAAACACAACAACAAAAACTTCCAGCAATTTCTTTTCCAAAATGGGCAATTGATGGATTTTTTTCAATCTCTCTGGTTGGGTTGGGAGCAATATGCTCATGTGGTCCCGCATACGTGTGACAATCTTGTGGTCGAAAGACAAAAGGCAACGGCAACAGCATTCACCAAGGATTTTGTTCAAAATGGATACTTTAGACACATTTTTCAATAACTCTGACTCTATTGCAAGGATCTTGTCCAATCTTTGGTAGATGCGTGTCCGTTGGATCGCAAAGACATGTGTCAATTTGGGTTTTAAAAGCTAAAAACCCAACATCAACAGGAACATAATAAACACTTCTGACCTTACAGCAACCAGATTGAAAAATATATCATACATGCAGGTATTGGACAAATTTGTCCTTGTTTCTACTTAGTACCTTTCATGAACACGGCTAATGCTGCTGTTCACCAATGGCTTTCAGTTAATGTCCTTTCAAAATATTCACCATATAATATAACATGTAATCTGTTCACGATGTTCAAAGTTTGTCATTTTGGCATCATTGAAAATAATTATTCATAATTCATTCAAACTATATATGCACATATTGAAAATTTGCAGCTCAGAGATAGTAAGGCGATGAGATAGATACAGCATTTTATTGATCCTCCCAGGGCACACGGTTTTCGAGTATATGTGACTTAATGGACCTTTGCAGAGTATCCATCTATCAATCTGATGTCATATGACATCATAATCAGCTAAGCGGAGTATATGATGACGTCATAATCATTACATCAGAAATGATTCTACTAAGCCCATCTTTAACGCTTAATAGTCCGACACATTGTACAAATTGTACGATTTTGCTATCTGAGAAACATGCTGTTGACTATTTTGAAAATAATTTGACTGGGCGCTGTTGCCGCCATAGACAGCAACAGCAACCAGTCAAATTGGTTTCAAAATATTCAACAGCTTACCTGTGTAGTTTTCTGGAAATTGATAGTCAGGGAGTTCAGAGATCGATCGATCCCATCACTAGCTTAGATAGCGATGGGTGGGGCATAGCTAAAATGAAAATGTCCATTGTCCATATATGTTGTGGCGAAAGGAGCGTGTTCTGGCGAGCGTGTTTTACAAGGACGCCAACCAGAACACGCCCCTTTTATTCCGTCTATATACGGGCAACCCCTTGACGAACTTCTCCCAATAGCTGTAAGCAAACTAAAAATTGAGAATCTCTTTATGAATGAATCCAAAACAGAGTTCACCCACATATACCTATCTACAAAGCATGAAACTAAAGATAATGACGATCCACTCCGTGGCCGCGAACCATGGAGGAAAAGTACAATCCTGGGCTCACTGCGTTGCAGTACTGCTGACATTGCTGCACGCTGCATCATGGGGAACATAGCTTTCCAGTTCTTCTGGAAGTTATGGATTCGTAGATCAAAGATGCCCTTGGTAAAAAGACTACGTTTATACAATGCAACCTGCGTCTCCTTGATGCTGTATAACTGTAATAGCTGGGCAGCTCCAAAGGCATCTCTAGACAAACATGACGCCTGCCACCGCAAACACCTACGCACCATCACTGGACACCGATTGCCAGAGAGCATAATTTCCAACGATGCACTATACAAGATGTGTAATACACTGCCGCTGTCTGTTAATGTCACCCAGCAAAGATGGTCCATGTTTGGCCATGTGCGAAGCATGCCAGAAGATACACCAGCACAGAGAGCCTTGGAATTCGCCCTACTCGGAGCCAGCAAATATAGAGCCAGGAGAGGATGTCATTGCACAAATCTGCTAAGCGTGCTACGAGGTGACCTCAAGAAAGCAGGATTAGGTACACTCAAGTCAAGAATTGACCTGAGGAAGCTACGGATTTTGGGTGAGAACAAGACACAGTGGGCAAAAGCGAAGAAGGACTGATTGTAGCTGTAGGATGTTTCTACTACTACAGCCGCGGAATACATACACACGGGCAATTAGGTCACGCTCCCTTGAAACCCACGTGACCTGTGAGGACCAATAAAAAACACCTTTATCTCATCCCCTTAATACTCTCATACCCTACGTTTCTATTACTCACACTCGTATATCTCCGGCCTGATCAAGCCGTTTAGACACACTCGCTTTCCGAAGTGATAAATCGGGGCGATGGTTAAACCGTTAATCTCTACGTCCATGTTCGTATCCAGAAACACCTTCCTGTCCTCCAGCAGTGTCATCGCGCCCTCTACCGTGCACGAGCTAAACTTCTTCCTTATGCATTCCACTGTTTCACTCCACATGCTAGAACAGAGCGCGATGATGAATAGTGCGGTCAATTTCTAGCTATGTCCCGCCCAATTCTAGCTAAGCTCCGCCCATTTTTATGCGCGTTGGAAGCGACTTGAAACTTTGAACATTGAATTCGCATAATCTAATTTCCAAGGTAAGTATACAATTACAATTTTGAAACTAATTAGACAAGGTATAGTTGCTTACTATTTCAAAATTCTCAAAAGAATATATAGGCTATTGAATTTTAGCTTACATTAACCCTTTAACAACGAAATTTGTTCAAAAATTAAAATATTTACTTTTTGAATGTCCATTTGCAGGCCAAGAGAAGACTACTCTTGAAAATTGACCACTGGAATGACTGGCTCGGTTATCGAGCCTGTCATTCCAGTGCTAAATAGTCAAAAATAGTCTTCTCTTCGCTTGCAATATGGACATTTCCAAGACGAATATAGAGCCCGGTTTTGGCCGGCTTCGTCGTGAAAGGGTTAAATGCATATAATTCAGACCCATATATTTTCAACTTTTGTGACGGCCTACGTCATTTTATTGCGACGTCAGCCAACAAGTGACGTATTTTGATAGGCAATAATGGCTCCCTGGCAAATTAGTTTCAAAATGTTCAACAGAATGTTTATTAAATTGTAAACTCATACAATTAGTACACTTCGTGAGAGACATTTCGAATTATGTGACGGAGTTATACGTCATGTTGTTTGATTGGGACCTCAGCTAGCATGTGACATATTTGATTACGACGATATATACTTGAGTGACAGCTAAGATCCCTCTATTGGAATCCAGGAAATGAGAACCGTGTGTAATATAATCCATCAACGGGATTTAACTGTAGTATCTTTAATGTTGCCATAGGCAACATCAACTTCCAGTCAAATTAGTTTCAAAATATTCAACAGCTTTCATGTATAGTTTTCTGGAAATTGATAGTCAGAGCGTTCGTGGATCGATCAATCCCAACACGAGCGAGGTGTGGCTGGAGCTTAGTTAGAGATGGGCGGGGAATAGCTGAAAGTGGAACCAACCACTGAGACAGTGGGATTTCAGGTGTTAGAGGGTTAGGTCCGTTAACTAGATTACCTTACAATAATGGGAAATAATATCCAAGCAGGACGCCAAACGTCCGACAATGCATTTCACCAAAAATTCAGATTTTGAAAATAATATTTTGAAGTAGAAAAACTAAGGTGCATATTCTCAATGCTTGAAAATAAAATTGTTAAATTACATACTATTAGCTGTTTAAATTATATGCCTAGGTGTAAAGGAACGAAATAACTCTTAACATATAGGCCTATATGATGATTTCATGACATAATTTTTAAAGTTGCGAAATTGAATTCAAGACACGAGTCGCTAATTTAACTGGATAGCTAAAAATATTATATTAATTTATATGAAATGAAATCATCTTATGCTAAGATTTATTTCGTTTCATTACATTTAGATACACAATTTAATCTAAATGTATACAATTTAACAATTTTGTTTTAACGAAGTTGGTGTGAATATGCATTTTTTTAAAAGTCAAATATTATCTGGAAAACGTTATTTTGTTCAAATTGTAAACCTTACCCGCACATATCTGACCAGCGAGACGAATTACTGAACCGTATTGTGTCACTTTGTCGAGAGGGCCGCTCAACCGGGTGACATGCCAGACCAGCTTCCGGTGACCCAATTTTACTTCTGAACGATTCCGCGCAGTTCCAGACATCAAACTCGTTAAAGTGATTTTCAATTGTGCAATTCAGACCTGCGTCCGAAAGTGACATACTGTCAATCATTGCATAAGAAATTGACATATTAACAGACTGTCAAGCGTGCAATGAACCTTTCCATATTAGCTATGCCCCGCCCATCTCTATCTAAGCTCCACCAACACCACGCTTGTGTTGAGATCGATCGCTCTCTAAACTCACTGACTATCAATTTCCAGAAAACTATACAGGTAAGCTTTGGCTATTTTGAAACTAATTTGACTGTGTGCTGTTGCTGCCTATGGCATGTTTCTTAAATAGCAAAAACATACAATTCGTACAACGTATCTGTAAAGAGGAGCCTAATCGAATTACACGTTTAATATCAAAGTTATCCACTTCATTTAGTAGGCATCCATATAATCTGAGTTCTTGCCTCTTTCTTTGGACCAGACAAGCAATTTTTTTATCCCATTGCGCACATACTGCATCGGTAGGCTGAAAGCTTCAAAGGATGCTAATCTTATCTCAAATGGTGTAGTACACTGATAGATTAAGGTTGCCACCATTTTGTCGTGCGATGTCATGTGCCAATGCATTACATTCTTTGTTATCTAATAATCATCTTGTTGACTATTTTGAAACTAATTTGTTTGGAAGTTGTGCTTGCCCAAGACAGCAACAACTTCCAGTCGAATTAGTTTCAAAATATGCAACGGCTTACGTATATGCGTGCTTTTATAACACATTGCCAAGCTATAGATGGTACCTGTACGACCGAGCGCTTATACCGAGGCAGACACTGTAGGTTTTTTCTGATTGGTTGAAAAGTAAATCATGACAGTTATCATAAGCTGTAGAAATGTAACAACATTTAGCTACTAAAGCCTGGCTATCTTTCTTTAACCGCATGACAAAAAGCTTAAAAATTACATGCATAGTTTATGAGTGGCCTAATAGATCATCTGTATCATAGGTATGGGAGAGGTTAGTTGTCCTTTCACTTTTCGCGATCTTCACCAAGATGGCTGTAACATCAGTTTTAGGCATACGCGTACATGCTTATTATAGAACCACGCTATATACCTTTCAAGATTTAGCCATGCCCCTCCCATCTATAGCCAAGCTCCACCCACAACCCTCTAGTGTTGGGATCGATCGATCCCTGAACTCCCTGGCTATAAATTTCCAGAAAATTATACAGTTCGGCTGGTGGATATCTTGAAACTAATTTTACTGGGCGCTGTTGCTGCCTATGGCAGCAACAGCCCCCAGTCAAATTAGTTTCAAAATATTCAACAGCATGCTTATTAAATGGTAAAGCCGTACAATTCGTGCAACGTTTTGTACTATTAAGCGGACTAAATTGAGTCATTCATAATGTTATGATTATGACGTCATCCTACACGTCACGTAGTTCATTATAACGCCATATTACGTTATATGATGGATGGATTCCTGTCTATTTACGCACATTTTTTTTATAGGTCTACGCCAATCAACGATTCGTTGGACAGGAGATGCTAGCATTAGATTTTTCAAACGCCGTAAACCTGGAAATATTAGAATATTGAGATGCTCGCCAAAATGCTTAGTAGTTGACGATTACGGTCACTGCTGCTGCTGCTGCTGCTGCTGCTGCTGCTGCTGCTGCTGCTGCTGCTGCTGCTGCTGCTACTACTACTACTACTACTACTACTACTACTACTACTACTACTACTACTACTACTACTACTACTACTACTACTACTGCTGCTACTACTGTTACTACTGCTGCTGCTGCTGCTGCTGCTGCTGCTGCTGCTGCTGCTGCTACTACCTATCATATCAACATATCTTACTTACCAAAGGTGATTCGTGTCTGGAATAGCATAACACACACACAAAACAAACTTGTGAATTTGATCATAATTATTTGTTTCAAATGACCATTCAGATATAGTCCCATCTAATCGTCTGTGTATATAGTGTAATTCGTGCAGACGTTCAAACAGGATATTTGCGAAAACGATGATTCAGTCTCGCGATCTACCGGAATTGGACCTGCTTTCGTGATTAAGCTTATTAATCATCTGCCTACTGAGTTTCTGCAGACGACATTTTCCATAGGTTTTAACTCAGGATATGATGAATATTTTGAAAACAATTTGACTAAAAGTTGTTGGTGGCCGAGCCATCAACAACTTTCAGTCAAAGTATTTTCAAAATATTCAGCAGGTCTAGAGTTATTGCCCGGAGAAATGATTTCCTTGTGGCTTGCAGTGACCAGACAGTTATATTCACATACAGAGTGCGAGAAATTAATAATATTTTATACAGTCCATTTTACCGACGAGATCTGACAACCATCCTCAGAGCCCAAAACTAACTAGTCACTAAAGACCGATCGTCACTAGTCAGTCACTTGGGGAGAATCAATAACTCGATCCACTTCTAGCTACGCCCCGCCCATCTATAGCTGATCTCCGCCCGGTCTGTACGGGTGTTAGAATCGATTCGAAAAAAGTGACAGCAACAGCGCCAAGTCAAATTAGCTTCAAAATATTCAACAGAATGTTTTTAAATTGTAAATTCATCAAAGACACATGTTTGTTACAGCCATTAAAACTTTCGTGATCGACCGACGCCATTTTAATTGTGACGTCAGCTAACACGTGACGTATTTGATTATGACAGATCGGATCACCCTATTGGGGGACAAGAAGAGGGCGTTTCCATACACACATTTGTGAAAGTCGCTGCTCAGAGTATCTAAGGCATCAACAGTTTACGCAATCATTGATTTTCAATTAAGCGTAATATTTACTGGTAATAGTGACGTTGGTAGTGCTGGTGTTAGGTTTGCTAATTAATGGCATACAGGTGCTGTTTTACCGTCTTCTTCTTCTTCTTCTTCTTCCTCCTCTCCTTCTCCTCCACCTCCTCGTCCTCATCCTCACCCCTCCTCCTCCTTCCCCGTTTTCATCCCTCAATCTCCGCCTCCACCACCTCCGCCTCGCCCCTCCTCCTAACCCGTCCTCCCCTTACTCCCCCCTCCTCCTCCTTGTTCTTAAGTAATCCGTCTTTAAAGCATAATACGCACGCTGTACGAAATGTATGTCTTTACCATTTAATAAGCATGCTGTTGAATATTTTTGAAACTAATTTGGCTGGGCGCTGTTGCCGCCATAGCCAGCAACAGCGCACAGTCAAAGTAGTTTCAAAATATGTAACAGCTTACCTGTATAGTTTTTCTAGAAATTGATAGTCAGTGAGTTCATAGATCGATCGATCCCAACACGATCGAGGTGTGGGTGGAGCTTAGCCCCATTGCAGTGTGGTGTGGATTAAGATACTTCAGGTTCTGGCGGTTACGGCAGTGATGACGGTGATTGCAGTATTTGCTTTGGAACCAGTGATGATGGCAGAAGTTATGGTAGCGACAGCGCAAAGCCTTCGTGATGATAACGATGGTAACGGTGGGGCAGCTGCAATAGCAATGGTGGCAGCAGTGGTGACAGAACCGAGTCAGCCGACCGTAGCGGTGATGAATACAGTAGAGCGGCTGCCACTACTGTGGTTTGTGTAGAAATGTCTTTATGGTGCAGGGCGCTGTGTTTATGACAGCAATAGCGAAAATAATGGATCTAGTGGCGATAAATGCAGTGACAGGGGTCGGAGTCGGAGTGGGAACAATGTGGGCTGTTGTGGTCATAATGGACGATTGTGTGGAGACTGAATATGCGGTATCAGTGGTTGTGTTACTGAGAGCGGTGGATGGATGCATCAGATGGAGTGGAGCAGTGGAGACAGAAGCCGTAGTTGTGGTTGTATTGTCAGTGCCGGGTTAAGGCTTGTCTGGACTGGAGGCAACGAATATCTGTGGGTGAGTGGAAACCGAAAGCTAAATCCCGAAGGTGGGTCCGGGGGTCCTCCACCGGAGAATTTTGAAATCTAGATGCTCTCAGATGGCATATCCAGCATTTCCAGAGGTAAACATGGAACATCAGTTGGCTGCTATGCTATTCTATTTTTAGACATTTAATTTCTTTTTGTGTTCACTCAACTTTTTGAGCCTGTCAATGGACCTTTCCTGTTTATCCATAAAGCATATTATGTCATAATCAACTACGTGATGTGTAGAATGACGTCATAATCAATGACATCATGAATGACGTAGATAAATTCGGCATGAACGTGTAATTGATGACGGACTATACGCGTTGGACGAATTGTATGTTTTTACTATTTAATGAACATGCTGTTGAATATTTTGAAACTAACTTGAGTGAGCGCTGTTGCCGCTATGGCAGCAACAGCGCCCAGGCAAATTAGTTTCAAAATATTCAACAGCTTACGTGTATAGTTTTCTGGAAATTGAAATTCAGAGAGTGCATTGATCGATAGATCCCAACACGGGATACACTGAATTCCTCCATTGTCTAAACGAGACCGTTTAAAAACTGAGTTAACGAAATAAAATGAAATTAATTGCTTTAAAATAGAATATAATAACAGCTAACTGATAAGCCACATTTACCTCTGGAAATGCTGGAGATCTCATCTGAGAGCACTTAGAAGAAGAGAATAAATATTATGAAACTAATGTCAAACGAATATTTTAGTGTGCAAAGAGAGAAATTGAATAAAACATTAATCAAATATTTTTGACAGCATAAAGTGGGGTCTGCATGGTCCTGGTCGTGGGCAAATGCCCCAGCTTCCCATATTCTAATACGCTATTGCATTGTATGATTAATTTTTCTGCTCATCCTATTTCATACGTACATCCGCCAAGAAGGTAATCGGTTAATCGCAGCCATTTGCTCAAACTTCCGCGCTGATCTCGACACATTGTATCCGAAAGGGCATTTGCAAACTTATTTACAATTTAAAACAATATGCTGTTGAATATTTTGAAACTAATTTGACTAGCCGCTGTTGCTGCCATAGGCAGCAACAGTGCCCAGTCAAATTAGTTTCAAAATATTTAACAGCATTTGGGATGCTGAGAATTCAGGTTTCAAAAGGCTAATCGAGGTTAATGTTAACACTTTGATAGTACGAGTTTTGTTGCGCTAATAGATAATGCACTATTAACAGTAATTACGCGTCGATGTCGTCGTTGTTGACATCGTACTCGTCATCGTCTCGCGATATTGGAGCAGTCACGCACACCCTCGAGATAGTAACCCGCGGGTGTAGTCATCTGAGTGTGCGTGCGTGTATGAGTGCGCGAGAGCGTGGTCAACATATGGCGGGGTGGATGTGAGGGAGTGCGTGTGTGAACCATTCAGAGTCATAGCAAGTCCTATAGTTAACACTATAGGAAGTCAATGACGACAACACGAGGGGAAATCACACACAAGTGCATCGCTAAGATTATCTATGTATCTACAGCACTGCTAAAAATAATATAGATGTAAACAATTTCCAAAACATAACCAGAAATACACTAGTTTGTAAAATTAACTTCTAAAACACCAACAACCTTCAGTCAAATTGTTTCCAAAATATTCAGCACGTCTAGAGTCAATGCTCATTGAAATTATTATCTGGTACCCTGCAGCAGTCAATGCGAGTAATAACCAGTGCAGATGCACACTGGCGTTGAATCGATTGCGATGAGACAGTAGATAGTGTAGTACAGAAATTAATGGACCTTAACGTTTTTAGCTATTCCCCGCCCATCTCTAGCTAAGCTCCGCCCACTTCTCGCTCGTGTTGCGACCGATCTATCTTTGAACTCGCTGACTATCAATTTCCAGAAAACTGTACAGATAAGTTGCTGAATATTTTGAAACTAATTTGAGTGGGCGTTGGATGTTACATAATGGACGCTTCCAGTTTATCCATCCATCATATGACGTCATAAACAGCCACGTGACGTGTAGACTGCCGTCATAATCAATTACAGCATCAATGACTCGATTTAATCCGCCTTAAACGCTTAGGGCCTAATAGTCTGACAGGTTATATGAATTATATGTCTTTACTACTTTATAAAGATTCTGCCGAATATTCTGAAGCTAATTTGACTGAGCGCTGTTGCTGACATAGGCAGCACCAGCACCCAGTCAAATTAGTTTCAAAATATTCAACAGCTGTATAATTTTCTGGAAATTGATAGTCATTGAGTTCAGGGATCGATCCCTACACGGGCGAAGTGTGGGAGGGTGGAGATTAGCTAGAGATGGGCGGGGAATAGCTAAAACTAGAAAGGTCCAAACAGTCGTAGACAGAACTTTGCATAGATTGGATTTATGTACCTATTTATTCTACACATGTGGCTCACATAACTATGATTGATTATGTTACCAAGATTGAAAGGTCATATATATAATAGACATTTTGAAAGATAGATATAAAGAGAGGGAACGATGGCGAGATGCGCGGAGGAAGGGAGGGAGAGAGATGGTGGTGAGGGGAAGAGGGAACGAGGGGGGAAGGGGAGACGGAGATGGAGGGAGGGGGGGGGGAGAGCGAGATATAGAGACATGCAGAGAGAGAGAGAGAGAGAGAGAGAGAGAGAGAGAGAGAGAATCTGGTGTAACATTAGAGATACCGTGTTTCCACCCTAATATATACGGCCCCAACTTATATATGCGTCTAATATTTACTCTTCGCGTACAGTATTAACTGCTGGTCGACAGATGGCGCGTCGAAGCACATTCCAATACCATTAGTAATGATGTAAGCCACGGTTGAATAATTATAATATAGTACGTAAGCAGCTATGCGGGAAATGTAGGCCCCGATAGCCAAACAAGAGTAGAAGAAGTTATTGGTTTGATTGGCGTCTATCGAGTCCCTGATTCCAGGTCCCATTCATGCCATATCTAGGCTGGTTTATATTTCAGTCTATTATTGGTAACTTCCCCCAGTTATACACTGGTTCTCATTTATACCAGTCAATCACGCTAAGATCACGGCCAATCGTCTCCTGGCTAAAAAAGAATAAAGTTTACTGTTGTATTGTTACTGAATTGTTTCTCGTAGTGCCCATTCAGATTTACAAAATTCACCCATATTTTGTTGATATCATGCCTAACAGAGCTCCAACGGTTAATTTGTTTTGCCGGAGGCAGATTTATGAACATGCGATGGATGCGTAGGCCTACACATATGTAGCCATTTATTATAATATTACAATCCAATGGTGTATAGTACAGTAGAAATCGACACGATTTTAACCTAGCCCATACATTTAGTATATCACGAAAGTAGCAATAGTCCGTCACGAAAGTCGCAATGGTCCGTCATGAAAGTTGCAATGGTCCATCATGAAAGTTGCAATGGTCCGTCATGAAAGTTGCAATGGTACGTCATGAAAGTTTCAATGGTCTGTCACTAAAGTCTCAATGGCCCACCACGAAAGTCTCAATGGCCCACCACGAAAGTCGCAATGGTCGGTCATGAAACTTGCAATGGCCCATCATGAAAGTTACAATTTTCCGCTATGAAAGCTGTAATGGTACATCATGAAAGTTGCAATGGTCGCCATGGAAGTTGCAATGGTCTGTCATGAAAGTTGCAATGGTCGCCATGAAAGTTGCAATTTTCCGTTATGAAAGCTGTAATGGTACATCATGAAAGTTGCAATGGTCTGTCATGAAAGTTGCAATGGTCGCCATGAAAGTTGCAATGGTCTGTCATGAAAGTTGCAATGGTCCATCATGAAAGGTGCAATGGTACGTCACTAAAGTCTCAATGGTCCACCACGAAAGTCGCAATGGTCCACACACGGTTTGGAATTGTCGATGAATTTACAATTTGATAAACATTTAGTTGAATATTTTGAAATTAATTTGGATTGAAACTGTTGTTGCCAATATCGCAGTCAAATTAGCCAATTACGATTTTAACGATTTAAAATCAATTCAAGCGCGTGCTCATAGTTGGCGGAGTGTAGGTAGAATGGGAGGGACGTATATAGAAATGGATTCCTTTATTTTCGTTTCTACTTCGCAGTGGTTGATCGTCCTTGTTGCTATGATAAGTGACAATGCATTTCTACTCTACTTCCGTCCGAGATGGTTCCAGACAGCAGTTCCGGATGTGGATCGAACAGCACCTTCTTACACGCATACACTTCCGTGGATGACTATGCAGCCAGCATTGATAATAAAGTGATGCGTTGAGAACGAAGAGTTATTTACAATTTAATCGTCTGGTTGTTTGGTTTTTGCAGACGGCATATTCCAAGGGCTAGATATATGGACCTGCTAAATACTTTGAAAACAATTTGACTGTAAGTTATTTGCGGCTAAGCTAACAACCACTTTAGTCAAATTGTTTTAAAAATATTCAAGTGAAGACTTTTTGCTCATTCGAATTATTTTCTGGTGGCTGGCAGCAGTGAGACAGTTAGGAAAACTTGTATAAAATCCATATATACTGAGCCAAAAAAGTTTAGCAACAGTGAAGTTTGGTTCGTTGTATTAAAACTATGCATCCATTTATAACCAAATTTGCAGGCATGTTTCGTCAATGTAATGTCTCGCTGATCATGAAGAAATGCAAATCATTTCTTGCATTTCTCGGCCGCACGCTTAATGCATGTGAAAACGCATTTTTCATGCACTGGCCCATATTGGCGGGTAGCGAAGGCAAAAATTCACCATATTGCAAAAGCAGATAACGAATGTTAACAGAAAACGCTTAAAAGTGTACCCTACCGAACATGGGCCGAAAATCAGCGCCATGGAGCAATGGGAAGACTCGCTGCTGGGCAGAGCGTTCGAGCTGTTGCTCGACATTTTAATGTTCACGCCTCAAACATTTCCCGTCTCCGTCAACGTGAGCAGGAAACTGGACATGTTAATGACCGACCACGATCTGGCAGACCGAGAGCAACAACACCACGAGAAGACCGCTACTTAGTGACGTCATCACGACGTCATAGTTTTGAGACTGCGCCGCGGCTGTCCCGTAATTTGCACACCGCTACCGGCACTACAGTGCATCCACAGACTGTGCGAAACAGACTCCATGCCTGTCGTCCACTTGTTGCTGTTCCACTTACAGAGCGTCACATCGAGAATCGGTTTGCATGGGCAAGAACTCATCAGCGATGGCGTGCTCAACAATGGAGCCACGTTTTGTTCAGTGATAAGTCGAGGTTTTGTGTGGATGTGGCGGATGGTAGGCAACGGGTTTGGCAACGTTTAGGAGAACGGTATGATGCAGCCAACATCATTCAGCACGACAGATTCGGTGGCGGAAGTGTCATGGTGTGGGCTGGAATCCATGTAAATGGCAAAACAGATCTTATTGTGATTCGCGGAAATTTAACGGCTCAACGTTACTGTGAAGAAGTTGTCGCCCCTGTTGTCATCCCTTTTATGCAGCATCGTGCAGACTTTATGTTCCAGCAAGACAACGCCCGTCCTCATTCAGCTATGGTCACCAATGATTTCCTTGAGGCTAATAACGTTCCGGTGTTGGACTGGCCAGCGTGATCACCGGACCTGTCTCCTATCGAACACGTGTGTGACATTCTTGGCCGTATGGTGCGTGAGAACCATCCACATCTTCACAACGTGCGGGAGCTGGAAGCTGCACTGCTCCAGGAATGGGATACGATTCCTCTTCGTGACATCAGGTGCTTAATTCGAAGCAGGATAAAGCGATGTACGGCGGTGGTTAATGCGCGCGGATGTCACAATCGGTATTGACAGCTCAGTGTCATTATTTAAATTGGACCCTTCCGTTGAATGACGCCGTGTTAAAGGCGCGATGTTAGCATTACAGTAACAAGAAACTGTTGTTCAAATTGGAAAATGACCTATCAATTAAATAATATATTTGAATCAATTTATTGTTTTTGTTAAATAACATTTATACAGTAATATTCTCAGTGTTGCCAAACTTTTTTGGTTCAGTATATTTATATTTAAAGAGCAACGGGTTCTAGTCAAACTTATTTTCAGCCACAAACTCAAATTCAACTAATGTCAACAACTCAAATTCCCAGAATCTCAATTTCAACACAGGTAAGCTGTTGAATATTTCGAAACTGATTTGATAAAAAGCTGTTGTTGCCACGGAAAACACCAGCTCTTAGCGAAATTAGTTTTAAAATAGTCAAGAGAATGTTTATAAGTTAGGAATGAGTTATCGAATTTTGTTTCGACTAAACGGGTTAACCCTTTAACACTCATATCAGCCAAAACGGCTTTTGCAGTGGTCTTGAGATATGTCCATTTGCAGACCAAGAGAAGCCTATTTGTGAAAATTGACTGGAATAACACTCGATAACAGAGCCAGTCATAAATTGTCAAAACAGTCTTCTCTTGGTCTGCAAATGGACATTTTCTATGAGAAAATTGAAATTTTCTTGAACAAATTCAAGGGTTAATGGTTTAGCGTGAGTATCATAAATCAAGCAGAGAACAGACAATATTAACGCAATATGTATGTATGATTGCTGTATTCTGCGGCTGTAGTAGTTCAGTCAAAATAACACAAATTTGACAAAACCTACCACCAATGGCCCTTTTAGCTATGCCCCGCCCATCTCTAGCTAAGTTCCACCCACATCTCGCTCGTGTTGGGTTCGATCGATCTTTGAACCCCCTGACTATCAATTTCCAAAAAACTACACAGGTAAGCTCCCTCAACTACGTGATGTGTTGAACGACGTCGTAATCGAGGACATAGATAAGTTTTGTTGTATGAATTGCATGTCTTCTATTCAGCAGCTTACCTGTATTGTTTACTGGAAATTGATAGGCAGGAAGATCAGGGATCGATTGATCCCAACACGGCGAAACTGTGGGTGTAGCTTAGCTAGAGATGGGCGGGGGCATAGCACACACTGGATTCCTCTATTGTAGCACAGTTTCGTATTAGACTAAAGGGCAGAACAGACAGAGTGCGGGCGTCACGCGTTGGTCACACGGGCGTCAAGCAACACGCTTGCGTCAAGCAGCCCTCAGCAGAAAATTAAACACACAGAATGCGTCTGACATGCGGCAAACCACATAAACACACGCCATAGTAGTAGTAGTAGTAGTAGTAGTAGTAGTAGTAGTAGTAGTAGTAGTAGTAGTAGTAGTAGTAGTAGTAGTAGTTAGTAGTTAGTAGTTAGTAGTAGTAGTGGTAGTGGTAGTAGTAGTTAGTAGTAGTTAGTAGTTAGTAGTAGTTAGTAGTTAGTAGTAGTTAGTAGTTAGTAGTTAGTAGTTAGTAGTTAGTAGTTAGTAGTTAGTAGTTAGTAGTTAGTTGTAGTTAGTAGTTAGTAGTAGTTAGTTGTAGTAGTTAGTAGTAGTTAGTAGTAGTAGTAGTAGTAGTAGTAGTAGTAGTAGTAGTAGTAGTAGTAGTAGTAGTAGTTAGTACTAGTAGTAGTTGGTACTAGTAGTAGTTAGTACTAGTAGTAGTAGTAATAGTTAGTAGTAGTAATAGTTAGTAGTAATAGTAGTAGTAGTAGTAGTAGTAGTAGTAGTAGTAGTAGTAGTAGTAGTAGTAGTAGTAGTAGTAGTAGTAGTAGTAGTAGTAGTCAATATTGTCAACGCACTTGCTCAGAATCTTCAATAATTGAAAAAATTCAAAAATTTAAGATATTTTGGTTTATCTTACTGCCTGAGATTTGTCATTATGTTTGAGGAAAGCCATATGGCATTAATGGTAACCCTTTACTGGTTCAATTTGTTCAGTAGGATCCAAATATTCGCTTACTTATTTAATGTACATTTGCAGGCACAGACAAGGTCATTCCCGAGAATATGCCACTGGAACGACTGTCTCGGTTCCCGAGCCAGTCATTACAGCGGTAAATTTTCAAAAATACTCCAGCCCCGCCGGCAAATGGACATTGCCCAAGCTCACTAAATTGACCGTTTTTGGCTGACCATCATGCAAGGGTTAATGTTGAATGATTGAGATGGATATTCTCGATAGCTATTTGAGTTTTGCTTTTACCAAGATGTCACGTAGATTCGGATTTTTCTTAAACGCATTACAGCGGTAAATTTTCAAAAATACTCCAGCCCCGCCGGCAAATGGACATTGCCCAAGCTCACTAAATTGACCGTTTTTGGCTGACCATCATGCAAGGGTTAATGTTGAATGATTGAGATGGATATTCTCGATAGCTATTTGAGTTTTGCTTTTACCAAGATGTCACGTAGATTCGGATTTTTCTTAAACGCAATTACTGGACGCTTGTTAAAGGGTTGTTTCAGTTTCTCCTGTAGGTTTTGATACTCATCTTTCAAGATTTTGGAAATTTCAACGTTTTTCCGATTATAGGTCAGAATGAATGGAATTTTGTCACGTTGATCAGATAAGCCTGGGTCCGAGTTTATTCCCCTTGGCCACTGTGTTTCGAGTTCTTTAATCCAATACGATTCTCGAAGTTTTCTTTGTTTATCAGTTTCTTCTGCCGTATCTGAAAGGGGTGGCTGTTCAATTGGCATAATTTCAAAGTCACGAAGGACTAAATGGTCAGGAAGATTAAAATGTTCGGACACATGTGTGTCTTCCTCTAGCCTAATATCTGAGAGGTATCGGGTTGCCCGCCATCTTAATGGACATTTGGTTTCGCCGACATACTGTTTTTGGCACAATTTGCATGAAATTAGATAAATAACATTTTCAGAGTCACAATCTAGATTAGACTGAAGTTGGACCTTGCTTTTGTTCTGAAAGCTCGTGAAAGTATTCTGGTTTGGGAGAAATTCATCTAACTTGCACCTTTTCTTTCCGCATTTGCGAGATTTGCCTACACCTATAATCGGACGATTGTGAGAAATGTTGTAGGCCGACGATTTGAGGCGTTATCTGGAATGGTTTCCAAGCCATCCAATGTTTCAGATTTGATTTTGCGCAAGAATCGTGAGGAGTAACCTCGTGGTTTGAGGGCTTTGAATAGGGTAGAGCACGCTTCTTCAAAGTTTTTCCTATCACTCGAATTCCTGTGAAAACGGATTATTTGTGATTTTACTATTCCTTTAAAAGTATGCGGTGGATGGAAAGATTTTTTGTGCAATAGCTGATGCGAATCGGTTGGTTTGAAATACACTTTGTAGCCAGTTGTTTCATACTTTAGACCTTTATATACAGTTACATCCAGGAAATCTACAGACATCTCGTCAATGGTTGCTTTTAATTTGATATTCGGATCGTGATTGTTCAGAATTTCGAAAAATTCATCAAACTCTGCCTTTTTGTGTTGCCAAATCATGAGAATGTCATCAAGGTACCTGCGATAAATGAGGGGCTGGTTTGGACACTTTTCTAACGCTTCCTCCTCCCACTCTGTTACGTAAATATTGGCAAAACATGGGCTAGAGCGCTTGCCCATCGCGCAGCCGCAAATTTGTTGGTATATTTCGCCATCGAATTCAAAATCATTGCCTTTCAGACTCAGCTCTAATAGAGCTATTACTTCTCTGTCTGGCCTGTTGGTGTCTGGGTAGTTCACGAATGCTTTACGGATAGAATTTATTCCCTTCTCGATGTCAATGTTTGTATACATAGCATCGATGTCAAGCGTGACCAAGAATGAATTTGGAGGTATCCAGGTCTCAGAGACCTGTGATAAGAAGTCTTCTGTGTTTTTCAAGGAGCTGGGGTGTCTATTTGCTATTGGCTGTATATGGTAATCGATGTATTCACTGATTCTGTAGGATTCTGAGCCACAATCAGAGATTTTAGGTCGCCCGGGCGGTGACATTGGGTCCAACCACGAATCTATGGGTTTATGAATTTTTGGCAAAAGATAGAAAGTCCGTGGTTTTGACTCATGTTTAGCAAAAAGATACTTATGTTGCTTTTCGGTGATCTTCTTGCTATTGAGCAATTTTTGAAGAATCTCATTAAATTTGCTGCAATTATTTTGCCAAAGTGGTTTGCTTAGTTTCTGGTAATGCTTTGGGTTACTAAGTTGTCGTTGTGCTTCACGTTTATAGTTATCTTTACGCATTATTACAGTCGCCGACCCTTTATCTGCAGGTTTGATGACAATTTCGCTGTTTTTAGACAATTCAATTAAGGCCTGGCGTTCCTCATAGGGTAAATTTGGTTGATCGTTAGGAATGCAGAATTTTTAACACGTTCTGAAAAGAGTTCTATGCTTGTTTTGTTTTCGATTTCATGACGAAATTTCCAAAAAATGTTTCTCTCCAACATGGTTGGTTGTTTGGGTCTATTTGCAAATTTAATAGGACGCCCCTCCGGTGCATTACTTGGACCTGGAGTTGGAGAGAAGCTGGGCTGTGGCAGTTTCCCTGTTGGGGATGGGGTCTTGACACCCGATGGTTGACTGCTCTGAGGGGATTTCTGAGAAGCGCCAGTCCGTGGACCAGATTTGCTACCATTAACCCTTTCCCTCTGTGGCAAGGGCGGATATTCGTTTGGGTCATTTAGATTGCCTAGTGGAGAGTCAGGTAGTGGGATTAATGATGCTTCAAATAGCATATCTCTAGGGCCAGAATCTAATGGTAGCAATGGAGAGATTTTATTGTCTACTCGTTTTGTGACTGGCGGCGAAGTTTCAGGTGATCTGAGGCGTTTTTTCATTTGTGATTGTGGGGCCACAGTTGGTATCATGACCAGAGGCATGGCTTGTGCGAGATTTTGAATTGGTTGCTGATATGGATCTATCGGTCGCACAAAATCGTAAAAAGAACTAATCGCATTAATGTCGAGCGTTCTATTATAATTGTTTTTTGCCCAGCGTATAGCATTGGATTTAGCACGACCTAGGTCTAAATGTGGCATTGCCTGTGTGAGGACTACTTCAGTTCTAATACTACCAAGTTGTTCATTATAGTGATTTAACATGGCCTTAATGGTAGATTTTGCCCACTCAAAATTCACATTCCAGATGGCAAAGTAGATGTCATTATCTGGCATAGCTGGCTTACAAAATCTATTCAGCTCTTCCACCTTCCTGCTAAGCCCGTCAGGGAGAGTTTCGGCATCTAAATGCCTACGTAGCCTAGCAATATGGTGGAAGCACTGAATTATTTGGTAATACAGCTTTACCAGGCGCGCATGCGCAGATGAACCCCCTTTACCATCTCCATTCTTCCTACGACCATTCCTCCTCGCAATAGCCATTGAGACAGACAAGCGTTCAATCTAACTAGCAATCAGATAGGCAGTTGAACAGGTAAGAAAGATTCGATCAGGCAAACTCAAATTCAAGCACACAAATTCATTCACATCAACTACAAATTGAACCAATATATTACTTACACCTGAAAGACAAATTATAGAATTAACATGTAATATGTAAGGGTTAACAATACAACAATACAATACGCAATATTATAAGTTACTCACAGTAATTATGGACACCGTCAATTGGCTAAATGCATTTTACATGGATGTGCTTCATCAGTAGCCTGTATGACAAATCTGTCAGTCCTTCAGTTTAGACAGCTTTATATACCTTTACTGAATTACTCAATCTCCTTTGAAAAACTACTCTCTGGTTTAATTTGAACAATTGAACTTTGTGCAAGGTTTGAGTTTCATTTGATCCGGGTTTATCACAAACATCATTAATAAAGCCAATGATTAGTGGACTGGTTTCACTCCACACAGGTTAGTGAAATTTTACTCTTCCGAATTGGATTGATAAGTGAGTAGTGTTTCCTTCACGAGATCATGAACCGATCATTCAAAGGTGTTATACGCTTCCGTTGGGACACTAAATTTTGCCTTTTGATGCCTTTTGATCATTTGATGCCGAAAAAATGAAAGATATAAATTGTACATTTGTACGAAGATTACTCTGCAGTACAGATAAAACGAATGGAATTTCCAAAAACAACCTTGCAGTGGTCTTCAGACATGGCTATTTGAAAGGCCTAGAGAAGTGTATTTTTTAATATTTCCCACTAGAATGACTGGCTCGGTAACCGAGCAGGCATTCTAGTGGTAAATTTTCAAAAATTCTCTTCTCTAGGCCTACAAACACTGGCTAAGTAAAAACTTTAATTTTCTTTACCGTTACTCCTATTAATGGCCAAGCCGGCGGAAAAAAAATTCAGTGATAAATTTACAAACATAGTCGTCTAAAATTAAAATATCGTGAAAAATATTGGCCATACTTTGAAAGTGATTTGGCTGTGGCAGCAACATCTCCCAGTCAAATTACTTTCAAAATATTCACCAGAAATATTCTGTGTGTCATAAATAATTTGAGGTGTCTGTTCTACGAGGACGAAAGTGTTAGTATAATGCCTGCTTGAACAACGTGAACAAATTCACGAATCAGTAATGCAAGGGTTAAAACAATTATTATAATATCACAGGGTTTCTGTTATACATCCGTCAATATCCCGTCTCTCTTTCCGATGCCACACCCATGCGTCTCCCAGGTACGTTTCCGCTCAAGGTAGTCCGATGTGAATTGTCTAACGACTGGTACGAATGGTCATACGCGATGGTCAGTTGATTCTCTTCGCGGTCACGTTTGCGCAGCCAATACGGCCGTATACAGACCACAATGACGTTGATTAATATGACAAGCACCAGCACTGTCGCCCACTGCAAGTTAAATAAAGACATTGCTTATATTGTTATGACACAAATCCGCCTCTCCCTTACCAAATCCTACACCCAATCTGCTCCGCACCCCACAACTACCACCCGGTCTCAACTATAGGCCGTTGCACATGTTTAGATGTACACGTGCGTGCGATCATCTTTATCATAATTATTCACACAAGTTCAACAAATCTGTTTGTAGTTTGGTCTGATGTAATAATTTTATTAATATCCTAGCTTTCATACCACAAATAACGTGCTGCATTAAGCGACCAACACTCACCATTGATGCTATATAGAAGATATCAAGTCAGTTGTCATTTCGTATACAATTTATGATAATGAGTCTAGAAAGATCCCACTTGGAACATTTTTTTCGATATCGCTATAGCTCTTACGGTTAGGGGTACATTTAGTGTACCGGGTGGGGTTAGCGTCAATGTTATGGTTATGGTTAGAGTTGGGTTTAGAGCTAGGTTTATGGTTATGATTAGTTTTAGGGCCAAGGCTTAGTGTTGTGGCTGGAGGTATGGTTAGTTTTGTAGGTTAGATTTATTTTTATGGAGGTGGTTAGAGTTAGTGCTAGAATGTTACCACGGTTAGGATTAGAGGGAGCACTTGACCCAGGGTTTAGAGTTATAATTTTGGATTAGTTAGGGCATAGGTTAGAGTTTTAGAGGTTTAGGTTTTATGGGGTAGGGTTAGAGATATGGTTTAGCGCCCCGTTTATGTTTAGAGGTAAGTATTAGGGTTATTTCCAGTGTTTAGAGTTAGCTTTAGGGTTCACGATTATAGGTAAGGGTTAGGATTAGTGTTATGGTTCAGAATTAACATTAGCGTTTAGGGTTAAAGTTAGGATTCTGGTGGCTTCTACAATACTACACACCTCTGTAATTGTCGTGATGAATGTTTCCACACCCCATTCATACCAGTCCTTGCCAGCCTGACTGGTGGTGGTGATTAGATCTACAGCCCACCAAATAATTATGGCGGTTGCTTCCACTGGAAGAACGAACCTGCAAATATTAAGACGGTTAAAGTTAAATTAAATATTTTGTATGTAGCTAGTCTAACCTGGTCTTGCTTTCCGGCTATCGTGATGTCATCTGTTCAGTTTCAATCAAGAATTATTTGAGAAAAAATATTCATGTACACTTTTTACAGACCAGGAATGATAAATTCTCTTTTGATGTACTGAATAGTGCGTTGAATATTTTAAGACTAATTCTTTCTTGGAGCTGTTGCGGGGCTATGGGAGCAACATGTGCAATTAAATTCCTTTCAATATATATTCAATAACTTTCCTACCGTACAGTTGTCTTTAAATTAGAAACTTAAATTAAAAATCTTTAGTCGTGTACGAGCCATCACCTTGTGTACTCGGCCCCATCGACCATCGCGATTCGTATGTCAGCTAACTTTTGTTTCAAGCCGCCTTTAATGGCCATTTGGTGGTTCTTCATGACTGATTTGCTAAAGACAGGTTGGTCAGTATTTGAGGGATGGGTTAGTGATGTCAGCTGCAAAACAAAGAAGTCACACTTGTCCCAGGTCTGATAAAAGTAATCGTTTCTTAGAAGGCATGGTCTTATTCTTGTCTTCTAGTCTCCAGAAAACTTGTGTTGTCCGCACTCTCTATTCGATTTTAGGATTTATTGCTGTCAAGCAGCCATCACGTTATTTTCTGTAGTAATGGACCTTTCCTATGCCCCGCCCATCACCAGCTAAGCTCCACCCATACTTCGCCGTATTGGGATTGATCGATCCACGAATGCCATAACTATCTGTTTCCTGAAAATTATACAGATCAGCTGGTGAATATTTTGTAACTAATTTGACTGGGTGCTGTTGCTGCCTGTGCTGTTGCTGCCTATGCAAATTCAATATTCAACAGGATATTTATTATATAGTAAGGACATACAATTCGTACAACAACACATAGTCCGTCTTCAATTATACGTTCGTGACGTAATTATCTACGTCATTCATGACATCGCAATGACGTCATGGATTGTGATGTCATTATTTACGTCACGTAGTTGATTATGACGTCATATGATGGACGGATACAGTGGAAAGATCCATTAATCTAAATCAACTTGGTGCAAAGTTGTCTACCCTTGTTGATAATGCAGGAATCTGACCCGTCACTCGAATATCTGACGTCATAAATAAATACACCACGTGCTAGCTGATGATACATTCAAAATATATTTCCATCACGAAAATTGAAATGTCCTTCGCTGGAGTGTATGAATCAGCCTCCATTCGCGTTAGATTCAGAATACCCAAGAGCTAACCTGTAACCTTATCATGGAATTTCGATTCCAGGAATTCAGGTTCGTATAACAAGGGGGCAGGGATTAGGTAGAAACGCGAGGGGCGTAGCCGGAATGGGTATTTGTGTAGCTGAGTTTAAGGTCGTGTTCCCACTAGAGAATTAATCAGGATTAACGCCATACGTAAGTATGGCGTTATTCCTGACTAAGTCTCTAGTGAGAGCATGGCCTTGGTGTGGTTCTTTATCATATGGCTTGTGACATTCGTATATTATCAATTTCTTCAGATTTGATTAGCTCCACAAATTGCCTCTTTTATCATTCTAAGCACAAAGGCCATAAGTAAATTTTTTTTATCAAGATACACATAATTTAGCTATACATACTTGACTGCCCACTGCCAGACCTTGGGTAATGTCCAATCATCTACACCGAATTCATTAATAACTTCTGTCCGGAATCGCGAGGCGCCATATGTAATTACCATTCCTACTAACATTAGACCATTGATGACCAACGCAAATCCCCACACAAAGTCCTGATTTGTCAAAAATTCAATGTTTAAAGCGGAAGGCAGACCGATCAGGAAGATAAGCAACGCGGACAACAGTGCCCCAAGATGTCTGTGAACTGATGAAAATGATCAAAGAAATCACGTTTAACTTTAAATTAATCCACAGAGCTACTGTAGATTCAAAGTCTTGAATATCAACCTTTGATATGCATTGGATCTTTCAAGTTTTAGCTATGCCACGCCCATCTCTAGGTAAGATCCAAACACACCTCGCTCGTGTTGAGATCGATCGATCCCTGAACTCACTGACTATCAATTTAAGGAAAACTATACAAGTAAGCTGTTGACTATTTTGAAACTAATATGACTGGGCGCCAAGGCGAGTTAATTTCAAAATATTCAACGGCATGTTTGTTAAATATTAAAAGACATACAATTCGTACAGCGACAATTACTAATGGCAGAATCGCATACAGCAGTACAAAATGCAGTATTACGTCACCAATTATGCGCTCGTGACGTACTTATCTACGTCATTCACGACGTCATTGATTATGACGTCACCATGCACGTGACGTATTTGTTTATGACGTCATATGATGGATGGATACACTGGAAAAGTCAAATTCTTCACCAAGATAACGATTTATTAGACATATGTGTATTATGATTTATGAGATATACAATACCCGATACCTGAAAAGAAGAATTTTTCCTTATGGGATTATAGACGCATGCAAGTGTAAATATCTATTATACGAAAGCTTAATTAATAAATAAATCAATGAATAAATAAATTAAGACTCTCTCTCTCTCTCTCTCTCTCTCTCTCTCTCGCCCTCTCTCTCTCTCTCTCATCGTAATCATTCGCTGCCGTATTACTCTCTTGTTGTTGCGTCATTCAGACAAACGATTCAACCATCTGAATTTGTTCTTAAGATTCTAGTGGGCTTTTAATCTGCGCTGAGGTGTTTATTGCCAACATACCTCCAAAGTCTGCAAACGTATGGGCCACCAATTCAGTGTTTGAAATGAGAGATGTCATACCCGCCATTGACAGACAGAGGAAGAAGAGCACGCATAACACTCTGCCAAATGTCCCGAGACTGGAGAACAGTACAGGTATCCTGAAACATAGCATACCAAAACTACTACACCAGGGGTCGAGATTGAGAGCAGGGTTCCAAGGTAATCGCGTTGAACCTTAAATTGTTCAATTCGGCAAATGAAGCAATGTATGAGCGGCGTTTGTATTAAATGGAAATTTGTTTAAACATTTTATGACGAACCCGGCTGAAACTGGCCTCTGCAGTGGTCTTGAAGAATGTCCATTTGCACACCAAGAGAAGACTATTTTTGAAAATTTACCACTGGAATTCCAGTAGTACATTTTCAAGAATAATCTTTCTTGGCCTGCAAATGGACATTCATTAAGCAAATATTAAGCTTTTCATGACCAAATTTATCCATTAAAGGGGTAAAATTGAATACGTTTCAACAAATTTTAAAATAGGCGCCGGAAAAAGAATGACCAAGCGAATCTCTATATAAAAGTTACACTGTACGCTCTTTCAGCCCAAATCTTATAAAAGTGATACTAATCTCATCTCAAATGTTGTATTGCGCCGATAGAATATGGTTTATTGATTCCATATCATTCATATCCTGTCACATTCCCTGATCTGTATAGCAATTATCTGTTTTGTAATATCGAGTAAATGGTGAAGAGTGATCGACACCATTTTGTCCCCTCAAGCTATTGTGTGTGATATCATGTAAGCTCCGATGCATCACATTCTTTATTATGTAATGCTCATCCCATTGCATATTTTGAAACTAATTTGACTGGAAGTTGTTGCAGCAACAACTTTCAATCAAATTGGTTTCTAAATTTTCAACAGCTTACCTGTAGGATTGCTTTTATACCACTTTGCCAAACTATAGCTGGAGCCTCTATGACTGAGCGTATATACCGAGGCAGACACACTAGGGTTTTTCTGGTTGGTTGAAAAGTAAATCATGACAGCCCTCATAGGGTGTAGAAATGTACCAAGATTTTACTACCAAATCCTGAATATCTTTCCTTAGCGGCGTGATAAAAGGCTTAAAATTACCTGGATAGTTTATGGCCAGCGTGTTAGATCTCCTGAATATCTATCAAGAGATGGGATTAGTTATCCTTTAACATCTGTCACGCGCCGTCACGCGGTAGGCTCGGCGATTTATTTACCCCAGGTTTATGGTGAAGGCGGCCAAAAAACATCGTCCTATCACACGATCTCGCCCTCGCAATAAGCTCTCGTATCGAGTCCCGTGCTTGCACGCATTTGATGTCTGCACTAAGTTCACGAAACTTCATAAATGAGGTCAGTTAACTATCGCTCAATAAAATTGCCTGGTCATTATCATCCTACTACTATACGCCCAATCGCATCACTTGACATTCACGTCTCACGAACTCTCCAACGATATTGACACTAAGCGACGCCTCTATTTTTAGATTGATAGCTCAATTGAAGTTGAAGAAATCTGATTGGCTACCCTCCAGCCCACTAGCGTAATGTTACTTCACATAGCAAGAAATCACAGGTCTGCAAGTACGGCCCCGAAGAGCGAAGCGATGTGAGTGGGCGTATGTTAGTATGATGTCCAAAAAGGGCCTCGGCAGTGGCCTTGCGGAAAAGGTGTTGAATGGCTATTATAGTGTTATTGTTTGTAGATGCGTACCATATAAACGTGAGACCTGTGCTGGCCGGGCCACTGTCCCGCAATACACGCAGTATTTCTGACTTGTCTATGTATGCCCTGGATTGCGTTAGTGTGGAGAAGACGGTGCTAAAGATCATCATACCACAAATCAAACTGAAATAGAGACAACAACATGCGAGACCTCCAGTCTGAGAATATCTAGCTTCCGAGTAGTTTCCAGTGGAAGAACCCCGGAAACCCGCCCACGCATGCGCGCACATGCGACTAACCCTTATTATCTCAGACTACAGTCCATCTCCTTAGAGCCAAATAACATTTCACGATTGCACCTCTCCTTTCCAATTCAGCAGAAGCGAATAGGTTTACAGAGCAGCATATTATGTTAATGAAGGATTCCAGTTTATCCATCAATCATATGACGTCAAAATCAATTACGTAATATATAGGCTGACTTCATAATAAATATCGTCACGAACGCTTAATTGATGATAGACTGAGCGTTGTTGTACGAATTGTATGTCTTTAATTTTAATAAACATACTGTTGAATATTTTGAAACTAATTTGACTGGACACTGTTGATGCCAGAGGCAGCAACAGCGCCGAGTTAAATTAGTTTCAAAATATTCAACAACGTGACGCTATAGTTTTCTGGAAATTGATATTCATGGATTTTAAGTGCAGTGCTCGATCCCAACACGGGCGAGGTGTGGGTGGAGCTTAGCTAGGGATGGGCGGGGCGTATCAAAGACTGGATTCCCCTATTAAGCGTGGGCCATGAGCATGACTATGCGATGGCGATGATGAGCGAGTGTTTTATGCTGCTGAAAGGAGTAGAAGCGGATAGCTGCACTCAATATTCGTCCACCATCTCCACCATGTCGCACTCTCACCACAAGCTTATTTATGTTCGGAAATCTTTACAATCTTTAGTGGTAAGCCATTATTTACATTAAAAATGTAAATTCTCTCTAAAACATACCACTATTAGTATTAATATAATCAACAAGAGAAATCAGAGATTGCAAACCCTTGCCATTCTGTTTTTGTCACAACGTGAAGAGATTTTCAGGTTTTCCGGATGTTTATGGATTTTCTTGATTTTTTTGGTTTATTAGATCACGCTCAAAATTGTGGAATCCTAGTGTATAGTCACACTTTCCATGCGTTAAAATCTGAGCCACGTCGAACAAGTAGTTTCGGAAATATCCACAGATCCAGAATATGATCCCATCCAGATCCGGGTAACCTTATACGGACCACGTCCCAAGTCTGGAAATCCTCTTGCACCAAAGTTCCTTCGTTGATTATTATGATGGTAATTACCTGACCGTATTATTCATAGCAGGTATTAGTGTGGCATATCTCACGATACCATGACGGCGATTCATGAAGGTAGAATACGCGATCATAAGTCCAGCCCCTGCGCCAGTATCAAACGCATTCTGACTGACAGCGTCCACCCAAACTCGAGGGTTACCAAAGGAACCTGGAAAAATAACATTGATACATTATGTCAATTTATGTGGATCATCAATCAGTCGATGGATCGACCGAGCGACCGACTGATGGACTGACTGACCAACTGGCCGACTGATTGCCTGACTGACCAACCAACCGCCACACCGACCAGTCGTCTGACTGATTAACCATCTGACCAATAGACTCACTGACCGACCGACTGAGTGACGGACCGATTCACCAACTTTCCGGCTGATTGATTGATTGGTCGATCGATCAATCCATCAATCAATAGATGAACCGACGAATTACCCAGCCAGCTAACCAGCTAGCCAACCAGATCAATCAATCAATCAATCAATCAATCAAGTAATCAATCGATCGATCAACAAATCGATCAATCAATCAATCGATCAATCGATCAATCAATCTACCAATCAAGAAAACGATCGAGCAACCAAGCAAGGGAGAAATCAATCACACAATCAGCTCACAATTCGTTGACTATAAGAAAGCATTCGATACAGTCAACATAACCCACAATTGCTAAATAATATAAACAATGTCTTTACTCATTTTTAATCTATATAATGATACTAAATGCTATATCAAGGATGCCGTTACGCACTCACGCTCTGATTTTTCACGTGTTCTATAGGGGTGCCACAGGGTGAAAACTTGTCCCCTTTACTCTTTGCATTATTCCTATAGGACTTAGAAAGCACGATCTCTGCAACCTACAATGGGATTTCCAAAATTTCACAAATTGCTATGGCAACAAACGAAAACACAGATTATGTGATTTATTTTAAACTATTTGTTCTATTGTATGCCGACGATACAAAATATAATGGCAGACTCGGCTAGAGAACTGCAAAATGCATTATTACGTAACTATATCCTCAACTAATATACTAATATTCTCCAGAGGAAAAATCAGAAAGCTCTCAAGTTTTAAGATTGACAAAGAAGATTGTCCGTGACAATATCAATCTTGGCGTCACAAACTAATACATATTGGTATGGTCACTTCATGCACGCGTGTGTAAGATTCGCTTGAGCGTAAAAATACTACTCACGCAGCGAATGTCTATGACAAACTCGGACAGTACCCACCCCCTCCCGCCCCCACCCCACCCCCACCCACGGCGTTTAATGACAGACATGTTTCTTGTAACCACATTGTTTCATTTTGGGGTAGGCTAGTGATTGATAGTACAACGCAACAAATTGCTTAATTTGGCAGTATCTGTATGACACCGACATGTATAAGTACATAATAGACAAATGCATACGTGTCAATGCAAACGGCGCTACTACTACTACTACTACTACTACTACTACTACTACTACTACTACTACTACTACTACTACTGCTGCTGCTGATGTCACTACAACAACTAATATTGCTGCTGCTGCTGCTGCTGCAACAACAACAACAACATAAGCAACAACAACAACAACATCATAATCAATAATATCATAATCAACATCTACTACTACTACTACTACTACTACTACTACTACTACTACTACTACTACTACTACTACTACTACTACTACTACTCCTACTACTACTACTACTACTACTACTACTACTACTACTACTACTACTTTTTTTTGTTGAAAATCCGACGCTGATGCAGTCGGACACACCTCACGGAGGAACTCCTTTAAAAATGGCTTGCAAACCCCCATAAAAAATCGGGTGTAATAGCAGGCTTTATTAATAGTATATGAATAACAATACAAACTTAACATATCAAAACAGTGCAAGCTAAAATACTCTATTACCATAAACCACACTCATGGCATTACTACATAGAAAAAAAAATTAATAAAGAGCTGATAACATAATATAATTCAACAAAGCCATCACTATTTGCACACCGTGTAGTAGTAGGCCAAAATGGCGAGCATAGTTACCCAATAAGTGGTAAATCGACTCATCAATAATTAGCAGTAAGTTACTGCTACTCATTGACGCCATTGAGCCGATCCATGACCGGTAGGCTAAGTAGATCATATGTAGTTTAACATAGCACACCATATAGTATTGGGCCCAAATGGCGAGTGCAGCTCGCCTACTAGTGGCGAGATGACTCGTCAATAAGTAACAAAAGGTGACTCATTGACGCCAGTTGGCCGATTCTTAAATACCGAGCAGGCGTAGTAGCTTTTATGTCGTAAAATGTACAAAGCAAAAGTATACACACTATGACTACATAGATGGCGCTCTGGGTTCACATTTTAAATATACTTCATTGTAAGTTTTTTGTAAATTACCCTGGAACAAATACACCTACAGTAAACATCTACAACAGGATGTTAATTGTATGTATGTAAGATGTCATACTCTGTTAACCTAAAGAACTCGAACGTCGGATCACCTCCAGAATATTGACGTGATGCTCAATTGATATTTACATATACCGATTCCCAAGGTTAGGTTATTCGTCAAAATTATCAGCTCCTAAGACATTAACATTTTAAAATTAACTCAATTAAATAAAATAAAATACCGTATATCAATATACAACAAGCAGCGAGTGTGCTAGCTTATACAAGTTCTGCTTCTGCTATTTTTAGATATCCATGTTCAATTGATACTAGGCCAGTTTTGCACCATATATCTTTAAATCTACTTTCTTTCCCATGTTCCACTAGCCTGTAAAATTCACAATGAATGCAGTTTAACAACAATGATCGAAATATAGTTTGTATGGCTGCTATTTCTTCTAATACTGGACCAAATATGTGCCAGAATGTTTGATACAATTTGACTGGAAGTCCGTCGCAGCCAGGAGACTTTTCTAACTTCATACCTTTGAGGGATCTTGTCAAATCATCAATTGTTAGTGATTGGTCACAACTTTCGCGACATGCATCTGGAAGTCTTTGCGTTATATTGGCTAAAATATCTCTAGTTGCAGTTTCATCACTTCCTTCAGATTTATACAACGATTTGTAAAATTTGGATACCGTTTCCATCATCTCTGCATTTGAGGACACTGATACACCATAATTAGTCTTCAGTGAGCGCATTAATTTCTCTATACCTCTTGCTTTTTCCAAGTTACAAAAGTAACGTGTAGGCTTTTCACCCTCGGTGTGCATTTGTGCTCTTGCCCTTATTTTGGCCCCATCAAACTGATATTGCTCTTTTTAATTTAGTCTGCCTTTTAATTTAACTAATAGTTCGTAATAATTATATTCTCCATCATTAATTTCCTTATTAATTGTACACACCGACCGATGAAGCGCCTTTTTACGCTTTCGCATTTCTCGTGCATTCCTGATGGAATACTGCCTTGAAATATGTTTCAGGTCGGATTTAACATCCTCCCACCAGTCTGTTATACATTCATACAAACTTCTCTTTTCATCCCAATGCCTCCAACAACTTTCTACACATTTGCGATAGCAACTATCTCGTAACAATGCTACATTGAGTTTCCAAAATCCATCTCGTTTGATCCAGTCAGCATTGTCTAATGTGATGGAAAACATATTATGATCAGAGAAAGTTACTGGTTTTATGTTAGTTCTACACATGTAACCTTTCAATGATCGTTCTACATAGATCCTGTCCAATCTGGATACTTTCTTTCCATCGGTTGAAAACCAAGTAAAGTCCCTGCCCACTGGATTTTCAATCCGATAAGTGTCTAACAAGCTTTTATATTCACAGATGAGTTTCAAAATATTATGAGATCTGTCATTAAAATTAGACCTAACGTTTCTGTCTTTAACGTCATCTAATATGCAATTAAAGTCACCGCCCATAATTAGGTTTTCAGGCGTTCTGTCTTGAATTATTGTGGAAACATCATTTAGAAATTCACTACGCAATTGGTGAGAGGTTGGCGAATAAAGGCACATCAAATTTAAACTTGTGTTTAGTACATCAATTGATACACAAATCCATCGTCCATTTGTATCTGATGACGACGATATAACATCAACTTAGTTGAGACAGCGGGGCAGGATAAGAATGGTCACTCCCGCGCTATTATCTTGTGATAAAGAATACAAAATCCGCCCATTTGAAATATCTTTGAGAGATTCATATTCTTCAATTTGTTGAATTTTGGTCTCTTGTAGAAAAGCAATATCACCTCTCTCATTTGCTAATTCTTCAAGCAAGTGGCCCTGCTTGAATTCGGTATTTAATCCTTTACAATTGATGGTGCAGATAATCATAATTTGTAAAATCATGTTTCCAACCGCCATCATTAGATTAACTTGATTTAGGGTTTTTAGCTCGTTTCTTAGACCATTTACCTAATTTTCTTGCGAATTCAATGTTTCCTAGTTCTACCACAGACAAATATTCATATTTGGAAATATCAGAATCATGGCGCAGTAGACGATATTTCACGCCTCTCGCCGTTACATATGGCACTAACACTTCACCCCCTTCTGATCGGTACATTACCATTTCATCTTTCATCTGTGAACTCTGTGTTTGAATGGACACATCTGATTCTGCAACTGACATTGTATCATCATTTTGTCTTCTTTATGACGCTTATTGCTACTTAAGTAACATTTGGCAGGAGCATCATTTACCATATCTTCAAGCGGACTTAAATCAAGTGGGCTTAGCGGAAAATCGACTGAACTTTCTGTCTTCTGAGTCCTAAACTTATCCTGTCCTAATTTTAATTCATCTTCTAAGGAATTGTAAACTGGCTCTTCTGTAAGATCATCATTTTCCTGCGTGTCTTTTACAGCCACGTTTGGCTTCACTGCATTTTGAGTATTTTCTTGACTTAAGGTTATACCCTCCTCTAATACATCAATTTCATCAACTGCAGTTACTTTAACAGGAATTGATGATTTGTTTGTGTCATTTACAGTGGCATGAACCACAACAACAGCTTCCGTAGCGGTTGCTTCAGAAGCATTTGACTCAGTTGCATCCTTTAATGGGTGATTATCTCCTGATACGGAGGGCTTGTTTTGAATTTTTGGACAGCGCCATTTAAAATAGTCAACTGAACCACAGAGCAAACATTTGTTTCGATTGGGACAATCTGTTGCAAAATGGTCAGTGCTTAGGCAGATCCGGCATTCTTTAATTTGCCCTCTATACCATAAGGGCAGGACAAAGCTGCCATCAAGCGTCAATCTGCTTGGTAAAGGGCTATCCACTTTATCAAACCAAATACGTCTTACACCGTTTTCTAGCGTTCTGTCAAAGGGATACGTTTCCCGTTCAATCTTTTGCACTTTGCCATACTTCTTGAGTTCACTCATGATTCTGTCATCTGGAATTTCTAGTTGAACTTTCATCTTCACTAGCAACCTATCTGACTCGATTTCCTCTACGTTACAAACTTCACCTTTTACAATAAGAACATCTTCCAGAACTTTTCCTTGACCCCCTCATTTGACACTGTTACATTCCATACAGTTTTAGTAACATTGATAAGCCCCTGCAAAGTAGCAGGTCCCGCGCCAACGACGTCTTTTAACCCATGATACACGTCGATAGCCGTGACACCCCACCCCTTAGTTGCTATTTTAAGGCTTAGGGTACGCTTATAGTTTGCCATGGTGGTTTATCAAAGGAGAAACCCCATACTACTACAATATATATAAAATATATACTTATATAACACCAGGACGTCAGGGAAAGAGCTAAACACTGAATAAATAGCGTCCCCTTTTGAAACCCTGACGTCTACCAACAAATATACGAATAGAGAGTACAGTCGTATATTTGTTAGTTTGAACCGCTTTCTAAGTGGTTCACTAACACCTAGCCGATTAAAGTATACTAACAAATATATGAATAGATAGTACAGTCATATATTTGTTAGTCTGTTCGAGTTGATCGGGGACAGCCAACTGACTATAAGGATTTATATAGTTAAAGAACTAGGCTTGTGCTTACAAATGACAAAGGAATTAAATCCACTCACTCAAGCGATCTTGGCAAATATAATGCTCTAGCCTACGAACTATAGAAATAGCGGACTGACGCGGGGAGAAATGTATTGCATTGACCACAGTAAGAGGAGCCCTATTAAATGGCGGAAACCGCCAGCTAAGAGGAATGCCTTTAGAAAATGGAGACACAAAATGCGCTCCAACCAAGACAAGAATTTACAAATTAAACATAAAGTTTGAAAGGAAATACTAATACGAAATATATGTAAAAAATTTATCTACAAAATCGCGCTAGAAACTAGCAAATTCGGGCAGCAATTGCAGAGCTAAATAAACGTGTGCGTTCACTTCGACTACTACTACTACTACTACTACTACTACTACTACTACTACTACTACTACTACTACTACTACTACTACTACTACTACTACTACTACTACCGCCGCTGCCGATGCTACTATAATGCTATGTACAGTTTAATCCATGTAACTTCTCCCATTATTGTTTAATAGTAGCTCACGTATCAGATCCATTGTCATAGTAATAGCTGTATATACTGTTACCCCCAACAGTTATTGTGATAACCTGGGAGAACAAAGCAAACTTGACATTGAGGGGTCTGTTATCTCCGCACATCGGCATAACCTTTCTACTATGAATGGGATATACGCAATAGGTTTTTTTTAAATACAAGGTATTGCCATTCACCTTTCCAGAATATCCATCCATCATCTGACCTCATATGACGTAATAATCAGCTCAGTGCGTGTATGATGACGTCACACTCATTACGTCACAAAGGCTCCATATAGACCGTTATAAAATCTAAAAAAGTCCGACACGCTGTGTGAATTGTATATCTTTGTAATTGTTTGCTATTTAGTAAACCGGCTGTTGAATATTTTGAAACTAATTTGACTGGGCGCTGTTGCTGCCTTAGGCACCAATAGCACCCAGTCAAATTGGTTTCAAAATATTAAATAGCTTACCTGTGTAGTTTTTTGGAAATTGATAGTCATGGTGTTCAGAGATCGATCGATCATATGCCTCAACATATTGAGAATAAAATTAATAAACTCATTCTAGGATTTATGTGGGAAGCAAAACGTGTCTAGTGTCGCAAGATGTGTGCAAGAATGACTTGCTTGAGGGTGAACTTAACCTTGTTGACGTCAGGACAAAATGGCTGTCACATCGATTAAAATTTCTAAATAAGTTACTTTATTCTGACGTCCAATGGGCAACTGTGTCTCGGGCATTAATTGAACGTTTTATAAGGCCATTTCCTGCAAAATGTCTCTTTTGTGCAACCAGTCCACCGCCTAATTATGCATGTGTACCTAAGGTCTTGTTGGAGTTAAAATCGGCTCTTAATGCTTTCGTTAAAATGGAAAATCCTCCAGAAAATTGGGAGGATGTTTTAAAGGTAAGCCTGTGGGGCAATAATGATATATGTCGTGAAAATAAAGTTTTGTATTTCCCCTCTATGGCTATGAAAGACATTAAATATATAGGCGACATTGTCAATCATTGCTCCAGGAAATTGAAATCCTTAGCTGAAATTGCGCAAATTACTCAGCTGAGGCCAATAGATGCCATGCATGCGCTTACTGAACCAGCTATATCGAGCTATACCAAATGAATGGCTAGCTTTGTCAAATGGATGAACCTACCTTGAAACTAATGTACAATGATAAAGAATTTTCTTGTCACATGTCAGAAATGAATTGGTATTCATTGCTGAGAGAACCACGGCTTAACCATCCAAAATACATAGTGTCATGGGAGCGGCATGGATTCCATATTGCAAATTGGAAATTGTTATGGAACAATGTACATTTGCCCAATGTACCGAATCAGGCAAGAGATTTAGTCTGGAGATTAATTCACCGGAGACTTTGTGTCAAACGTTATGAGTAAGGCAAATATGTATACTGAGGAGGAGAACAAATGCGTATTTTGCACAAATTCGGGAGAAACGTTAGCATATTTATTTAGTGATTGTCCTGTGACAGTTCAATTCTGGGCATATGCAGAAAAGACATTATCACATCTCTGTTTGCCTAGAACTGATCTAACCACTCGCACAATTCTGTTCCGTGAATTAGAAAACATTGGTATGTTGAAGAATGAATGATAAGACAATCACCATATGATGTTTAAGCATTGGTGTTTGGAGAATCTGGAAGCACCGCTGTTCATTTATATATGAAAGTTACATTTGCCCTACATTGGATCATTTGAATACTTTGAATGCGTTATTTCATGGATTACTATCGCATAATATAAAAGGTGAATTTTATAAATATAAAAATAGTCGGAAGTTAGAAAGCTTTAAAACTATATGGGGCAGAGGAGACCTAGTATGTCTTGAAAATGGTAATCTTGTCATTAAAAAACCGCCGTGATTAACAAGAGGTGTGTTTTGGTGCATTCTGTCTGATTATGATCCACATATGTGTTAATAGTTTCTTATTATTTTTAGCAACATTTTTAATATGCGTCTTGTGTATTAATATGTGGACGTGATAAGTTGGTTAATTTTAACCACAATCATGTTTGTAATCCTTATAATTATAGTGGCTGGAATTATTATCTGATCATGCACATGCAGTATCATAGCCGAGTAAATTGAAATTGTTAACACGTCACGCGACGCACTTAGAACCTGACCACGTGTTCTACTTACCCCATGACGGCGTGAACAGAAATTGCAATCCTGTTCCCGCATATTCTCGCGATATAGCCCAAATGAACGTGAACAGGATGATGAGGAGGAACATTGGCACGAGAAACAGGTTCACCCGTTCTATGGTTTTCACTCCTTTAAGGACGGACAGTCCAGCAATAAGTGGGGCCAGAGCGTGCGTCAAAATTGACCACCGTCCATTCTAAATAAAGAGAGAATAAGGGCTGTAGTCATCGTCCTTGCTATTACAGTTTCAAACTATAATCTTATTTTGAAGAATGATATTAAAGGACCAAAATTCACACCAGAATGTGTGAAAATAAAATTGTGAAAGGGATATAAGTTAAGAGGCTTAATCTATCTTATGGTCAGTTAACCATTTACTGGTGGAACCGGCCAAAAGAAGGCTCTTCTGTGGTGGTCACGAATGCTCATTTGCAGGCTAAGAGAAGACTATTTCCAAAAATTTACCACTGGAATGACTGGCTCGGTTACCGAGCCAGTCATCCCAGTGATAAACCTTCAAAAATACTTTATCTTGTCAAGCAAATAAACAGTGTTTGTGCACAGATTTAATTTTCTTGAAATTTTAATGTTCAAGCTGTCCAAAACAGACGCCATTCGCAGGAAAGCCGAAAGATGTTTTTGCAAATTCCATTGGTAACTTAACAAGGAAAATGCCTTCTCTTGGCCTGATAAAGGATTGCATTCACTGCACATTTTATTTTTGCAAATCATGACCGATAAAGGTGCATATTCACACCAGCATGATTGAAAATAAAATTGGTAAAATTGCGTGCTTTTAAAATCTTAAATTATGTGCCTATGTGTAATGAAACGAAATAAATCTTAGCATATGATGATTCCATTCCATATAAATCAATATAATTTTTTAAGTTGCGAAATTGAAATAGAGGTCCATATTAATTTATATGGAATGGAATCATCATATGTTAAGATTTATTTCGTTTCATTACATATAGGCTCACAGTTTAAGCCTTTAAAAGTGTATAATTTAAACAATTTTATTTTCAGAAACTTTACTTTGAATATGCATCTTTAACGGGTTAAATAACATCATATAAGTAGCATTCTGATCGCTTTAATGCGCTGTTGACACAAGAGGGGTTAAGTTGTGTACCTCAATGTAATAAAACAAAATAAATCTGTTTAGTTTAAATTAAAATTAAGGTAATTTTAGTTGTGTTAGAGGTGCCTGCAAATTGAAATTTTTCAAGATTACTATATAGACCGGTTATGACAACGGAGGAATCCAGTTTGAGCTACGCCCCGCCCATCTCTATGGAAGCTCCACCGATACTTTGCCCGTGTTGGGATCGATCAATCTTTGAACTCCCAGACTATCAACTAATGCATATGGCAGCAACACCGCCCAGTAAAATTAGTTTCAAATATTCAACAGCATGTTTATTAAACAGTACATACAATTCGTACAGCAACGTTTTACTCCGTCACCAAGTATGCGTTGGTGACGAACTTAATTACGTCATTCATGATGTAATTGATTATGACGTCATCCTACCCATTACTTCGTTAATTATGACATCATATGATGGATCGATAAACTAGAAAGGTCCTTTAAAATGTAGGCGCTATATGGAATGTGTTGTGTTCAAGCAACAGGTGATTTAACCACCGAATATTTTATGTGAGAGATTTTCTCCATCGCTATTAATGGAGCGATCCGATCTGTCAATCAAATATAATGCAGTGAAACCATCTTTCCCTTAGCAGCTGGTGGTAAATATTGGTATCTAGATTTAAATACAATACTTACAACAGCAAAGTCATCGAATATAGCCTTCCCTGCTTCTTCCGTGGTTGGCAGCTCATGCGATATCGAGTAGTAGAAATAATAAAAACACCATCCCAGAACTACTGAATAGTACCCCCTGAAACATAGCATAGAGTGCATGATCTTTACGGGTAAAGATATTTAGATATATCGGAATAACGTAAAAATCGGAATGTTGAATATTTTGTAGTTAATTTGGCCGGAGGATGTTGTCAAATTAGGATCAAAATATTCACCAACTTACCTGTGAAGTTACCTTAAAATTGACATGCAGCGGATGCGGGTTTAACCCTTTACTCCTCAAATTAGTTCCAGAAGATTCGATTTTCTCAAAGAAAATGTCCATTTGCAGACCAAGAGAAGAATAGTTTTGAAAATTTTCCACTGAAATGACTGGCTTGCTTATCGATAAATATCGACTTAGATAAATTTCCAAAAATAGTCTTCTCTTGGTCTGCAAATGGACATTTCTCAAGACCACTGCAGAAGCCGTTTTTGGCTGACATAAGGGATAAACGGTTAGCGGGTTAGAGTAAAATCAGAGGAAAATATCTATTGTATTTCTCTAAAATAAATATGTTGCCATAGAGATTTAAAATAAAAAACACGACGCACGCACTCTCATATACGAGGCTACGTAAGCACGCACTCACGCCCGCAACTCGCAGACAGGCATGCGCGCACGCACAACCGCACACACATGCTCACACACGCGGACGTACGTACGCACCCACACCCACATGCACGCACGCACGCACGCACGCACGCACGCACGCACGCACGCACGCACGCACGCACGCACGCACGCACGCACGCACGCACGCACGCACGCACGCACGCACGCACAGATACGCTCGCTTGCACTTACGCGCACACATACGTGTGCGCACCCATGCACTCTCGCACACATCTATGCACGCCGACGCACACGCAAGACACACATTATCACACACGCGCGTACGTACACACACGTACACAGATGCATAGGCATAGGCACAGGCACATACGCACGCACTTATCGACACGCACACACACGCCCACATGCACACACACACACGCACACGCAAGCGCGCGCACGCACACACCTATATTCGAATACTCGCGCGCACACTGGGTCTCACAGGCGCACACGCACAGGCTCGCACATGCGCACAGGCTAGCACATACGACACCAGATCACAACCTTCTTAGGTAATGGTGATTCTATACGCATACCTCCGCTAGATTATACCCCATACTATCGTGTACTCACGCAATAGCGAATGGTACTATGCAAACCCACGCCGCGCACCATATTGACTTGTCACCAGAGAACACACGAAATGTATGTATCACCGCTTTTCGTGTATATCGGCCTTAAAGTAGAATTGTACACATTGATATTATGAACATTTAGCTTGTCGATGTAATATTAATATTGCCAAAAACAATTCTCCGCATCATTTATTCTACATAGGCCTACTTGAAATACAATCACGATCTATTATCATATAAGAAAACCTATGGTGGCACATTTCTGACCCCTATTACAGATTTACTGATGCCGACATAATATGCCAAATGTCGACATAATGGTGTGCTTAGGCCATCATATCGAGTACACGTATTATGTCGACATAGCGCAGAACTTGATGTCGACATAATAAGTAGGAACTCGCCATGAAACACGATACGTCCCACCTCTGGCGTTTACTTATTCAGTAATTTATGTCAACATAATAACTGAGATGTCGAAATAATACAACAATTATGTCAGCTTAATGCATGTGAGATGTCGATATTTAAGAGCAACACAATACGTAATATCTCGTCGAAAAAGTGTATAATTACCAACTTCTGTCATCGACTTTTCGTTGTATTCTCAATTATTATGTCGATATAAATAATTAAATAAGTCACCGCTAGAGGTGGACGTACCGTGTTTCTTGACGAGTTACTACTTCTGATGTCGACATAAGGCTTATGCTATGTCGACATAATTCACCTTTCCAGAGTGACCATGACCCCATAATCTTCCTCTTTCTTCTTCTTTTCGTTCGCTGATCATACCGCCAGTCCTGTAAGTGACTATCGACATGATCATAAGCGTTAAGTGCGTGGATCCATGGTTTATTAGAGCGCGCCGTGCGGCCTGGAACCTCCGTCTTCAGCACTCGAGGTTTCTGTCAGGGTTACCTCACCCTTACCTCCTTTAGTCGCCTCTTACGACACGCAGAGGATACGGAAGGTGTATTCTAAGCCCACCTACAGGGCTAGCGCCATAATCAACTACGTGATGTGTAGAATGACATCATATTGGATGACGTCATGAATGATGTCGATAAGTACGCCACGAACGCATATTTCAAGACGGTCTATGCGTTGTTGTGCAAATTGTACGCCTTTATTATTTAATAAATATTCTGTTGAATATTTTGAAACTAATTTGACTGGGCGCTGTTGCTGCCATAGGCAGCAACAGAACCCAGTCAAATTGGTTACAAAATATTCAACAGCTTCCCTGTATAGTTTTGAGGAAATTGACAGCTAGGACATTCGGGGATCGATCAATCCCAACATGACGAGGTGTGGGTGGAGTTTAGCTAGAGGTAGGCGAGACATAGCTAAAATGGAAAACTCCATTAACTCGATATGAAAACTTAAGCACGACATTGTGTTGATATTTGACCAATTATGTCGACATCAGTAAGTCAGTAACAGGTGGCAGAAATATGCCCGCATAGCAAGCTTATGGGCTTGTTAAGTATGACGTCACTGCACGTGATTCGCACCCGAAAGTGTCTATTTTGCTTTATCACATCATAAGTGCGTGTTTATGACGTCATCATTTGTTGTTAAACAAAAACATTGTTTTGAGTATTAAACAATCGAACTGAATCCGGAAATATGCCATTGCTTAACAAGCCCATAGTCCATTGGATAAAACTCATTAAACCATCACATATCATTTTTATGATATAGACAAGGTTGTAAGCCCATTCCATATTTCTCCATATGAAGCCACGTGTAATACTCATTGAAATATTGTCATTCATAAGATAATGCGCAATATTAGCACATGCCATGATGATGATGCAAAAAATGTAAACACGATTGGATGCTGGATGCGTTATGTTCCTGATTGCAATTTTGTAATGTATATAGGCCTAATACCTAGTCATGAGATGCATGTGGAGATCGTTGGATTGAAATTAATTTCAAGTTCGAAATAACAATGTTTTGTTTGCCATTATTCTTGTGGTGCCTTGATTAGACGTCTTAGCAAGTAACGTGTCACAGCAGTGAAAACTAAGAGAACAAAACCGTGCATTCAGAATGATTTAAAAATTACTGAAGCTTGACCCTAAAGCTTATGTGATGTGATAATTTCCGGCTCTATTGATAATTGTGATATGAAATGGGACCTCGTTCCAGATCCTCTATATCTCCCACTAGTAAAGTTATGCACGTGTGGTGTAAGCTGAAAACCATGTTTTCCGACAGATGTGACCGCTTGATTCATATGTACCTAATTTTATAGTGGCTATCCTGGTAACCAAGCCAGTCATTCTAGTGGAAAGATTGCAAAAATAGTCTTCTCTTGACAGACATCAAGACTCCTGCAAAGGTGGTGCTACCATTATAACGACGAGTAGCTACAGGAGAGGTTAACAGCGAAATTTGAGATATAGTAACTCATGTGCTAAATAGATTCTCAAACACATTGTCATGTCCTATCAGATATATCACACTTGTTTATTAAGATTTGGAACATACTGAATGTGGATGATAAATTTGATACAGAATGTCTCCACGTTTGAAATCCTCTAGATGCACATACATAATGTGTGCATACATAATGAAATAAAAGAGAACAGAGAATTAGAAATATGAAGTAACTAATGATATGAGTATTGATGTGACCACACAGCAAAGCGAGAATTTGACAAGATAACATTACTATGTTGGGCCAGCATTGGTGATTGGTTATTGGTTGGCATAGTCGTCATTGACTATTGGACATTGGACCAAGATTGGCACGTATGTGGCACCATTACACTTGGTGATAAAAGGTTGAGCGGACGTTGGCATAGCCGTTGAAAATGCACAGCTGGGTTACAGTTGTTGGGCCAACATTTACCCAGCCACTTATAGTTAATGTATATTATAAATGTTATATACACGCCTTGGGCCAATGTTGGGACAACAGTGGTAAAATTACAGTTGGGTTACAGTTGCTGGGCCAACGTTTACCCAACAAAATATATCCAATGCATTTAATAAATAGCATGCATAAGTTTGTTATCTAAAATTAGTAATCCATTCCATCTTTAGCTATCCGATGAGGGCTCTCATGACCATTTAGCATTGGGCCCCAAATAGGATTAATCCGACTCTGTTGTTTCGAGAACACATCGTAAGTTGTATGCTGGATCACAGGGTAGGTTAAAAAGATACTGATACAATCTCAAATATGGAATTGCAATACTCCATTATGGGGTAGGGTGGGGGAGGGGTGGGGTGGGGCTAAATTCCATAAAAGGCAGATGTGTGCCTTTATTAATATCAAAATAATCTTCATGTGTACATCAAATTAGTGTTAACCTGTGAGGTCAACCTTTTTCTCTCCTCAAGAAGTAATGCCTGATATCATATCAGGAAAGATACAACCATATATTTTCTGATTCAATAAACAGGTTGTTGACTATTTCGAACCTATTTTAAAGGGAAGCTGTTATTGCCAAAGGCAGGAACAGCGTTTAGCGAAATTAGTTTTTAAATGATCAACAGCATGCCTGTATAATTGCTTTTCTAACACACAACTAAATTATTGATACCATTTTTATGATTGAAGCACCTTTACGATACATGCAGGCAGTGTAATACGCAATTTTGTTTTCATAGAATGCTGAAATATACACATACTTTACTAATACAAAAGCAATGTTATTATTATCGAAAATTACGACTTTCACCAGTATATCGATCTGTCTGTTTGTGTGTCTGTGTGTCTGTTTGTCGGCGTTCACTCATGGTTAACTTTATATCTCGGCAGGGGTTTCACCCTATTAAGACCAAACTTGGTCACAGGTTTCCTTATATCAAGGTGATAGATCATAATGAAAGTGAGATCATGAGGTCAAAGTCCAATATCACAGTGATCTTGATATAAAACTCTAGTGTTAATGGTTTTTGGCGTAGCTCAACATATTGTTTTTTATCTCATCGTTGGCTCCTCCTATTAAGAATACACTTGGACACAGACCTGCTTATAACTAGCGGATGAAGCACAGTGATGGTGACGTCATGAGATCAAAGTTGAACTTGGTATATAGCTCTATTTCTTTGATTTAGATCAACATATAGTTTTATATCTCGGCATGCCTTCATTCTATTTGGACTAAACTTAGACACCTGCTTGCACAATGATATTGAGGTCATAAGGACAAAGCTTATGGTCACTAAGACCTTGGTATACAACTCTATTTATTATGGTTACGTTTTAGGCTTAGCTCAACATGTGTTATATCTCAGGCTTGGTTCAACCGCTAGGGACTAAATTTTGACCCATGCTTTCTAGTATCAAGCGGATGAAGCACAATGATATTGAAGTCACCGCCCAATGCCATTATACAATTTGTTTTGTATAAAATGCAGACTAAAAGTACCAGCAGATTCTTCTGCCTGCTTTGCTCATTTTGCAGTTATTTAAAAATTGGCCAAATTATTGGAACTAAGCATGGTTATTCAGTTACCTCAACCAGTGGTAACAGCATAAAGACAGTCAAACTTCTGAGGTCAAAGTGATTGTGGTCGCAGCTGTAGAAGATATTTACGGTATTTAATGTATTATATTACTGTTTCTACGCCATGACTCACACTACTTAGCATACATAAAGCCAGTGATATATCAACACGATCAAAGCATATATATATATATATATATATATATATATATATATATATATTGCCGTGCACTTGCTTTATGTATGCTAAGTGGTGTGAGTTATGGCGTAGAAACATTAATATAATACATTAAATACCTTAAATATCTTCTACAGCTGTGACCAATCCGCGTCTATATCAGCTTTTCCCACTAATCATAAAATGCGTTTTACATATAACAACGTTTTTCCTATTTATCGTCAATGTACGTAGATGCATCGGTGAGCAGATATATTTATTTAAAACAGAAGCGAGATTACCGGAATGGCAGAATCCATGAATGTGTCTGTAACAGGCAAGGTGTGGTACAGAATACCATTAGTTGCATTAAATACGTCCCTTTGGACATCAATAGGCCGGATGACACTTTTGTTCTTGCCTCGGGGTCATTTGGGGGTTGAAATTATGTCAAATTTAGTTTTAAGCCATCAAAAAATTGCGAGACGCACTACTATTGTTGACGAACACTGCTGGAGGATGCATGGTCATGCACTACTTCCGACCTCCAAATGAACCCGGGCAAAAACAAAGGTGTCATTCGCCATAATGTTGATGCTCCCAATGACCCATATAATGTAGTGGACCTTTCACTTTTAGCTATGCCCCGCCCATCTATATCGAAGCTCCACCCACACCTCGCTCATGTTGCGATCGATCGATCGTTGAACTATCAATTTCCAGAAAACTATACAGGTAACCTGTTGAATATTTTGAAACTAATTTGACAGGGTGGTGTGCCTTTGATTCTGATGTCCTTATACACGTCGCGTAGTTGATTATGTCCGTTAACATGGATTAGACAGTGCACTGAATTTTGCCCATTAACGTTTTTGAGGGATCTGTCTGAATTCTGCCACTCCTCTAAAAATCGAATAATCCGTCCAATTGTATTACGAATATCTGTGATTGATTTATTATTTAATAAATATTATGTTGAATATTTTGAACCTAATTTGGCCATGGGTAGCACAGCTCCCAGTCGAATTATTTTCAAAATATTCCCCATCTTACATTGAAATTTAAATTCTGGGAATTCAGGTTCCAAAGTTTCGTATCGATTCCGATAGGCGTAACCAGTAAGCGGATATTAGGCCGTGTTCTCACTAGAGACTTAATCCGGAATACGTCTGTGTCTCTAGTGAGAACATGGCCTTAGGCCTCTTTCTCATTGCCTAATCATGTTTAACTATTTCGTGTACTATGTAGGTTAATATATAGCTGATATATAGGTTTGCATTCACACTGCTGGGAGATAGTTTCGGACTGGACGGCCGTGCTACCTGGTGGACAGCGAGATAACATGATGACTGTAGCGTTACCTGACAGACAGTGCCAGAAAATGCTGAAGCTAACACTACCTGACAGATTTTGACTGAATAGGGAAGCAATAGCGATATATCGGAAGATAAACCGCCGATTTTGTGGGATTAAATTTCGAAATAAATGACGTATTTATTCCGGTACAAGAGGCAGTTCAATGAGAATGCTAGCCGATATACCGGGTATTTACCGAAATAGTGGCTGTATGAGAGAGAACTCGGCCTAAGATAGAAATTGGTTGGGCATAGGTAGAAATTAATCCCTTTGCTTGTATGAGTATTTAGGCATAGTTTGATACCCACACCCTACCCACCCACCCACCTCAAACCCCAACCACACAAACTACTCACATCAAAATATGACGATTCATTTCTAGCTATGACCCGCCCATTTCTAGCTAAGCATTTCTCCTCCCAGTTTTACACGTGCGGAAATCGGTTTACATACTTTGAAACAGCGTGTCTTTAATCGTGTTGGTTACTCACCAGATCCGTATTCTATGAGCAACATAGGAATAGACCACGCTATCAGGAAGAACAACCAGACGAGCAGGAAGACCAGGCCACCTGTACATACACAACAAAAAAGACAGCATATGTATTCACTTATCAAATATTATCTTAAAGTTGCATATTCACAGCAAAATGACTGAAAATAAAATTGTTTAAGTTGTCTACATTTAAAGGCTTAAAGTGTGGGACTAGATGGAATGCAACGAAATAGTTCTTAACATATTACCTATAAATTAATGTAATATTTTAAGTTGTGAATTTGAATTAGGGACTCATGCCTCCATTCCAAATTAATAACTAAAAATACGAAATTTATTTACAGACACAATGTAAAGCTGTACACATATACAACTTTAACACTTTTATGTTTAAGCATTTTGATCTGAATATGTACCTTTAACTGCCATCTTGCTAAAGCCGTCCAAGTAACTATAGTGGGCCTATAACCCGTACAGGATAGAAATGACACATTCTTTATTATATAAGGAATATTATGCTGGAGATTTTCCCTGTCTAGGTAATTTGAAATTGAAACACTGGATGTTCGAGGGTTAACGGATTATGTATTCTCGTCGATAAGTCGGCATCAGAATAGTAGTTAATCGTCTGATTGCCGAGTTTTTGCAAACGACGTATTCCTTGAGTTATATCTCCGGATCTGCCAAATATTTTGAAAACAATTGGACTAAAAGTTGTTTTAGTCAAATTGTTTTCAAAATATTCAGCAAGGCAAGGGTTTTTGTTCATTTAAATTATTGTCTGGTGACTTGCAGCAGCGAGACAGTTAAGTAATGTTCGGCTTTGAAACCCATAACTCTTGCCTGAATCCGTCTTCCGGAGCTGCCAAATATTTTGAAAACAATTTGACTGAAAGTTGTTGGTGGCTAAGCCACCAACAACTTTCAGTCAAATTGTTTTCAAAATATTCAGCAAGGCAATGGTTTTCGCTCATTTAAATTATTATCTGGTGACTTGCAGCAGCGAGACAGTTAAGTAATGTTCGGCTTTGAAACCCATAACTCATGCCTGAATCCGCCCAACGTGTTTAACCTTATTCACAGGTAGTACATTTGGAGACTCAGAGACGATTGGCCGTGGCGGTAGCGTGGTCGTCTGTTAGTCAGGCGGGCAGGTTTCAAATTCGAGTCGACTGTCAGAGAACAAGATGGTTAGCGGGCAATCGGTGGAAAGAAGGGCAATCTCCTTCAGTCCCCGATGCTGCATCATTCCCATGCCACACCCTTAGACAGGTACGTAAAACCGTCGGCCATGCCACCTTTCGCTGAAGCACCTCAAATACACAGATGACTAAAATACAGTTAAGAGACAAATAAGACTTACTGAACAGCATCGCAAGACTTTGATTAAATTTGACAATTTTCGCACATAAATATGCTTCATCAGTGGACCTGATGGAGCACATTTATCCAACAAAGACTGTCAAAATTAATACAACGGTTGTGCTTTTGAATCTTATTCACTGCCAGGATAGCTAAAAGCAGGACTAGGAACGGTAGTTGACATATTAATTAAATCTTACATAAACATGAATAAATCGCAATCGATTTGCAACCGACAAAACAGGTATCGTCGACTACGGTAGAAAACATAGAAATGTAGCTTACGAGTTCGACAAATAAACAATTATAATCACCTTGATTTTAAGAGTGTCTGTACCGTAAGATACTCACCTTCATCCTCGCTATTCCGGGCGACGATGCGCGGGAAACGCCAGATGTTTCCAGTGCCGACCATACATCCTAAACAGGATAAGACCAAACCAATCTTTGTCTGAAATACGGCGTCCTTTTCATTCCCCTTAACAGTATCACCAGCAGCAGCACCATTCTAAAAATGAGTGCTAAAGAACGAGTTTCTCGAAATAAAAGACGATATTGTCACTTATAAGTGAACTCATTACTTGGGAAGACTGCATTAGATGCCACCTCCACCAACGCCATCATCCCCATCATCGACAATGCAATACGCATTTGCAAATCTGGCATTCTCACTGATTTCATAGCGGCGATTCAAGCCGTCAAAGATTCTAGCAATGTCGAGATAAATTTAAGCTGGCTTCTGTTATTATTTAACTCGGCAGAAATCACAGAAATTAATCATGCAATGGCTGTCAAGATATTGCAGAATTGTTGGAAAGAAAACGTATTGACTTGATTGTAAGGTAATGTGCACATCACATGCAAACTTACAATGACATCTCATACAGAGAGGATAAAAGCATAAATGGAGGCATCCGACGTGCCACTCAAGTATCTGACGTGTTAATCAAATACCGCCACCCACCTTAGTGATTACATACCCGGTTTTCTTGTTCCCCCACCCACACTCATCTGTGATTGGAAATAGATTAACAAAGGCGGTTTGGCTAGAAACGCCACAAATAACAGGAGACATGATTTATCCAATAATTGAAATAGTGATTAACTAGAAGGTACAGTTGCAAGCAACTGTAAATCTGCGTGCTGAAGCTGTTTTAACAAGAGTAGCATATGGAATGCTCTCCCTACCATCTCTCTGTATGATTTTGTCAACTTAATGGCAATAGGATGCCAAATTGTGGGAGAGGTCTAAATATCGTGAGTAAATTTGAATGGTATGGGAAACAGAATACAATCAATAGCCATAACACATTAAATCATCTCTAACCTCTCTGTATGATTTAGGGGAATTGGGTGGGGTTGAGCCTAGATGTCAGTGATAAGTTTGAGCAATGGTATTTGTGCCATTGCCCAGTAATGAATGGTATCAGAAACAGAATATCATGTATAGTTCTGGGATGTGGAATTCTCTTCCTAACATAACTCTGTTATGGTGGTGATTTTATTGAATTGAATGTGAATCAGAACTTTGGGGATTTAGCTACCTTAGTGACAAACTGGTTGACAATGTGGGGCAGTCCAAATATCATGGGTAATTTTGAACCATGAAATTTACGGCAACTCTCTACTGAATGGTAGGTGTAACAGAATAACAGGGATGGTTTTGAGATATGAAATGCCCTCCTTAACCTATATCTGTGTGATGATTGTGTCCTCTTGGTGACAATATAATGACAAATTGGGTTGGAGTGTCAAATGTCATCTATAATTTTGAGCCATGATATTTGTGCCCCTTCTCATTGAATTGTATCAGAATCACACATATTTTATAAATGTGTTGAATTCCCAAAATATACGGTTTGTTTTCTTCTTAGTTGTTCACTCCAATGACTCAATTATCATTGCTATTAGCTCAGCTGGCCAGAATGGACAAGTGAGCTTATGGCATGCTGACCATCCGTTGTCCGTCTGTTCGACATCCATCCGTTGGATGTATCAATTTTAAATTTATGGGGCAGCGCACAATCAAGCAATATAAGATGTAGAAGTTCACCAAATTTCAAGTCGATCAGAGAATAATAAGAAAGATCCTGAGTAATTATAATAATCTGCTATATTTTGAACAAAAATAGCTTTGAAATTTTTTTCAGATGCTCGGCACCGGTTTTCGTAATTTTTGAAAATTTTGTTTTATAGTTTTCGAATATCTCGAGAACGGATGGATCGATTTCGATTCCGTAAAGTGCTGAATGGATCCGCCGAAGAGAACAACACACCGAACATGCGGGTTATTTTTCAGATCCGATTTTACAAATTTCCTTTTATCAACCCTAATACCTGAAAGATGACATTTACCAATTGTGAATGAGGATAAACTGATCTGTTGTCAATTCTAAGCACTGAAAGACAATAATTTGCCAATTCTTATCATCCTTCAATGTTCAGAAGTGGTAACAAATTATGTTTCGAGGTAAACATTTCATTTGTCAGCACTAAGAGAAATGTTAAGGGAAATGTACGCTCTCATTAAATCAGTAACAAGCGCGGCGCAAAAGAGTGCGGGTTATACCAAACAAAATTATATATTTCCAACCGTCAGAATTTGGTAGATTTTTTGGGGTAATATTTCATTGCTTCTTCGCCATAAATCTACAGACGGAAATTCTGTTGCAATTTTGTCCTGCTGCACTTAAAATTACTCTTAGATTGACGGGACTAATATGTCATACAATAAGAAACTTACTTCTTATGTGTATTTCATAAACCTAATTATAACCTTGGAATAACAATTAGCTGAAATAGTCTATATTGTAATTTTGTCTGGATTATATTGGAAATTTCCTTAGGTGAATTGTGTTATTTTATCGCGAACATTTTATTGTGCGTGCGTGCTTCTGATTTGTTGAAAAGTAAGGCATGACAGCCACCATAGGCTTTGGAAATGTACCAACGTTTAAACTACTCAAGCATGAATAGCTTTCTTTAGCGGCATGATAATAAGCTTAATATTTTAGTATAGTTTACGAATGACGTGTTAGATCAGCTGAACAACTATTATATGAAGTTAGTTCTCCTTTAATACTGCCTGAAACACTGCAGGGGCAAGTGGCCCAAAAAAGTTAATAAATTGATTATTGTTGTTATCATTATTATGTAAGCGATCCCACTGTCGTAGCCCTCGTCGGCAGCGCGGCGGAGATGGTATGATAATAATAATAATAATAATAATAATAATAATAATAATAATAATAATAATAATAATAATAATATTGTATTTCTACCGCCATTGTCAATGTACAAATAATCCTCATATGCGTTGTCACGGCCCGAGTGTAATAAAGAAAATACGAAAATACGAAATACGTGTGTATGTGCAGGGTTGTACGTCAGTGAGCGACAGAGCGTGCAGCTGTGCATACGTGCGTTAACAACAACAACAACAACAACGACAACGCGGACGACGACACCGATAACGATAACGATAACTACGACGACGACCACGACCAAAGCGGCGGTGGCGGCGACGACGACAACGACGATGACGACGACATCAGCGAATGCTTTTAGCGGTGGTGGTGGTAATGGCGCAGGCGAGGTCTCCATACTAGTAAAAAGAAATGACGATAATAAAATACAGAGAATGAATTCACCTATACCAAGTAATGATAACTAGTGTGATGATAATGATGATGACTAAAATGTTGATGATGATAACGATTAACCCTTTAATGACTCAATTTGTTCAAAAATTTAAATATGTACTTATTGAATGCCCATTTGCAGGCCAAGAGAATACTATTTTTAAAATTTTACCACTGGAATAACTGGCTCAATTATCGAGCCAGTCAGTCCAGTGATAAATTTTCAAAAATGGCCTGCAAATGGGCATTCCCCGAGATCACTACATTGGCCGGTTTTGGCCGGATTCGGCGGGAAGGGGTTAAGTACTAGTATTTATATTATAACGATAATTAATTTCCATTCTGTCAGCAAAATATTGTACAATCGATTTCCCCATTTGGCAATTATGTATGATCTGAGAGTAAATAAAAGTGTAAGTTCAAATTCAATGCGCGCGTGTATGACAATATGCACGCGCGTATGCGCGTGGCTGTATGTTCGTGTGTTTAAATACCTTACCTCCTTAACCTCATTTGCCTCTATCAGCACAGTATCCTCTGTTTTTCGTAGCATCGCAAAGATTGTAGTCTAGCGAAATACTTTTGAAAATAAATATCTACTTTACAAGATATTGATTGCATGTCACGGTCGTATTTCTCAGCAACATTTCAAGCTGTTGAGATATAGTGCTAATATATAAACAGTGTTTGTCTATTTCTTATTGCTTCTTATTCTAATTCTGGTTTCACTTCCGGTTATATATCAGTTCTTCCAGCGAGAACAGACTTTGGTTTAATCTCATCTTCCATTAATTTTTCGTTTTAATGTATACATGCGCATTTGTAACGTTAATAGTTGGCCCATATAGCGTAACGTTAATTAATTAGGTAGCTGTTCGTCTCTTTCATCTAATAACCTATTCAGCTAGTACTAAGTAACAAGAGCAGACTTTAAACTGATAGTCGCCTCACAAGCCTATGACATAGACGTAACCACATGCCACAGTATGTCTGTGTTTCGCGCGCGATTAGCCCGTTGACCCCTGAATCGCCATCATCCCAATTTCAAGGAAACACTATAGTAAGATTGTTGAAGATTTTGAAACCAATGCAACTGGGAGCTGTTGCTGCCGTAGGCAGCAACAGGTCCCAATCGAATTAGCTTCAAAATATTCAACACAATATTTATTAGATTGTAAATGAGTATTCGAATTGGGACTTTAAGGTTTAAACAAGAGTTTGAATAGATAACGCAAACCTGATCAATAATTTGTCGGCAGCTTTATGATAATACACAGTGAATATACGTATACTTTTAAAATCGATACGACGTGGTACAGGTGCGCATTTTGTAATACATTGCCAATGTAGCTGCGACCAGTATACGGGTTACAGATATAGAGGCAGCTCGCGTTCCACATTAAATCCATCACACGCGCTAAGTGCGATCACGTCTGGAACGAGTGTTCATCACGATTCAGGGTGATTGCCGGGAAACCGAGCGTTCCAGTCTAATGTACTTTTCCTGTTTTAGCCCTGCCACGCCATTACCAGTTACGCTCCGCCCACACCTCCCCCTTAGTAGTAATGGGTGGGGTGGGGCTGAGCGTTATTGTTCTTCCCAGCAGGAGGTCTTCGAGAACAATGGGCTTTTCACGAGAACAAAAGAAAAGCTTGTGGAATGGAATGTTGAGAACAATGGCGACTATAACGACACGTTTTTCTCGATAACAATGACACAAGGCCGCACACGTTTTTTGGATTTGCAACACTCTGGAATGTTCTATTTTTTTAAATTAGTTAACCCTTAAAAGTTTAAAAGTTGTGTATTTTACGTTTAAACGTAGTGGCGGTGCGCCCCCCCCCCCTCCGTAGTTATCTACTGTTGTAAAAATAATAAGAGAGTAATGTAAAAGAATAGAGTTTAAGAGGTGGTCTAATAATGGAGGTCGTATGAGGTTGAGGATGTATGAGGAATTACGGTATTGATGTTTGAAAATAATTTAACTGTTTCGTCGCTAACGTTATTAGTAAACTGTAGAATATTTAGAGACTGCCTGTAAGCTGTTACTGTCTTAGCAACAGCTACCAGACAGATTAGCAACAAAATATTAAAAATAATCTTGTATTAATGGTATGTTCGGTTGGAATGGTAACCAAGACTTGGTGGTGATGGATTGGATTCTATCATGGGTTAAAAAGAAGTTAACCCTTTCACCGATGAATTCCCCATATCTCATTTTCATCGATACCATACAGGAAAACTGTTGAATATTTTGGAATTAATTTGACGTCGCTAACGTTATTAGTAAAACTATTTTTTTGTTGAATATTTTGATTGACTTTTAACCGTCATTACGCGCAGATTGTTTTTTAAATACTATGCAATAACGTCAATCGTTTTCGATACGATGGTTAAAATGTGGTCATTATATCTCTGAGGGTTCCGTTTATAAATTTGTATGTAGAGCGTACTTATGCCAAAAAGATTATTTGTTGCATATGACTTAACCATACGTTTTGAATAGCCGTGAGATCAAGCTTGAATCGAGATACAAACATACCATGTGTTAATAACGAAAGAATGTTAAAGCACCAAGATCAATCTTTAATCGAGATACAAACATGTCACGTGTTAAGGAATATTACAATGTCCTCACGGTGAGTTTGTAAAAAATCGATAATAACTCCTGCACCCGCTCACTGTCTATTGCTGTTTACCGACACTTAAAGATACGACAATTAAGAGAAACATTTTGAGCATAGTAGCATAATCATAGATTACCGTTTACTACAAATATAAATATATCCTTTTGGCTACAGAGCAGTGATACTTTATAACCATGTTTTTTACAATATAATTCAGTCCTGCCCTAAGCGACCACCTCGTGTTACGTCATTACATGGACTCTATTAACCCTTTTAACCCTCGAATTTCTTCATATTCATAATCGTGGTAAAAGAGAAGACTATTTTTGAAAATTTATCATCGGAATGACTGGCACTGCAGGCTATCCATTTGTCTAGTCATTGCGCCGGCAAGCACACCCCACCAACCACCATTATCATCGCCAACACCCACCACCACCACCACCACCACCACCACCACCACCACCACCACCACCACCACCACCACCACCACCACCATCACCACCACCACTACGACCTACACCCAACACCATGCATTAACCCCACCACCACCACCCACGCCCCCGCCAACCCATAGCAAATTTCTATTTTCTTCATATTCATACTTGTATCCTTAGAGAAGGCTATTTTTGAAAATTAATCATCGGAATGACTGGCACTGTATGCTATCCATGTGTCTAGTCATTGCACCAGTAAACACCCCCACCAACCACCATCATCATCACCAACACCCACCACCAACAACACCACCACCTCCACCACTACGACCTACACCCAACACCATGCATTAACCCCACCACCCACGCACCCGCCAACCCATAGCGAATTTCTTCATATTCATATGTGCATCTTTAAAGAAGGCTATTTTTGAAAATTTATCACCAGAATGACTAACTCTGACAGCAATCCATTTGTCTAGACATTGTGGTCACAATGTGTGAGAGCTCTGTGTTTGAAAAAATGGCATATAGGTTGGAGAGGGTATTTCAATGAGGATTTAATAAAGGTCTCGCTCGTATGCACATGTGCTAATACGCGATACTGCTAGTTATACATTGTACCCTTGTGTGTGCATGCATGCCCCGGTGTGCGCCCTTGTGTGCATGCATGCGCCAGAAGACTATTTTTGAAAAGTTATCATCGGAATGACTGGCTCTGGTGGCTATCCATTTGTCTAGACATTGTGACAGCAAACACCACCCACCACCCACCTATATCCTCCACCCCCATCATCATCACCATCACGATGAGCATCAACACCACCACCTTCAACACCACTGCCACTAGCACCACCAACACCAGTACCGACATCCACCACCAACCACTAGGCACCACCACCACCGCATGTTGTGGATTGCGACCTCTTGTTGTGGATTGCGGATGCATGTTGAGGATTTGCGGGCATATGTTGCGGATTGCAGGCGCATGATGCGGATTTGCGGGCATATGTTGCGGATTGCGGGCGCATGATGCGGATTTACGGGCATATGTTGTGGATTGCGGGCGCATGATGCGGATTTGCGGGTGTATGTTGCGGATTTGCGGGCGCATGATGCGGATTTGCAGGTGCGTGTTGCGGATGACACCAAGTGTATGTACATGCCTGAACATGCATACACACCAAAATGCATGCATACATGTGCGGCCGCATACGGGCCGCATTTGCGGATTATTTGGCATATGTTGCGGATTGCGGGCGCATGATGCAGATTGCGGGTGCTTGTTGCGGATTTGCGGGTGTATGTTGTGGATTGCGGGCGTGTGATGCGGATTGCAGGTGCATGTTGCGGATTTGCAGGCGCATATTGCGGATTTGCGGCCGTAGTACATATAATCCTATAAATGGTACAAATTCAATCCCTTTTCTCATTCCAGTTTAAACATCGCAAAGTGGTTGGACGTGTAACTGCAGAGTAGTTAGGCAGTCAGATTTCTTTGAAGAACCTTGTAACTTGAATACTTGCTAGATTTATCCTATAATCAATATGCCGAGACATAAATGTTTTGAATGTGCTTCAACTTTTAATAGGTCAAATGACCTGAAGCGGCATAAGATCCGATTCCATAATGATGAAGATAGCAAAAATCTAGACAGTGAAGATGAAGAAATGACAGAGATGAATAGTGATGATGATGAGCCAGCAGAGTCGGAGAGTGAAGCCGGTAAAGACTCGGCGGAGACTGAGAGTGAAGATGAAGGTGAAGATGAAAAAGATGCCATAGGCAATGAGGAACTATTTACCATATTCCAAAATATTAAGCAGGTCTTAGACGCTGAACAATCAGGTTTAGAAGATGAGGATGGTGAAGTGGACACAGACCCAAATGGGGTAGGCAATGTGCCTATTTCCGTATATGCTGATGCTTTAGTTACAAAGTGCATAGACATAATGCTCCAGTCAGGAAGATTACAGAACTCTACGCTCATTAAAATAATTTGTATGGAAATTAAAGATGTTATCGACGAGGGGTACGCATATGATGAAGCAGTCTTCTCAGCTTTTCGAAAAAGAGAGTTTATGATCAAGAAGTACATAAGGAACCATCTAGATGCTGAGGATAATGATGATGATTCTGACGGTGATGCATCTGTCCATAAGGAATCAGTCATCAATAAGATGGATCTCCAGAACATTGACTAATTGTTTATGCTACAGCAACTATACTTTTTATCATATGTAATATTTACTTCAATGTAAAAATATGGATACAAATAAAACATTGGTTCTTTATGCGCATGTTGATTTGATGATTGTAGCTACCCAGCCAGGTCCCCCCCCCCCACATCCCTCAATATACAAATCGGAGTGCTGTTGTACTTAGTGGTGGTGGCGGTGGGGTTGGCGGTTGATGAAAATAGGTGTTGTGGTGGATGATGGGGTGGGGTTAATGCTTGGTGGTGGGTGTTGGTGCTTAGTGGGTGGTGGTGCTGGTGGTGATAGAGGGATGGTGATGGTGATGGTGGTCGGTATTGGTAGTAGGTGGTTGCGGCCGCAATGTCCAGACAATGGTTAGCCAACTATATTATTTTTGTTGTCGGGGTCTCATTGACTAAGTACTCATAATGCATTCATACTGTGTGCACACGGACATGGTAATTTTTCCTAGTTTTATTACCTTTAACTGGCTGACTGGCGAGGTGTTTCAGACATTCCAGGGATCTACTTCCTAGCAAAATATTTTGGAAACGATTTGAGCAAAAGTTGATGCAGACAGTCAAATTATTTTCAAAATATTCACTAAATATCATGGAAATGATTTGATAGAAAGTTGTCGCTAACACCGCAGTCAAATTATTTTCAAAATATTCGTACAACGCACATGGCCGACATTGTAAACAAGTTTGCTAGTATACCTCATCCCGCATGCCAGGCAGCACCGCGCTAGCATACCTCATCCCTCCTCCTCCTCACTCGTTCGACCTCAGTTATGCGACCACCCCTACACTCATTCCAGGGATGTTATTTTCTGATTTTTCAAACCTATATCATGGCGCATTGGTAGTTTAAGGGAATAGTTTTGATACTAAGTTGACATAGGAAGCTACAATTCGCACTAGCACCTTCGTGCGCACAAACTCTTAAAAAAGTGCTGTTCAATGCGACAATTTGACATAGGAAGCCACAATTCCGCTTAGTTTCAAAATACTTTTTTACTACAACCATGAGGGACCGCATCGACCACCTAATACGTTAAATGATACAAGGGTGCTCGTCATTATTCGTCAACGATGACAACGGTGGATATTGTTCCCACCATTTTATAACAATTTTTAAAATTTAATAATTAAATGACTGACGCTTTAAAGACCACTCCTTAAATACGAGATGCATGATTATTATCTATGTAATATTATGCATACAACATCGCTTGGCTTAGCTATATATTACCCACATAGAGATGTACTTTGCTCTCTTTAAAAAAATTAAATGACTGGTAGGAAGCCGCTTAGTTTCATGTTTGAGGGATTTAGATGAAGGTTAATGCGTTTGCATACAAATTGAAGGATTAAAAGGGAATCATAGATGCTTTATGCACAATAACGAGGTGGTCAGAGAAAACATATTTCCCTGGATACTTTTTTAATACGCACAGAATTGTATGCACATAAACCATTTAACAAACTGATCCATCACATCTAGCCCGTGAACATATCCAAGATTTTCACCTGCATGTATGTGTCATTATATGGAGGCCAGTACGCTACAGTTTTTGATAGGACGCTAGTCATCTCACGCAATATTCCTTACATGTTTTGTAGTGGAGCGTTGTAGTATAAATGTAAATGTTAATGTACATTCGACTAAAATGTGTTGCGGATTTGCGGGCGCGTGTTGCGGATGGCAACAAGTATATGCACATGCCTGAACATGCATACATGCCAAAATGCATGCGTACATGTGCGGCCGCATGCAGGCGGCATGTTGCGGATTTGCGGGCTCGTGTTGCGGATGGCAACAAGTATATGCACATGCCTGAACACGCATACACGCCAAAATGCATGCGTACATGTGCGGCCGCATGCGGGCCGCGTGTTGCGGATTTGCGGATTTGCGGCCGCAGTACATATATTCCTATAAATGGTACAAATTCAATCCATTTTCTCATTCCAGTTTAAACATCGCAAAGTGGTTGGATGTCTAACTGCAGAGTAGTTAGGTAGCCTTAGGCAGTCAGATTTAATCTCACGTGATATTCCTTATATATTTCTTTTATTTGTAGCAGAGCGATGTGGTACAAATGTAAATGTTAATGTACATTTGCTAAAATGGCCAGCAGTACAAACTTTGACGGATCAGACACTGGGTATGTGCGATGTCGTTGGTGTTCCATCGACATCTGCAACACCATATGCCGACGGTCGAAACACGAGAGGGTCTGTAGGCGTATGATCAAGAAAACAGAACCTAAAGAGATGGTGTACACCTGCAAGGAGTGCTATTGTCTATTACCAATCAAACAGTATCCGCATGGGTGTCCTGTAATCGGTGATACTCCGACTGATATGTAAAAAAGCAAACATGACGCAGTTTGTTACCAAACTGACAACTGCGCTTGTGCGGATCTGCAAAGACTGAGACCTATCTCAAAACATGCCCCTTTTCAGGGCACACAAATCATTTGAAAGAGAACTCTTTATCTGTTCAAACAAGAAAATAATGTAATACAGTTTTCACACACAACAACCCGCTTCACACATGCATACGCAAGCACACATTCTGATCCGTCAAAAGTGGTCGATGGATGCTACTGTTCTAAATGGCCATCTGTACGCTATTGTTCGTGGACGATTAATGCATTGCCATTGACTAGGAACGCATTTTGTTCATATTTTTGAAAAATTTATAATTAAATGACTGCCATTTTAAAGACATAAATACGATAGATAACACTATCTATATAATAGCATAGGAAAACTTACTGTGTACGTGTCTGATTTTTTTAAATTAAATGACTGGGGAACACATTTTGCTCATATTTTTGAAATTTTAATAATTAAATGACTTCCACTTTAAAGAATCGCCTTAAATACGTAGGATGAAATTATATATATACAACGTAGATCACTATAACCCGTGTAACGCAACGCTCTGATATTTTTGAAAATTAAATGACTGGGAGTTCGTTCATATTTAAAAAAAATTAAATAATTAAATGATTGACGCTTTAAAGACATAAATATGGTAGATAAAACTATCTATATAATATTATACAATATTGATCGTCAACGATGACCATTTCCATAACAATTTTGAAAATCTAATAATTAAATGACTGCCATTTTTTTAAATGACTTAAACCAAGGAAGGGGTTAATGGTGACTAAACCGCCAGCGGCTTACAATCAATTATTTTCAAAATATTCGTACAGAGATATCGCGCAAGAAGTTGCCTCAGCGAATACGCTAGCATATACATCAGCCATCCTCCTCATCCCTTGCGACACCTCTACGAGCGACCACCTGCATTTTCTTAAAGGACCACCAGCAGAATAAAGGCACGCTCATGCGCGGAGAACAATGCCGAGCAGAGGGTGGCCGAGATAGCATTCCTCCCTCCTCCTTCGACCTTCGTTATCAGACCACCTCTCTCTTACCTAACATCGTCTAATAAGAAATTAAAATTTACACAGTCAAATCGTTTTCAAAATATTCATCAACCAATCAATTTATTCAGCAACCTATCAAAATATTCAGCAACTGATTATCATAATATTCAGCAACCAATTATCAAAATACTCAGCTACCACTCAAATTATCAAAATATTCAGCAACAAATTATCAAAATATTCGTACGTCGTGCATACCTTGTAAACAAGTACGCTACCATCGCCCTCATAATCACCCAGCAATATCAACTGTAGGAGGAATGCTATATCATTCTGCCTCAACTGACACAGACAGTCAAATTATTTACAAAATATTCAACAGTTTTCCTGTATGGTATCGATGAAAATGAGATATGGGGAATTCATCGGTGAAAGGGTTAACTTTTTTAACCCATGATACAATCCAATCCATCACCACCAAGTCTTGGTTACCATTCCAACCGAACATACCATTAATACAAGATTTTTAAAAATATTTTGTTGCTAATCTGTCTGGTAGCTGTTGCTAAGACAGTAACAGCTTACAGACAGTCTCTAAATATTCTACAGTTTACTATCAGACCACCTCTTAAAATCTATTTTGTTACTAATCTGTCTGGTAGCTGGTGCTAAGACAGTAAGATCTTACAGGCAGTCTCTAAATATTCTACAGTTTACTAATAACGTTAGAGACGAACCAGTCAAATTATTTTCAAAATATACAGCAATACCGTAATTCCTCATACATCCTCAACCTCCTCCTCCTACGACCTCCATTATCAGACCACCTCTTAAAATCTATTTTGTTACTAATCTATCTGGTAGCTGTTGCTATGACAGTAACAGCTTACAGGTAGTCTCTAAATATTCTACAGTTTACTATCAGACCACCTCTTAAAATCTATTTTGTTACTAATCTGTCTGGTAGCTGTTGCTAAGACAGTAAGATCTTACAGGCAGTCTCTAAATATTCTACAGTTTACTAATAACGTTATCGACGAAACAGTCAAATTATTTTCAAACATCAATACCGTAATTCCTCATACATCCTCAACCTCATACAACCTCCATTATCAGACCACCTCTTAAACTCTATTCTTTTACATTACTCTCTTATTATTTTTACAACGGTACATAACCACGGAGGGGGGGGGGGGCGCACCGCCACTACGTTTAAACGTAAAATACACAACTTTTAAACTTTTAAGGGTTAACTAATTCAAAATAATAGAACATTCCAGAGTGTTGCAAATCCAAAAAACGTGTGTGGCTGGACGTCATTGTTATCGAGAAAAACGTGGCGTTATAGTCGCCATTGTTCTCTAGAATGCGTGTCGTTATAGTCGCCATTGTTCTCAACATTCCATTCCACAAGCTTTTCCTTTGATCTCGTGAAAACCCCATTGTTCTCGAGGACCTCCTGCTGGGAAGAACAATAACGCTCAGCCCCACCCTTTACTACTCCCCTTGATGGAAGCGATCGATATCTGAACTCATTGACTATCACTTCCCAGCAAACAATGCAGGGAAACTGTTGCATATTTTGAAACTAAGTCGACTGGTCAAATTAGTTTCAAAATATTCAATTAAATAGCAAAGAATTAGAAAGACGTACATTTCATACAACGTGTCGGACCACTTGAGATTAGATGACGGTCTATATGGAACCCTTTGTGACGTAATGAGTATTACATCATCATACATGCGCTGCGCTGATTATGATGTCATACGCGGTCAGCTGATGGATGGAAGCTCTGGAAAGGTCCATTGTTGCAAGGCATCAATAGCAAATAGCATGGTCGGAGATTATTACAATTCAAGTTGAGCTTAAGATTATTTTTATATATATATAATATACAATTTGCAGTATCACAACAGGTGGTCCACCAAAGACAGTGACTATATCTAGACCTTGGGCCCCTATACATAGAACAAAAAATAAATAATACATGTAGAACTGGTACAGGCACAATATAATATTGTAAGACGTGGGCTTCAAGTTAAAGTTAATGTACTATAAAGACATAGCCATAGCCAATAAACATGTGATAAATTGACAACATATTTGCAGGACAGAGAGAAGTGTGTTTATCTTGTTATATTAAAATTCAATCTTACATAGGTTCTTACTATCATTTACAGTTTCTTACCTGTGCCATGTAGTGCTGATGGTGGTTGCGATTGTAGTAATAATTGATTCTTGGTAGTATTTAAGATGGTGGTAATGGCATCGCCCTTGGATAGGATTAGATATGGGATATAGAAAGAAGCAGCTTATATTTTGGGGCAGTACAGCCATCTTTCCATCCATCCTGTTAACCATATATACGTAAATTCTGGGGGTAGAGGGGATGGGGTGGGTAGGGTTGTTTGCTAGTTCAGGTTCTATCAGGAGCTAAATAATATGATAAATAGAACGATTGTCACATTATTACCAGAAATATTTGATGATAGAATCGTGCAATATTGTGTACAGCACTAGCGCATAGTGCGTCCTAGATGGTATTAGGCTATGTTCGAAAGCCTGATAAAAACAGAGTACAGAGATTCTGATACCGAATATACTAAGTCACCAGCATTTTAAAACTGTAAGTTGCGACTAAATTGCGTATTTCAAAATTATTCCATGGTAGAAATCTTTAGAACACTATACTTTATTAGCGCATTCATATATATGTATCTAACCATACAGGTGGAATTCTAGAGCCGAACCCATTGCAACCGATATGCTAGGACATATCAACATCTATCCGATTGTGGTTAATGTGAACCAACTATCTTTCAATGGGGACATATTGCGAATAAGTAACTACATGGACAAACTTGGTAAGTATGATATTATTTGATGTTAAAATCATGCAATATGTCGTGCAGCACTAGTACATAACAATATATATTGAATTCTGCATGGCTAGATGTTCGAAAACTGGTTACAAACAGAGTACACCGATATTGGTACATAAATTATTTGCAGTAGTCAACTTTTGGTCGCTACTAAGTTGCTCATTATGAAATTACTTCACGGTGGAATAGTTTTTAATCGATATTTTATTAGCGTATTTATATATCTATCTGTCATTTTGGGGGTGAACCTATTACAGACAGCAGGCTACCGAAACGTTGATATGCTAAAATTTGTGCTAATTTTTGTCATGGAATTGTGTACTACAAAATTACTTCATGGTAGATAGTTTTAAGATTGATACTTCATTAGCGTATTCATATACCGATCTGATCATGCACATGAATTTCTGGGGCCGACCATACTGCAAACAGAATGGTAATGAAAATCACAGGTCTGTCATAATTTTTACAGCTGAAAATAATTTTGGCTAAATTATACTTTTTAGTTAGATTGCTTTTTAAACAGATGGGTCACAACCATTTCGAAAAGTAGAGATCTTGGTCGTATTACATATAGTTATAATGTTTCCTAGTGTATGTAGTGCATGTTAGTGTATGTTTTACATCTGGTAAAACGTATAGACTGGTGTGGTTCGACCCACTGCCTAATAGTGATACTATATACCTGTAGCATTGCATGTGGTATATTATAGACTGGTGTGATTCCACACACAATTCACTTGTAATAGAATAGGTGATTTCACACACAGTCATTTATTGCATAGCACAATACAGAGACATGGTAATACTATTATCATAATATAGAGGTGTGTGATTTCACACATAGTTCATAAATAATACAATACAGGTCGGTGTTGTTTGACCCACAATCTATGTGCAGTGTACTATGTACATGCTAATACTTTTGGTACAGCATAGACTGGTGTGATTTCACAAACAATCTATGTGTAGTGCAATCTATTTGAATTTTAGCGATGACTATACCTTTTCACCACACCAGGCAAATGGGCATCGAGTCGGGTTCTTTGTCAAGTCTTGCTTTGAACCATGTGGTGAAATGTTGGGACCAAACATAATTATAGAGAGTAGGGCATGGGGAACTGAATCAGCCAAGATTTTAGCAGACTTTTTATATTAAATTGTGTACTACGAAATTACTTCATGATATAAATCTTTTAAAGTCAATACTTCATTAACGTATTCATGTGCATATCTATCCATATGGCTGAAATTCTGGAGTCGACGTATTACGATCAATATGCCAGGACATAGCGACACCTATCAGAATGTGGTGAATGTGATGAATGTGAACCCACTATCTTACAAAGGGTGCACATGTCGATTATGTAACTACATACTATGAAATTATTTGATGGTGTAATCGTGCAAACAGATTATGCAAATATTGGTACCTAAAATAGTAAATTATTGGCATCTGATAACTGTTGGTCTCTACTCAATTGCGTATTGTGAGATTGCTTGATGGTAAAATATTTTTAAACTCGACATTTTAATAGCACATTCAGATACCTAATCTAACCACATAGGTGGATTTCTGGGACAGAAAGTATTGTAGACAGTAGCATACTGAAAATCGTGGATCTGACAAAATCTTAGCCAGATTTAAGTATGGATTTGCATACTATGAAATTACTTCCCTCTAAAATGATTAAATTCTGGCACCGAATATATTACATACATCAGAATACCAAAAACCGTGAATCAGCCACAGTTTAAGCCAATTTTCGATACAGAAATGTGTACTATGAAATTAGTTTGAGGTAGAAATTATTAAACTCAACACTTCAAATTAGCGCATTCATAACCCTAACTAGCCATATTCGTAAAACTCTGGGGCCGGACCTATTGCAGACAGTAGAGTATTAAAAACTGCGGATCTGCTAAAATTTTAGCCAATTTTCAGTATGGAATTGGTACTACAAAATTACATCGATGTAGAATTTTTTGAATTGGCAATATAACTAGCGTATCCAGTGCCTTATACGCCTATGTGTCTGAAATTCTGGCGCCGAACATATTACAGACAATAGGGCAGCGAAAAGCGTGAATCAGATAAAATCTTCGCCAATTTTTGGGTATAGATTTGCATACTATGAAATTATTCATCTAGAACAGTTTTTAACTCGCAATATAGCTAGCGTAGTCAAACTCAAGTCTATATCGGTGAGAATCTGGGGCCGAGCATAACTTACAGACAGTAGGGCAGCGAAACTGTGAATTGGCTAAGATTTCAGCCAATTGTCGGCATGAAATTGTGTACAACGAATTAAATTACTTCATAGTAGACATTTCATTAACTCAATACTTCACTAACATGTACTGATACCTATTTAACCATATGGGTGAAATTCTGGGACAGAACATATTTGCAGGAATCACTAATTTAACATATTCATAGCCTTTCAGTTGATTTCTATATTCAACCAGCCCCTACAATGTTACTGGCAGCCGTTTTAACAGGAAATTCGAAACATCAGTTGTCTATCCATACTGCTAATTAATTGCATTCATGGATCTTTTCCAGCGAGGGACTAAGGGCAATAAATTATTAATTAAAATCACACGTACATTATTTTTAGCGAATTTAACCTACTTTGTGGAGCTCTACAATATAACTATACAATTTTTACTGTTGAAATATACCACACATATAGTGCATAAATGCGTGCACGATATTAAAAATGTTGCACGACGCCCTACGACACATAACAATGGAAATTTATACACTATCTCGAATGTTCAGCCTAGTGATTTATGCTATAATACATAAGGGAAAGATGGACCAGACACTGCGCCTAGTTATGTCGTCATATTAGTATATGAAACCTGTACTGTCTAAATTTGCTGAAGAATGTTACAATATTTAGATATTGAATGATCATTTGCAGGCCAAGAGAAGGCTGTTTTGCCTATTTGCCACTGGAATCTGGAATGACTGTCTCGAGAGCCATTCAAGTGGTAAATTATCAAAAACTGTCCCCTCATGGCCTGCAATTTGACATTCCTCAAGATCACTGTAGTGGCTGGTTTGACAGGCTTCTCCGTGAAATGATTAAAATACAATAAGAGAAGATGATAGTGATAGTCGTCGCGATTTATGTACTTTTAACCGTGACGACCCAGCATCACATTTCCAAGGTAACTATAGAGGTGAGATGTTGAATATTTTGAAACTAATTTGACTAGATGATGTTGATGCGTATATGAGCAGCGCAGGTAAATTATCTTCAAAATATTCAACAGAATGTTTATTAAATAGTAGACATACATTTCGTACAGCTTAATGATTCTTCAGTGTTCCTGATGGCCATAGCTACGGCATTCATTTCGTATTTTGGCTGTGACATACCTGTGATATAATTGATTATGACCCTAATACTTGAGTGACAGGGTGGATAACTTATACCCTCGTTCCATAAGAGATTCGGTGACATTGCGATTGGGTCTAAGCGCTTCTGGCAGGGCAACGCTAACTATCTGACTGCTCTTGCTAAAATATGTGGTCACTTATTACAAGTGGTCCATGTTGGGTGGTCCACAAATTGCTAAGTTGTCTTAGCCGTTAAATGCTCAAATTTGTTCATGACAATTTTAAAGGTGGGATCCATTTCCAGCTAAGTTCCATCGGATTTTTCGGCGTGTTGGAATCAATTTATATGCTTTGATTCACGAGATCCCAGAATCCCAATTGCAAGGTAACTATACAGGTAAGGTGTTGGATATCGTGAAACTAAAAGGCAAATTAGTTTCAAAATATTCAACAGAATGTTGATTGAAAAGTAAAAACATAAAATTTGTACACTTGATGGACTATTCAATAGTCATCTTGGCGGTAGAGACGTCATTCCCTAAGCATTTTCATTGTGACTCATGTGAAGCTTCCATAGGACGTATTTGATCATGGTAAAGACGCACAGGCAAATTAGTTTCAACTATTCAACAGAATGCTGATTAAATAGCAAGGCCATACAATTTGTGCAGTGGCCAGTCAAATTAGTATCAAAATATTCAACAGAATGTTGAATATTGTCTGTATGTTCACATGCTGGATCTGTCAAAAAATATTGTCGCTCGCTCGCTCGGTTTCTTGCTTGCTTGCTTACTTGGTTGGTTGGTTAGTTGATTGGTTGGTTGGTTGGTAGATTGGTAGGCTGATAGGTAAGTTGGTTGGGTGGTTGGTTGGTTGATTGATTGATTGATGGATTGATCGATTCAACAGATTGCCTATATAGTTGCCTTAAAATTTGGTTCCCGGGAATTCAGGATTCACAGGGTTAACACAAGGAATATTTTCTAAAATCATTCGCTGCTGAGATATTGTGTTCCGCAATTCGCGCTACGGTGTGTTGGTATCACCATTCACGGTGTATATTAAATTTTAAATAATTTTTCGGATTTTCTCTTTCGCATTCAAAGGGTTAAGAAAGAAAAATTTTTTATAGCAAGATCCACACCACTTGTATCGCAATAATCTTAGGTCGAGCTCTCACTGGATAGTTAATCGGGAATAACACCATACTTCAGTATGGCATTATTCCCAATTAACTCTCTAGAGAGAACACGGCCTAAGGCCTCTTTCTCATTGCCTAAGCCTGTTTTACTATTTCGTGTACTATGTAGGTTAATATATAGCCGATTTGCATTCACACTGGTGGAAGATAGTACTGACCTGGGCGGTGATTCTGCCTGGTGGAGAGCGAGATAAAACGATGACCGCGGCGCTATATCTCGCAGGTAGTGAGAGATAAAACTACCTGGAAAATGTTAAGGGTATAGGTTGGGTTCACATATGAAAGCAATAGGATAAACCTCCGATTTTTTGGGATTAAATTTCGAAATATATTACGTATTTATTCCGGTACAAGAGCCAGTCAAATGAGAACGCTAGTCGATATGCCTGATATTCTCCGAAATAGTGGCTTTGTGAGAACACGTTCTAAGAGAGGGCGCCAAACTGGGGATCATTCCGTGGGTATTTTCAGTTTGTAACCAATATAACAACTGCTTCTTTCCAATGGCTGGAATTCAATAAGGATGTTAAAACCTGGTCTAGCCTAAACCGGGTAACAAATCACAAATAATTGCAATGTTAGATCTATAGTTAAGGTGATATTCTCCCAATTTTATTAGTTGAGACCCAGACCACACACCCTTCAAGGGAGGATGGGGCGGGGTGGCTAAAGTATGGGCATCCTTTAGAGGTAGAAGCAGCTCTTTGATGCCCCGCCCATTTAGAAGGAATACCTCTATTTGAGCATCTAGGCCACACCTCTTGGGATATCGCCCTATCTTTAAAACTAACATTGCATTTACTTTGTGATTTGTTAACAGGTTTAGGCTAAACCGGGTTTAAACCTCCTTATTGAATTCTGGCCAATAAGTTCAACGAGTTCACTGAGTTTCTTGAGACATTGTGAACATCAACTCGTCAAAGCATTAGTACTTATAAATCATTGATTGATATGGTACCTTCAGACCCAGCAACCGTATTAACGGCTGATACTTCGACTCACAAGGACACTCAGACCTGATATTGTTGTATTCACCGTAGGCCTGTTCGGCTAATCGATATTTCATAGATAGTCGATTATTTTTTCCGGCGATTATATAATCGCGTGTAAAATAAAATAATCGAAAAATCGAAAAAATCGATTTAATGGAGCAAAAATCGATTATTTATTTTAATCCGGCATAATTTAGTGTTTAGTCTTGTAATACCGCTAACGCATCGGTGGTTTGATTTTGTATGACAAGGTAGTTGTTGTACAGACATCTATTCTTGGCGTTCAAACCCGTCCGTCCCGAGTCATAATCCATGCATGCGGATAGTTAAATTAAATAATTGCTTGATACGCCAGTGATCGGAAGCATTTAATTGCTACTGTTTAATATCCCCCCTCTGAAGGCTGTAGGCTGAAGTGTTGGTGGTCATTTAGCAAAAAATGAAGGAAAATGAATTACTGTTTTTCAGAGCAAAGTCACAAAATTTCGACGCGAATTTTCACAAATTCCGACGATTGTTTTGGAACTAATTTGACTTAACATTGTTGCTGCCTAAGGCAGCCGCAGCAGCAGCAACAACTTGCAGTTAAATGATTTTCATAATATTCGAATTTTCTAATGCTGGGAAATGTGGAAACGTCGTAAATGAACACTATGGGCGAAATCTATATCATAATAAAAATAAAAATAAGATGGACATTTCCAAAAAAAATCACAAAATTGACTTCCTAGAAAGTTCAAAAACTTTCGATCCAAATTTTAATGAATTCTGCCGAATGTTTTGTAACTAATTTGACTTAAAGCTGTTGCTCCTCGCGCGGTCAAATGATTTTCAAAACATTCAGCTTTTCCCATGCTGGAAAATAGGTAAACATCGTAGATACGCGCTACGGCTGAGCTCTATATAATTAAACGTCAATCTCCGTAATGTTAAAATTAAATTAGCACCTTTTTACTGGCTTGAAAATCTGGGCGTACGCGCCTGTTTCTTAAGAGCTTATCCACTGGGAAAAAGTGGACAATGAAATTGATTTCATTATACTGGGAGGGGTTGTTCCTCGTGTTCAGACAATCAGAGGACAGGTTGATATAGCGTGTCCTATTGTGGTTCTTATGGTATTTTCATAGGCCTACTTAGTTGAGGCAATTTAACTTAACTAGGAACCAATTTTTGAAATTGCGTATTCTGTTATTTTTATAGAAAATCTGCCATTTTAGCAATTTATTTATTTATTTATTTATTTATTTATTTATTTATTTATTTTTAGTATTATTAATATTATTATTAATTTTAAGAAAGCTATACTATCTCCCCTCTCTCTCTCTCCATCCCCCACCCTCCCTCACCCACCCTTCCTCCCTCACTCACTCACTCACTATGTAGTCGCTACTTCCAACCTTCCAAGATTAAATAATCGATTATCCGATAAAATCGATTATTTTCCAAACATCATAATCGATTATTTATTTCCATAATCGAACAACCCTTTAAATTCACTGGTAGGCAACAATGGACCATTGCAGTTTTAGCTATGCCCAGCCCATCCCTAGTTAAGTTCCACCCACGCTTCCCCCGTGTTGGGATCGATCAACCCCCAAACGCCCTGACTATCAATTTCCAGAAAACTATACAGGTAAGAAGGGGGAGAAAGTTGACTGACATCCGCATGCAGAGGCAACTACAACCTACTTCAAACAAGAAACTGTGCTCAACATCCTCGGGCGACGCGATTTTCCCAGGAGTTTACCATAGCTACGTGAAATGTACGTGGTTTGAGAGCAATCTCAAAGAGGCAAACCTTAGATGCAGACTGTGAATACTATAACACCGATATTACATGCATTCAAGAAAAAGACTAAAGTAGCTAACACTCCGAGCAGCAACTACAGACAGGCCATAAGCGAGTACTCATGGAGCAAAAACAGGCCACATACCGGGGATTAGGCTTCGTAATCCGACCAAGGGTCTTGGACCATGCCATTAGTTTTGGATATGTCAGTGATCACTTTGCATTCATCGACCTGGCTATCCCCAGGCGAAAACACACCACCACTAAGTTTCACATTGTCAATGCATACGGGCCAGCTACCGAAAAAGCCAAAGAGAACCAGCATTATTAGATTCCTTCTATGCAGAACTGAGCTCAGCCACTACAATCCCAGCTAGATGGCAACTGCTCGCGTGTGGAGATTTCAAGTCCAAGCTGGGTAAACTCGGAATTGTAGACAGAAGTTCAGGGCTTGCCTTATGCATGGGATCGTATGGAGAGGGGACGCGCAAAAGCAATGGAGATGCACTGGTGACATTTCTTAGTTTCAATGACCTATTTGCCACAAATGATGTTTTTAAACACCCATGCCGTTACCGGATAACATGGACAGGACACAATGCTGATGACACAACCCCAATATGTTCTGAGGCTACAACAGCAGTCTTCAATCAGATAGACTTCATACTATGCATGCCAGAAGCAAAACCCTTACTTCGGAATGCTCGATCATATATATGGTGGCACAGACCTCAATTCTGACCATATGCCAGTCATTACAAGCCTTCAGATGAACGAGCTCTACCTGATGCATACACGCCATACCAGGCAAGAGGGTAGAGTCACCTATTACCTACCCAAGTTCAGCGGCGACACTGACACTCAAATGTCATACAAAAAGGCCCTCAGTGGGCAGATAGCTGACATCAACGTCAGCTCCAATCAGAACGAAGCCCTAACCAAAATACTGAATTCTGTGGAATCATCAGCTACCAGCACCATAGGTGTTCGTGAAAACAACTGAACTAGGTATACTGACGACCCTCTAGTAGTGAACCTGTCAGCAGTGCAGAAAGCATTATGCCTGCACATCTATCAAAGTGGCCAAAGTGAAGACTACACAAAAATATGGCGGAAGCGCAATGACATTCTGCGCCACATTAGCGAATGCTTAAAAGATCTTGCTATTCAACAAGCAGACTCCCTAGCAGATGAAATCACTGCCACGGATGACTGTCACAAAAGGCTTCGGGCAACCCAGGCCCTGAGAGTTACTGACTACACACCACCACTCGCCGTACACAACTCTGAAGGACAATTTACCGGGACTGACCAGGGCAAAGCTGAGGCGATTCGAGATTGGTTCAAGGAACAGTTCACTGACCACAATGATGAGAACTTTCACTCGTTCTCAGGAGACCCCAGGCCATTACTAACACAAATTAAAACAGTAGAAGTTGAGAAGGCACTTAAAGCCCTGAAAAATGGACGTACATCCAGACCTGATGGCATGAGCAATGAACTATTCGAATATGCAAGTGACATTATCTCAAAACCGATCATGCGCTTAATTAATTCAACTTTTATGCACAACCTTCCCATTGACGCTGTCCGCCAAGGCACCCTTATCGCACTACCTAAGCCCAAGAAGCCCTTGCCCCCAGCCAATCTGCGGCCCATTGTGCTCCTCAACAACATACGAAAAATCCTATCCAATGTTACGCTATGCCGCATCCGAGACAAGATCGATGACTTCACTGGATTATGTCAAAGTGGCTTCAAACGTGGACGCAGCTGCGCAGACATTGTATGGGCTCAATGCATGCTTGTGTCGGTAGTCATGTCCAACCACTGGAATTTCCACAAAATGGCCATTGACATGTCACGAGCCTTCGACACAATTAAACGCTCAATGATCCTAGATGTTCTCCGCGATGCCAGTTGCAATGAAGATGAGCTACGACTAGTGAGACTACTGCTTGCAGACACAAAGCTGAGAGTGCGAGTCAAGTCAGTGAAGTCTGTAGAGTTTGACACATCAATCGGCTCCCCACAGGGATATGGTCTCTCTCCGGTGCTTTTCACCTGTTACCTTACTGCTGCATTGAAATCCGCACGGGAAAGTTCCACAATACCAAACCCCCAGTGTTAATACTGGTTATGCTGCTAGAGATGGAATATATCGATGATGTGGGCTTCATAGATGTGGAAAAGAAACCGCTTGACGAGCTTCTCCCAATAGCTGCAAGCAAACTAAAAATTGAAAATCTCTATGAATTAATCCAAAACAGAGTTCACCCACATATACCTATCTACATAGCATGAAACTAAACACAATTACAATACGCGTTGTGGCGGCGAACCATGGAGGAAAAGTAGAATCGTGGGCTCACTGCTTTGCTGATATTGCTGCACGCTGCGTCATGGGGAACATAGATTTCCAGTCTTTCTGGAAGCCATGGATTCGTAGATCAAAGATGCCCTTGATTAAAAGGCTACGTGTATACAATGCAAACTGTGTATCCCTGATGCTGTATAACTGTAACAGCTGGGCAGATCCAAAGGAAGCGTAGACAAACTCAATGCCTGCCATGGCAAACACCTACGCACCATCACTGGACACTGATGGCCAGACAGCACAATTTCCAACAATGCACTATACAAGATCTTTAATATTTCGCCGCTGTCTGTAAAGGTCACCCAGCAAAAATGGTCCATGTTTGGCTATGTGTTCAGAATGCCAGAAGAGACACCAGTACATAGCCTTGGAATTCGCCCTACTCGGACCCAGCAAACACAACGCCAGGAGAGGACCTCATTGCACACATTTGTTAAGCTTGCTACGAGGTGACCTCAAGAAAGCAGGACTCGGTACACTCAAGTCAAGAATGGCCCTGAGGAAGCTAAGAAATACGGCTGAGGGCAAGACACAGTGGACAAAAATGAAGAAGGACTGATTGCAGTTCTAGGATGTTTCTACTAATACAGCCGCGGAATATAGTAATCATACATATACAGGTAAACTGTTGACTATTTTAAAACTATTCTGACTGGTTACTGTTGCTGCGCCCAGCCAAATTAGTTTCAAATTATTCAACAGAATGTTTATTAAATTGTAAATACATACAATGCGTACAACGTGTCGGATTATTACGCATTTAAGACGGACTAAATCGAGTCATCCATGCTGTAATCGAGGCATCCATGCTGTAATCGACTATGATGCCATCCTACACGTTACGTAGTTGATTATGACGTAATATTATGGATGGAAGAGTAGACTGGGAAGGTCCATTGTAAATCATGGTTGTGAGAATATCCAGAACTAGTCTTCGCCAGTCTTATCATACAGCTCGCTGCTATCCACACCAATTTTGATGCAGTGGCTGTGCTTGTTAGGTGTATAAGGGGGGTGGGGGTGGAGGGGCATTAATGACTGAAAGGAGCTTATCAGATATATGGCTTATTGCTTTGTTGGAGTACAAGGTATATAAATGGGAGACAATGTTTAATAAAAATGTAGAGACAAGTATGAACAGTTTTTACCGATCTTCTTAGAAATGTACTACAGGAGACCATTGACTCTGGCGATAACATGGCGTTTTTGGGAGGATGAGGTGACGATAGTACAACAATGTGGCTGAGGGTTGATATGCTGATAAAACTAGTACTACTGATGATACTATTCTGTAGAGCTGATAACATGGGTATGCATGCACGTCTAATTATTATGGAGGCTTAATCCCTCACCAGCACCAAACTCAATGCTGTGGGCTAACTATGTCTTTAGCAAACCTCTAAATCCTGCAGAATTATATTTCTTCTAGATGTCATGAACAATTCATGAAGTAACGTAACCAGATGATTGCCATTTTTATGCACCAAAATGAAGATCTCTTCTAAGAGAATCTAGATTGCCAAACTCTTCTGGGAGAGGATTTCCGGAACACCACGATCGCCTCATGTTCCCACATGCGCCAAATTTCTTTGCCGTTTACCACCACTATTAAATATGATACGGTCATCTTTACCCACGGTCAGTTAAGAACATGTATCCAGCTATGCTTCAAACGTATTTCAAAATTAGTTAGTTTCAAAATATTCAACAGAATGCGTTAAAGACGCACTATATCGAGTAATTCATGACGTAATGTTTATGAAGTCATCATTCACGCCACGTAGTTAACTAGACTATGATGTGATATGATGTCATATGAGGATGGATAAACGTGGAAAGGTCCATTGATCTGAACAAACCTACAATAAATAATTTAATTTACCATGTCTCCAAAACAAAACAGACCCCCAGAAATGTTAGTTAGTACGATTCCTATTTCCGACCACGATGTAAGAATTGCTCTGTTGAATTGTTTCGATTCGATTGGAGGCGATTGCTGCCTAAAGCAGCAATGGCTTCCAATCAAAGTAAGTCCCAAAGTATTCTCCAGAGTATTTTTCACATCGTATTCAAATTGTACTAACTAACATGTTTCTGGTTTTTAGGAAACATTCTAACGTATTTACGAGCTGTGTGGTATAGTTGGTATGCCGGTTTGCAAATGGATTCAGACACTAGTTATGAAGCGCGCTGATTCTGGTTGATTCAAAACCAAAGTTTAATATTGTTTGGAATTTCAGAGTGTCTAACCATGACCTTGTGGATCTTAGACAATATAGGCATCCGATCTGTCACAAGTATATGACGTCATAATCAATGGACATTTCTAGTTTTAGCTATGCCCCTCGCACCTCTTGCTAAGCTCCACCCACACTTCGCCGTGTTGGGATTGATCGATCTCCGAATGCCCTAACTATCAATTTCCTGATAACTATGCAGGTAAGCTGTTGAATATTTTGAGAGTAAGTTGACTGGGTGCTGTTGCTATTTATTAAATAGTGAATACATTTCTTACAACAACCAATAGTCCGTCTTCAAATATGCGTTCGTGACGTACTTATCTACGTCATTCATGGCGTCATAATAACGTCATTCAGTATGATGTCATTCTACACGTCACATAGTTGAGTATGACGTTATGCGATGGATGGATAACGTGGAAAGGTCAATTACGTCCCTATATTTGGCTGATTTTCCAATAAAAGTGACGAAGCTCCGTCAGGACCTCGAGGAAAAATGTATGCATACGAATTCTATGTTTCTGGTGAAGCTACAATCTTTCAAACATTATGTTGACTATTTTGAAACTACAGCGAGCTGTTGTTTCCGTAGGAAAAAACAGTCCCCAGCCAAATTAGTTAAAAATATTCAACAGTTTGCGCGTATAATTACATTGAAATTGGGATTCTTAGAATAAAAGGTTCGTATATAAATCAATACTAACACAGGTATGAAGTGGGCGTGGTATGCGCATGTATAAAGTGGGTGTGGCATAACACCTCTAAATGGATGCTTCAGAGGTTGGTTTGAAAAATGTCTGGCTTCCAGATATTTTACATGTTTTTAAAATAAATTTATTCCAATGAATTGTCATTAATATCTTATTAACCACGGCACAGATGTTTATGAGAAGTTGGTCATCTCTTTCCATGATGCAGACAATTATTAGTCAAGAAGAGTTTATGGGATTCATGGATATAATCTTGCCTAGACAATAGATTTGTTGCAGGTTTCTGGTCAACCTGATTTAACACAATGTCAACATGATTACGCAGCCTTCTTCGGGAATGAAATTCTGCAAGGTTATGCATCGTGTATTGGTTATCGCAGGCAACCTTAATCCTAACACGATCTATGACAATGTTGCATATACCCGTGCTAGCATAAACTCACTTAGTGGTGACCAACAAGTAGTGCCTGTGAATGGATATATCCATTCTGCCACTCCAGTATGTGACGTCATATTCAATTGTGTCACATGTAGCCTGTTGTCACAATCATAATTGACAGAAAGACTGCGTCATGACTAGTCTGTCATATTTACTAATTGTATGTCTTTGATGTATTTACTATTTAATACACATTCTGCATGGGCATTGGCAGCAACAGTGCCCAGTCAAATTAGTTTCAAAATATTCAAGACCTTATCAGTTTACCTGTTTCACTTACCTTGATCTTGGAATTCTGTGATTTCATGGTTTGATCGATCCCAACGCGGTAAAAGCGTGTGCGAATGGTAACTAGAAATGGGCTGGGCATAGCTAAATGTGGTTTCCTCCATTGCCTTGGGTCTGAGTTGTCATTATGATAAATGTCAGCAAGATTCATGTGCAATTTCCAGCCCATTGTTGCCAATTTTAGGCCTTGGTGTTGGCATCTCAACTCCTCAAACTGTCTCTGACTCTCCACCCCACCCCACCCCCACCCCTCTCTCATCCTGTCTCGGCCTCACTGAACGATACTGTTTTTTTGGACAATATAACATTTGTGTAATCTTTATTTGTACAAAAAACAATAAAATGATTTAAATTATTAATTTCATAGATATGGTTGAAACAGCATATAACCATGTGAATGGCAAGAACATCCCGCATCCTTGCATCGATATCACATCTGGCAAGAGGAACTAGTCAGTGAATAACAAATACTTAATTGCGAACACGCGGTTTACTAATGCCAGTACATCATTCCCGAGAGTCTTCACACAACACTATCAAGGTATGCAGAGATACACAGCAACCTGTTAGAAAGAAGCGGATTCATATGTTAGAAACGGCATGCAGCGTACGTATACACGACTGTCTGTTGATGGCGATAGTGAGAGGGTTGTAGGGAAAAGTCTGGAGAGGTTGATGGATGACGGGAGGGAAAGAGGAAAAGGGCATGAGCAGGAGACAATGGTGGAGTGGATCGCTGGGAAATGGAGAAAGGAGGGATGACGATGTAGGGAGAGTAAGAGTGCTGGTGTGGCTTGATGGGGTAGGCAAAGAGGAGAGAGAGAGAGAGAGAGAGAGAGAGAGAGAGAGAGAGAGAAAGAGAGAGAGAGAGAGAGTGAGAGATGATGATGATGATGATGATGGAATGCAAACACGATTCATGGTAGCGCTGTTGTTTTGTGGGGATTTGGGCTGAAATAACAAGAAAATGGATGGATCCAAACTGCCACTTGAGTATCTGACGTCATAATCAATATATCACGTGGTAGGTGACGTCACAATCAAAATGACTTCGCTCCGTCAGGAAAATAGAAAGAATCCGTCACTAAAGTGTATGAATTGTAGGCTATGTGTTTGATGAATTGATAATTTAACAAGACACCAGTGTTACACTGTCGGGATATTGGCGAAAATCTTGGCATTTTGATTTTCCAAATGCAAATCCAGCTTTGTATCACGATCACAATGGTCGTGACTGAATATCTGTGCTGCTTCTCCTGGTGAGATATATTGCAAGAGGCCCAATGGGCCTGTATCGCTCACCTGGAACATTGGCATTTCAACAAATCTTACTTAAGTTTTACATCCATCTGTGTCACTTCAATGACTTTCAGTCAAATGGTTTAGTTTTCGAGATATTGACAACAATCTCTGGACTGTTTTTTTGCATTAGTGATTTTGAACAATGTTTAAGTAAAAATAGATGATATCAGTGCTAACTACAGCTGGTTTCTTAACTGTCTCACTGCTGCAAGCCAGTGCAGCCAATAATTTCAATTTTCAAAAGCTCTTCACTTGTGGAATATTTTGAAAACAATTCGACTGAAAGTTGTTGGCGGCTTAGCCACCAACAATTTCAGTCCAATTGTTTTCAATATATTTATCAGGTTCAGAGATATAACCTTTGGAATATGTCGTCTGCAACACTCAGTCAGATGGTTATTAGAGGTTTTGAATACAATTGAAGTAAATGGTCTCTAAAGGCAGGTAGGTGGTCTTTATATCAGGTTATTCCCCACCACCACACAATCCATTTAACACATGCGCATCTGACTGAATCACCAAGTTAGCAGCAGAGGTAGGGTGAGCTGGAGTTGATTTAAAAAATAATTTGACTGAAATCATTGCTGCCTTAGGCAGCAACAACTTTCACTGCTGCCTAAGGCAGCAACAACTTTCAATCAAATACATTTCAAGATATTTTTAAGAGCATAGATGTCAGAGCACATAATACATATCTTAAATATTTCGGCAGTATTGGAAAGGTTAATCCGTAAATTGGAATTTAATATCTAGTTTGGCAATGAAATCTGACATAGTGATAAATCAATGGACGGTGGAAACAAACCTATATTTGCCCTATGAAAGTGAGACTGCAAATATTTAAGGAGTGGTAACTCTGGCATTTGACGTCCTATCAGTTTCATTTTCACAACACAGATATTAGATGCCGACATTAACATTGTGACCAAGTTTGGTGTCAATCCGTCAAGAAATAACAAAATGAGCCGCCATTGTTGGTGAGACAGACAGACAGACAGACAGATGGATGGACGGACAAACAGAAGACGGATGGGGTCATCGCTATACGACAGCTGACCGACAAGTAAGCGGAGTTAAGAAAACCAATTTGGGCTTCAAAATCTATCAAATAAAAAAAATTGAATATGGCAGCCAAACACACTAAAATTTGATTGGTCCACGGCGGCCATTCTGACCAGGTGAGCTAATAATGCTTAGTTCCAATAATTTCGCCTATTGTGACATAAAGGCCAGACGAGCTGAGCAGAAACAGACTGTTAAAGTCTGCACTTTATACAAATGTTACAATGACTTTAACCTCTGACCTCTATATCATTCTCTTCATATATGTAAACATGTGATCAAGTTAAATTCAGGTAGGTTAACCCAATCCTGAGATATAAGACAATATGTTGATGTAAACACGAAATTTGAACGAAAAAAATTGTGTTTTTTAATTAATTTCCACAGTTAACTTGACCTTTGACCTCATGGCCTCAAGATGGTTGTGCTGCATATGGTTGATATATGTAACCATGTGCCTACGTTTAGTCACAAAAGGCTGAACTAACAACGATATGTTGAACAAAACCAAAAACTTAACCGAAAACAAGAGTATTATACCAAGGCCTTAACCTTTGACCTCAATATCATTGCGCTCCAGCGGGTTGATATATGTAATCACGTGTCCATGCTTATTCCCAATAGGGTGAAGCCATGTATCGACATATAAGACGTTATGTTGAGCTAAACAAAAAATGTAACCATAAAAATAGAGTTTTATACCAACCTCAAGGTGACCTTGAACTTTGCCCTCATGACCTCAATATCGTTATGCTCAATCCCCTTGATATAAGGTAGCGGGTTTCCAAGTTAGTCTCAATAGGGTGAATCCATGCCAAGATTTAAGACAATATGTTGAGCTAAACCAGAATCTTAACAGTAAAAATAGAGTTTAATAGCAAGGTCTCGGTGACCTTAAACAAGTGACATCATAACCTGAATATCATCGTGCTCAACCCCTTTGATATACGGAAGCATTTGCCTAAGTTTAGTCCGAATAGGTTGAAGCCATTCCGAGATATAAGACGATAAGTTGAACTAAGCGCAAAACTTAACCGTAAAAGTAGAGTTGTATACCAAGGTAATCGTGACTTTGAACTTTGATTTCATGACTTTAATAATACCGTCCTCTATCCGAAGTCGAAGTGTTGCCCCAATATGGCGAAGCCATGTCGAGATATTAGCTCAACCGCGATTGTACGTTGACAATCGGACAGAAAACAGATAAATAGATAAACCGACAGATGGCCTAACTGAACCGATCGATACATTGACGAAAATTCTAATTTTTGCCAGTAATAAACATTCTGTTGAATTGCTTGAAATTAATTTGACTGAGGACTGTTGATGTCAAAGGCAACAGCCATCAGACAAATTAGTTTAAGAGTAAGTCAAGGAAGTCAGCTTTCCATGATTAAAATCGATTCCAACGCGGGTAAAAGTGGGCGGATCTTAGCTGGAAATGGGCGGGACGTGACGAGAAATGGATCCTCTTTTGGGGTGAAACATTCTGCTGAGGGAGCGGAGAAGACTGATGATAGTAAAGTAATAATAAGTAAAGTGAAGAGAGGAAACGCAATCTAGAGATTCTAATCAATTCATTATGGTTAGACTATAATCATACCTCATCAATTAATCCGGTAAGATTTGAGAACACCGGTGGATTGCAGTCGTAAAAGCCGATTTGTAGAGCATTTTGAACCCGCGAGATAGAACCTTGGGCGAAGAAAAAAAAGTGTTTTAATCAGCAACATGGCGACTTATCCAGTCAAACCGAGAGTGTATTCCAAATAGCAAACATTTCAAAACGTTATATTCACAAACAATGCCATTCGGTTGTTTCCGGATTCACTGCTTCATACAGTATGTAAACAAGAAATGCCGATTCTGCATGTGCAAAATTTGTGGGAATGGTTTTGCTATAGAATACCACCTCCTCCGGCCCCCCACGCCCCCCCCCCCCCCTCCACCCCGTTCGAGCGACGGTAGGTTTATGGAGCCAAATGATCACACGTCATAAAGAACCATCATTTCTTGGCTTCAAATTTAAACCCTATGGCAAGTCACCTTTAATACGTAACCGCCTGTCTATTGCGACTAATTCTCTGTGTTTCGCGAGGGGGTCTCTTTAGACAAGTTCTAGAGCATTTCCTGACATTATTAGTAATGATGCCTGATGCATTACAAAGCAATCAAGCTCTAAGACACAGAAATCATACTAAAATCATAAATATTTTAAAGTTTAACGCTGAGATATACTAACTTGTGTGGCAATAGAATAAATAGCTAATTCGTTTTAACGTCATACTACATTTATCATAACCGGTAATTGGAAGTTCTAAATCGAAGCTATTTAAAGCTCGATGGAAATGTGCGTGCGTGCGTGCGTGCGTGCGTATACGTTGTTGTTGCACACTCCCTCCCTCCTTCCCTCGCACGCACGCACGCACGCACGCACGCACGCACGCACGCACGCACGCACGCACGCACGCACGCACGCACGCACGCACGCACGCACGCACGCACGCACGCACGCACGCACGCACGCACGCACGCACGCACGCACGCACGCACGCACGCACGCACGCACGCACGCACGCACGCACGCACGCACGCACTGAGGTAATGTTATTCTAAACACCATCGTTGAAATTTAAAATTAATAGTCCGCCAACCTGTAATTGGGGTTGTGGTTGAATCAATCAGACCGCCATTTGCCGATGTTGATTTCACCTGCAAGCTGCTTCCTTGGTAAATATACTCAAGCTGCTGCCAACCGTTTGACTGAAAAAACAAATACAGGATTCAGGTGACCTTTGAGGTTTTAGATAAGTATGCCCCGCCCATCTCTACCCACACCTCACTCGTGCTGGGATCGATCGATCCAAGAGATCCCTGACTATTAATTTCCAGAAACCTATACGGGTAAGCTATTTCATATTTTGAAACTAATTTGACTGGGGTGACGAACTTATTACGTCATTCGTGACGCCATTGATTACGACGGCATCCTACACGTCACGTAGTTGATTATGGCGTGTATAGGATGGATGGAGAAATCGGAAAGTCCAGCATATTACATCATAATCAAATACAAGACTGACATGTTAGCCGATGTCACCCTCAAATTGACTTAGCTCCGTCTCGAAAGCCGAAAAGTCCTTCACGAATGTCTACCTGTTGTATGATTTTTATGAATTTACAATTTAATAAACATTTTCTTGAATGTTTTGAACCTAATCGAAACCAGATTTATGACATGTGTACGCCTGCGTGCGTGCGTGCGTGCGTGCGTGCGTGTGTGCGCGCGCGTACGTGTATGTTGGTGACTCACCTGTATACGTGACTCAGTAGTTGTCCATGCAACTTCTTCTGTTTCTATGACAGCCTGCGCCTTTGAAGTCTGACTGTTGTATCCGAGGACAATGGAAGGCGTGTTCTGACATCCACCATTCGAAATGAGAACCTGAGAGGTGGATTGGACAATTGTGTCTGGCTTATACCTCACCCGGATGTAGACCTCCTCTCCAAAGTTAATATTGGCAAATCTCCAGCACAGAATTCTACTGTTACCCTATTAATGTAAGATTAGCATAAGAGGGAGCTGAGAAATAGTCCTTGATAATGCAGGTTCCTGGGCTGATACCGAACCAATACTGGGCATTAATTACATTATATAACACACAAACAGAGAAAACCTGATTTTGCACTCACTTAGCGCTCTGGAACGTTTACGTTCAAAAAACCGATATTCAATAAAACCATTACCTATAAATTTATCTCTCACCAGTTACGAATCACGCTAGTGACATATGACGTAAGCAACGTATTACTATGCCAGTTGTTGCCCGGCAGCGATGACCCGGAATTGCTACTAGCATTTTAACACTGTGGAAATGTTGCAAACTGCGTCAGTACAACAATTGTCAAAATATGAGTGAGAAGAGAAAGAAGAAGAAATGTCAAAATATGAAACAATGTTCGAACTATCAGTCAAGTATATGACGTAATGATCAGATATATCACATGTATCAATAACAAATTGAAATTCTGCGAATTAGTGGTTTAACCCGTTAACACTCATATTAGCCAAAAACGGCTTCTGCAATGGTCTTGAGAAATGTCCATTTGCAGACCGAAAGAATACTATTTTTGAAAATTTACCACTGGAATGACTGACTCGATAACCGAGCCAGTCATTCTAGTGGTAAATTATCAAAAAATAGTCTTCTTTTGGACTGCAAATTGATATTTTCTATGAGAAAATTGAATTTTTCACGTATACATTCGCGGGATAAAGGTTTGCGATTTCAGGGGATATTGGTCTAACCTGGAATCTTCCGGCGAAACCATTGAGAGCACCGTTGTCACGCACCAACTCCACCTTTTCAACCAGCAGATTGTAACGATGCACTGATTTATCAACCACGTTTTCGAAATCTAACAGAAGTTCTGGTATACACTCGTCTGCAATAATAATAATAATAATAATAATAATAATAATAATAATAATAATAATAATTTATTGCTATTATTTGGTTGATTTAGATAATGCGTCTAATGTGTATATTGAACGTTATTTCCCACATGTTCTGCATAGACAGTGTATTTCCCTCACGTCGGCCTCCTCGGTCGGACAATACAACGTTTGGGTAGTTTGTACAGGCATGTACACCCCAAGGGGCATCCTGACCGATGCCTTCGGGTTCTGTCTTGACAATGCACTTAGTGACCTCGTTGCCTTAGATAGATGATCCGTTGACCTCAAACGTAAAGCAAACACAAACTGCTGTAATACGAAGGCATGTGCCAAAATCCCGCGATTCAACCTTCTTGCGCTCCAGAATTATGACTAATAATGTGTATATAGGTATGTGCTTCGTGATCCGGTGACCTAGTTATGACCTGCTTTGTCCTGAACATCATAGTGCTTCGAGTACCACCTATAATATGAATAGAAGTAGGTAGAATTTGATTCCAACCCCTCGGACTCTGGATGTATCGGACGGATAAACACGCGGAAAAACAAACAGACAAACAGACAGACAGAGAAATAAATAAACAGGACCAACAGCAATACTCACACCGGCTTTTGCCGGCGTGAGTAATACAATACATGTAAACAATGGCCCTGGATATTCCACCTTACCTCGGACGAGTTTCCTTGTGCAAAAGCAATCCTCTTGCACAAAGGCCGTACCCACAGGGCACTGGAATATTTCTTCATGTCCATTTATGTAATGCTGGACGAATGCGATGTCGTTCCCAGGTATTTCTTCCAAATAACACACTGAAAACAAAGACATGTTCATAGAATGAAGCCGAGTCACGTGCACACACCATGAATACACGAGTAGGGTAGATACGGATGTAACCCATCTGTGACCAAATTTTGGCAAGAAATCAAAATTTGTCCTAACTGAATGTCCATTTGCAGGGCAAGAAAATACTATTTTTGAAAGTTTACCACTGGAATGACTGGCTTGGTTAACCGAGCTAGTCATTCCAGTGGTAAATATTCAAAAATAGTATTTTCTTGACCTACACATGGATTTTCCTCAAGACCATTGTAAAGGCCGTGTACGGCCGACTTTGACATGAAACAGTTAATGGGATGTCACACGTTTGCTATAGGACATTTCTTAAGCAGTAGATCATGTTTGCGGTTTCTCACAAACATCTCAAATATAATCACTTATATAAGGCATAAGATTTATTCTGTTGAATGCCTTGAAACTGATTTGATTAGCTCCCAGTTAGACTAGTTTCAAAACAGCTTATTTGCACGATTATTGTGCAGTTGAGCTACTTCAAGGTTCAAAGACTAATAAAAACACGCGAAAATCAAAACAAAGTTTCTATTTTGCTACTAATAAAACATGATGAGATAACTGCATCGTATGTTAAAATTCAAAATAGTTTTTTTGAGTTAGGACTTGCGAATACAACGGGACGGGAATTCTTATTCTCTGACCCCTTCGGGAAACATGACCTTAAATAATTCCTTGATCCATCTCTGTAGTGTGTACTGTGTTCATGCGCCTCGGCTTGGTCGATTGCATGGATATTAAATTGGCAGTGGATATGGGAGGGTGTTCGGCGTCCACCGACTGGGGTCCAGTGTCGCTCACATGAGAAAACTGAAATTTATATGCTTGAGATCAGATAAAAACTGCATATAAAAGTCAAGAGTATGAACCTTAATGTGTCATGTAGATTGTGTTTGTTGTTCAGGTATGTACACACAATACCATACACCGCATGCACCATTGCAGGCAGACATGCAGACAGACAGACTGACAGGCGCGTACGCACGATCGCTCACATGGACTAACCTGGTTCAGTCTCATCTACACTGTCATACGGACAGGTATCATTGCAGCCCAGTCCCCCGGCCTGACAAACTCCTTTGAGAAAGGCCGTACCTGCAGGACAACAGAGCAAGGACTCGGAGACACCAGCTCTGCATTTCCAATACATCCTGCAGTTACCAACGATACCGTATCTCTCCACTCCGGCACTGAAACACGGATCTAACAAAAAAACCCAGAGTTTAATGCGTTGACCCCGTACGACCAAATGCGACAGATCGTTTATAATGCATGTAAGAAATAGTATATTGAATATTTGAAACCACTGGAGGACTCAAGTGTATCAATCAATCATATGACGTCATAATCGACTACGTGGCGTGTAGGATGACGTCATAATCAATTACGTCAAGAATGACGTAGAAAGTTCGTTTACGAATGCTTAATTGATGACGGACAAAGCGTTGTTCTACAAATTGTATGTCTTTAGTATTTAATAAACATGCTGTTGAATATTTTGAAACTGATTTAAATGGCCGCTGTTGCTGCAATAACAGTTTCAAAATATTCTACATCTTATCTGTATAGTTTTCTGGAGATTGATAGTCGGGGAGTCCAGGGATCTATCGATCCAAGCATGAACAAAGCCTGGGTGTGGCTTATCTAGAGATGGGCGGGGCATAGCTAAAACTGGATTCCTCCATTCGACTGGAAACTGCCATCCATGACATAGCATGTTAAGCACACATATAGGTGGTTTTAAATGATAAGTATTTTAAACTAGTTGATGTATTATTAGTTCTGAAATACTCAACATAAGCCTATAACTCATTTGTATAGTGTTATGTTGAAATAGATGAATACAATCTGTCACTCAAGTATCTGACGTCACAATCAAAATGACATAATACCATGGAAATAGTCTGGCATGCACATGTCTGAATTGTATGTCTTTGGTTAATTTACATTTTAGTAAACATTATGTTTAATATTTTGAATCTAATTTTACCTGTAAAAGCCAACAACAGAAGACGAAGTTAGAAAAGCTTTAACATATCTAAACGAATGCGGATCTGACGGCATTAATAACGACTCCCTGAAATATGCAAATAATACCATCTCAACACAAATCGCACACCTCATCGACTCTGCCTTTGAACACCAGCTCCCTATGGATGCTGTGTGAGAAGGTACACTCATCACACATCCAAGGCCTCAGAATCTACGTGGACCTCTATCCAATGTGATACCAATAATGGTGCTTTTGAACAGCATCCGAGGGATTCTATCACATGTGACATTATCTCGCATCAGAGATACGATTGACAAATGTACCGGAAACTGGCAGAGTGGCCGTAGCTGCATTGGCATAGTCTGGGCACAATGAATGTCAGACATGACTATTATTACTACCAAAGAAGTGGGAGTGCTACAGGATGGGAATTGACATATTACGTGCATGTGATAGAATCAAGAGACCATAAATGACTTCAATTTCTCCATCCAGCTGGTTGCGATGATGACGACCTATGCCTGGTGAGACTCTTATTGCCAAACACAAAACTAAATGTTCACGCCAAATCAATGCTTTCTGCACAGTTTCACACACCAATAGGATCACTACGCGGTGATGGTTTATCAGCAGTGCTCTTCATTTTCTACGTCGCCGCAGCTCTATTATCTGTTCAAGAACACTACACAAAACAAAGCCTCCAATCTCAACGATAGGTAAAAGTTCCCCCTAACAACCTACTTCCACGAGCTGCAGAACAGTTCAACGCTGCAAACCTCATCATGAATGAAGCTAAAACATAGTTCGCTCACATATACCTATCCGAGACCACAGAGATGAATGATGACGCCAACACACGACACCCCCATCATGACATTCAGAAGTGGAGGAAGAGCAGATTCTGAAGTGTTCTCCATTGCATGTCTACCGCCATTACAACTCGCTGTTTAATGTGAAATATCACCTTCCAGGCCTTTTGGAAGTTGTGGATTCGTGGCTCTAAAATGTCCATGAAAGTCAAGATTCAACTCTATGATGCTACATATGTTTCCATAATGCTATGCAATTGCAACAGTTGGGCAGCTTAAAAACCCCATCTTGAACAAACTAGATCCATGTCACCGCAAACATCCCCAAGCCATTACAAATCGTCGCTGGCCACAGAGTCTAATAACAAATGCAGCACTCTACAAACTGAGACACTATCTGTGATGATAGCCCAATAGCAATGGTCGATGTTCTGCAGTGGTAGGACCTTACAACATCAACTTTACAATCAGACCTTGAAGAACGTAATATAGGACAACTAAAGACGAGAAAGAATAAAAAGGATCTTCGGACTTGTGCAGTAGATAAGACAGCATGGAGAAAGTTGAAAAAATGATTGCAGATTATACTTCTTTAGCTGCGTTCACAGCCACTTATCATCATTGAAAATTTAGATTCTGAAAATCTAGCTTTCAAGGCTTCAACTTCATTCCTTGGAAACAACTGGTCGTTGGGGCAGCTAGAAATCGGTCCCTTTATGACCAACCCACTATGATCATTTGAAAATATTTACTAAACAGATTACCCAAGAAAATTTGTATTTGGCTAAAAATATGGTAAATATTTACCAAATACCATGTCGGTCCCTGCTTAAGGACACTTAATCCACCCTCACCCTACCCCACGCCTCCCCACTCACACATGTACATATGCACACATGCATGCACAATTGGCGAATGCACATGCGCATGCACACACACGCAAGCTGGTACGGATGCACGCACGCACGCTGTCCTGTATAATGCAGGTGTGATTGTAATCTTTGTGTCTCCTCTACTCACCTTCTGCACAACCAGCCGCTCGTGGGTAGTTACAGATAAGTTTATCCTGATCCCAATGCAAGCCAAGACTACAGTTCATCACAAACACGTCTGTAATAACGTTTAGCGTCTTAACACACTGCACAAATTTTGAGCAATCACCGGGATACACTGTATAGCCCACTCCATGAAGCCAGCGACACCCGGTACAGAGACTTGGACCAACTGACGGTTCGACTGAAGAAGATAATAGTTATATATTAATATAATACAAGAAATGTTGCATTCCAGTCATTTTGCAAGTTATGGCTCCATGGCTGTAAAACCACATGAAAATCCGAATGCAACTATATGATGCTACACAGTGCTATACAATTCACCTTTCCAGAGTACCTACCCATTCTATGACGTCAGAATGAACTGCGTGATGTGTACAATGACATCATAATGAATGACGTCGATAAGTACGTTACGAACGCATATTTGAAGACGGTCTATGCGTTGTTGTACAAATTGTTTGCTTTTACTATTTAATAAATATTCTGTTGAATATTTTGAAACTAATTTGACTGGGCGCTGTTGCTGCCATAGGCTGAAATAAAATATTCAACTGCTTCCCCGTATAGTTTTCAGGAAATTGATAGCTAGGGCATTTGGGGATCGATCAATCCCAACACGGCGAGGTGTGAGTGTAGCTTAGCTAGTGATTGGCGGGGCATAGCTAAACATGGAAAGGTCCATTGTAAAAAGCTGGACAGCTCTAAACACCTTTTGAACAAACGTGATGAATTTCAGCCAATCATTACAAATCATCACTCAATATCAAATGCAAGACTCTACAAACTGTGTAATGCAGACCCACTGTCAACAGTGGGGAGTGGGTGGGGTGGGGAGGGGGTGTAGCACAAGCATAATGTTCGAACATGTTCTTCGAATGCCAGAAATCGCGCCAGCGGTATGTGCTAACATGTATCAGGCACGCAAGGGAACCGCAACATCAACTTGCTATGTGATTTCCAATCACACCATAGAGAACGTAATCTATGATCATGAAAGACGACAAAGAACCTAAAGAAGCTGGCAATACTTATGGCAGTCTACTCATTCTTAGTGGTCATGTGTCCGTCTGTCATATTGTAGGGATAATGGTTACAAGTTTGTTGCACCAAATGCGCATGGTCTGAGCAATCCGGTTGTGGTGAAACAACTGCGTTATCTACCTGACACAGGCCTCGGATTCGACTATCCATTTCATAGAATGTGTTGTATCCACAGTAACTATGCTTGATCTCTATAACCATACTGATCGTCGAGCAACTGCTCAGGGAGAACGTGTCATCTAGGGGCAGTCACTGATGGCAGAAACCCTCAGGATCAAGGCAGCTGCCAATTTCGTTGACTATGTTATTATGCGTCTTGTCACATTCCTGAGATACTTTACTTGGGAAGATATCCATGGTGCTTCCATTAGAGCAGGGATTTACAGTACGAATAGAAGTTTGACCATGGGAAGTATAATGACATCGAGAAACTTGAACATTGGCGAGCATGGAATAGACATGAGGACTGTGTGTATTTTGACTTCGTCATGATAGAAGAAGTTTTATAGAGGAATCAAGTCTCCCTGGTAATCATAAGACGTTATAATACAGCACATGTAGCTTGACGTCATACTCAATTACGTCTTGAATGACGTGATTAAGTCCATCAGAAGTAGTAGTAGTAGTAGTAGTAGTAGTAGTAGTAGTAGTAGTAGTAGTAGTAGTAGTAGTGGTAGTGGTAGCAGTAGTAGTAGTAGTAGTATTAGTAGTAGTAGTAGTAGTAGTAGTAGTAGTAGTAGTAGTAGTCGTAGTTGTAGTAGTAGTAGTAGTACACTGACAACTCTGACAAATGTGCTAAATTTTATTTTTAGATCTGAAATTAATCTGAATTGATCCTTTAACATTTTTTGAGTGGTTCCTTAATATGTAAAAACACTTATTTCAAATGCTAACAATGTAAGGTTACTACCAAGGTTGTTATGGCATCATTAGTAAGTACCAACGCAAGTATTAATATAGTGCATATGACCTATGCCACCCTAAACAGTGGCATTATATGTCAAATTATTTTGTCAATTAGAATTTAATACAATTTATCCATTTGATCACTGAATTTCCAGAATCTTAATTTGTTGTAGTAGTAGTAGTAGTAGTAGTAGTAGTAGTAGTAGTAGTAGTAGTAGTCGTAGTAGTAGTCGGTGGTAGTACTAGTGGTAGGCAGCACTAGAAAAGCTGTAGAATATTTTGAAACTTATTCAGCAGGCAGCTGTTGCGGCCATTGGTAGCAACATCCGCCAGTCGAAGTAGTTTCGAAATATTGTAAGGAATATTTATGAAATTCTATTTGATTTCCTCTATTTGAGCCTTTCAGGAACAATAATTGACAATTTGTCAGGCCACGAAAAGTACACGTTCCTGAGGTCCGGGGTAACCACTTTTTACTGCATGGCAACCACATTTCAATACACTGGTTGCCCTGGGGGACAACATGGATAATGTGTTATTTTCAAGGCTTGTACTCATAGTGAGTATTTATTTAATTTATTGTTAACCCTTTAACACTCAAATTTGTTCAAGAAAATTTAAATTTTCTCATGGACAATTTCCATTTGCAGTCCAAGAAAATACATTTTTGAAAAAATACCACTAGAAGGACTGGCTCGATTATCGAACCAGTCATTCCAGTGGTAAATTAAAAAAAATAGTCTTCTCTTCGTTTGCAAATGGACATTTCTGACCACTGCAGAAGGCATTTTGGCTGGTATGAGGGGTCAATGGTTAATATAATGGTTTGACTTGGTATTTCCAAGGATTTTACAGTCTGTATAGCTTAATAACAATACATATTTTCAATAGAATTTTCAGAAAGGGGCAACCTAGAAATACATTCGGGCAACCTAATTTAAATGGCAACACTTGACCCTGGGGACAACACAATATTTTTCTAATTTTTTAGTCCTGTTTGTATGACACTAACATAACGTACACACCTCTGTCACATCTTAAGCCAATATACCCAGGATCGCAGCCATTGAGACACGCCCCGTCGGTTCTTTGGCATGTGTCCTTGTTTCTACAGTGACCGCAGAACGATGCACAATTCAGACCATATGTACCAGCTGGACATATACCTGTAACATTATATGGAATAATTCTTTAGTTATTTGTTAGAATAGAAATATCAAAACTTTGCTAACACTTGTTAAACAGATATATATGTAGCTCAAAAACATTTTGTGCAGGCAGGGCTGAACTTAAGGCCGGGATTTGCACAGGCCCCCGCCCCCACCCCCAAAAACATTTCCAGGTCCCCCAAAAGTGACACAGAAATTCCTTTTCGTCTTAATTTTCGGGGATCCCTGCTACACCAAGCTACACGGATTGACGGCACACTTATAACACAGCTCATAAACAAGTCAACATATGTAGAAAAATGTTCTGTTGAATATTTTTAATATAATTGGATTAGAAGACATTTTTGCCTTGCTGCCAATATGTTCAAAATACTAAACAGTATTTTCTTATTTTGTATTTGGAACATGTTAAGCGACTTCTATAGGCTGCACTGTATAAGACTGATGTGGTAAAAATTGCACAGCCCCCTAATCATAATATCACACACACACACACCCCCCCCCCCCCACCCACCCCCCCCCCCCCACACACACAGCATTGTGGTTGAAATTGGATTCTAGCTTTCTCGCGATCCTAACGGCAGAACCGAGATACCGCCCACCCCCACCACACATCCGTAATAAATTCAGAAACTTTGCACAGGGCCCTCTGAGTCCTATGATTGGCCCTGTGTGTAGGCTTTAGTTTTCCCATGTGTGAACCGGAAGACCAGATCAGATTAACCTCCTATCTATGGATATCTCAGAAACTACGGATCCGACATGGCTTCCATGTTACCACAATAAGAATATGTGGTCCTGAACTAGGATTCCACGAATGATATGAAAATCCGGATTTTCTAGAAATGTGATCAAAACGGGAGAACGATCGTCTACAATCTCCTTTTGTTTCTGAAGGGATAGTGTACTCCTATCGTGTCAGTGAGTACTTACTGACACAGTTCGGACCAGTATAGCCGAGTTGACATCCATTAGGACATCGGCCGGTTTCTTGGTCGCACTGTTCGCCGCGTCTGCATCGACCACATGTCTGGACGCATCCTGGCCCGTATCTACCATTGGGACATTGAGCTTTGAAGACAGAACAGAAAGCGGTGTATTACATAACTTTAGAGAGGCAGACAAAATGGTCCTTTCCAGAGTAATCACCCATCATATGACGTCATAATGAACTGCGTGATGTGTGCAATGACATCATAATGAATGACGTCATGAATGAGGTCGATAAGTACGTCACGAACGCATATTTGAAGACGGTCTATGGGCTGTTGTACAAATTGTTTGCTTTTACTATTTAATAAATATTCTGTTGAATATTTTGAAACTAATTTGACTGGGCGCTGTTGCTGCCTATGGCAGCAACAGCGCCCAGTCTAATTAGTTGCAAAATATTCAACAGCTTCCCTGTATAGTTTTCAGGAAATTGATAGCTAGGGAACTCGGGGATCGATCAATCCAAACACGGCGAGGTGTAGGTGGAGATTAGCTAGTGATGGGCGGGGCATGGCTAAAAATGGAAAGGTCCATTGACTTAGATACTCTTTTGACAGCTACCCATCCAGTAAGACCACCTGTATAATCAAATGTCATCTTTGAGAGAAGTGAACAACCTAGCCTGAAAATGGACATTCAATAAGAAATAAAATTATTTTTTAAAACAAATTTCGTCATTTAAGGGTTAATTATATATACGAGTCTCTAATTCATCTTCGCACCTAAAATTATAATATTTTATACGGAATAAAATCAATGTATTTCAAGATATATTTCGTTTCATTATATTGAGGTACGCAATATAAACCTACAAATGTATGCAATTTAGTATTTTATTTACAAGCACTCAGGTGTGAATATGTGCCATTAAGTTGTAAATTGGTATTTATAATTCAACTTTTCTGACCCAAAGCGTTAAGGGATGGCTTGGTCGATCGCTTCTAAATAGGGCATATCGTGTCCGTTTTCCCGTCATAGACGGGTCTGACAGGAAATCAATGGAGGCGAGCTGGATTGATTACATCCCAGAAGATAGAGAGGAGCCCAACCGAGTTGAAAGTTGGTATCAACTTTATCTCACCAGTTTAGTAAGACCGCAGTTTGGAACAAGATTTAGTTAGTTTCAAATGTGATCGTCCTCTGTACGTATACTCTGTACGTGTAAGCATACGGCTGTTCATTTTTTTTGTTTGTTGGTCTATTTATTTGTTTGTTTGTGTATTTGTTTGAACTTGTTTGTTTCTTTGAACTTGTTTGTTTGCTTCCTTATTGGTTTGGGTGTGTATTGCGTTGTTTACTTGTTTGTTTATTTGTTTGTTTGTTGTGTTTTGTTTGTTTGTATTTGTATCTTGTCTGAGCTTACTGTTTGTTTGTTTGTTTGTTTATTGGTGTGTTTGCTTATGTGTTTCATTCCATCTTGTTTGTGTGTTTACTTATTTATTGGTTTATTTTTGTTTGCTTATTTGAACTTATTTGTTAATGTATTTGTGTGTTTGTGTGTTTGTTTACTGGATTGTTTGTTTGTTTATTGGGTTATTTGTTTGTTTGCTTTGCTTTGTTTGGTTTGTTTGCTTGTCTGTTTGTGTTTGTATGTGTATACATATGAGTGCACACATGTGTGTACGCGTTTGCATGTCTATGCATGCGTGACAGAAACTTACTATCATCACACCGCAGTCCAGTGAATGGCCGAATACAGCCCTGTGCACAGGTACCATCTATTGCATTGCATGCACCATTACGACAGTTGGGACTACACGGCAAGGAACAGTCCTGTCCCCAAGTATGACCAGAACATACTGAATAATAATAATAATAATAATAATAATTTTGGAAACTTAGAAGGGTTGTATATTAGTGTAGTAATCTATTTACATGCCATGATTAAACAGCGAATATAATTAAAAGTGACATATTTCTGGAGTGGAGGGAACCACGAACCATGACCACAATGGCTCCAGACCATCTTCCAAATCACAATGGATTTTCAGATCTAGGCCGCTTAGAACGAAGACCATAAGAACGTAAACTGGGTTGACAAGATCAGTATTTACTATAGTTTATTTATATACAATTCAATTGTAATATAAAATTGTATTCCAAATTGACCAATCACACCTTAACTTGCCATTCCTGATTTTAATTTGCAATCAATATTATTAAGTCAAATGGTATGGCCTGTTTAGCTAAGTCCTAACTTTGGTGTGTGAATTAATTCAATCAAATTATCTAATTATCTCGAATTTAGGAAGATGTAGCACATGGTCTGCTATTTTGAAAGTAGTTTGCCAGGATACTTCAACCGAATATTTCTTCCATTGTAAATTAACCCTTCTGTCACATATTTTAAATATACGGCCCTATTTTGCACGGTAAAATTATAGTGAACCAATAGAATGTATTTGCCTACCAGTATTGCATGACGGTCCTTTCCACCCTGGTTCACATCCTTGAGAACATGTCCCATCTTGACTGTTACACTCTCCATTACGACAGTTACCATTGCACTGAGATGAGCATCCTTGACCCCATGTTCCAGCCGGACACACTTAAGAAAGACAAAACACCAAGTTATCAATTCTTTCCATAGCCAATAGATGAATCCAATATTCCGCTGACGTAAATGACGTAAAGATCAATTGACCTTTCCATTTTTAACTATGCCCCGCCCATCACTAGCTAATCTCCACCCACACAATTTGTACAACAACGCATACCCCGTCTTCAAACATGCGTTCGTGACGTACTTATCGACGTCATTCATTATGATATCATTCTACACATCACGTGGTTGATTATGGTGTCATATGATTGGTGGGTACTCTGGAAAGGTGAATTAAGCCACATGTTGGCTGGAGTCATAATCAAAATATGTAGTGAATGACGAAGCTACGTCCGTCATGAACGCTTAATAGCTAGTCAAGTGTGCAAATTGCATGTCTTTCCAATTTAATGAGCATTCTGTTTAACATTTTTAACCTAATTTTACAGGGTGCTGTTGCTGCCAGTTACCTTGATTTGAGGATTCTGCAAATTCAGGTTTCGATCGATCGCAACACGGACACAAATCTGGGCGAAGGTAAGCTGGACTTGGGCGGGCATAACTAAAAGTAGATTCATCCATTGTGAAGATGTTACAAGAAAGTATCTGCTCAGTATAAATTTGAGGAGACGGGATATCCATTAAAGGGCTGCTAATCTCATCTCAAATGTTATATTGCACCGATAGATTATGGTTTATAGATTCCATATAATTCATATCGTGTCACATTCCCTGATCTGTATCACGATTATCTGCTTTGTAATACTGCGTAAATATTGAACAGTGACCGCCATCATTTTGTCTCCTCGAGCGAGTGTGATGATGTCATCTGGAGTGGTAATACATTACATTCTCTATTATGTAATGCTCACCCAATTGCCAGCAACAAATTAGTTTCAAAATATGCAACAGCTTACATGTATGTTTGCCTTCATGCCACATTGCTAAACTATAGCTTGCATCTCTATGGCTAAGCGTGTACACATAAGCAGACACATTAGGTTTTATCTGATTGGTTGAAAAGTAAATCATTACAGCCACCATAGGCTGTAGGAATGTATCAACATTGAGCTACTAAAGCTTTGATATCTTTCGTTATCGGCATTATGAAAAGCTAAAATGTCACGGATGGATTATGGGTGGCAAATTCTACCACATGAAAGGTTTTTATAAGATAAGGTAAGATTCCTTTAATATATTATCTACGTTCAAGGAAATCTCACCTGACATTATGCGATCCATTCAGGTGATATGATACACCACACATAGCCTGTTATTCAGAATTGAAAGGTGCATATTCACAGCAGAATGCTTGAAAATAAGATTATTTGAATTGTACAGTTTCTGAGGGTTAAACAGTGCGCCTATATTTAATGAAACGAAATAAATCTTAGCATATGATGATTTCATTACCCATAAATTAATATAATATTTTTAAATTGTCAAATTGAATTAGAGACACGAGTCCCTAATTCAACTATACATTAAAATATTATAATAATTTGTTCGGAAGGAAATCATCACATGTTAGGATTTATTTCGTTTCATTAAATTGAGGTACACAAACTAAGCTTCTAAAAGTATACAATTGAAACAATCTTATTTTCAAGCATTCTGCTGTGAATATGCACCATTTATAACTACTTACAGTGCATTTCCCCAATTTATAACGGCTGACATGATTTGCCTTTCAACCAATCAGAAAATCGCTACTATGTCTGCCTCTGTATATATACCCTCCCTGTAATCTATATTTTGACAGTGATCATGTAGCGGACGAGCAATTGGTGAAAACACAGGCAATCTCCTTCACTCCTCGTTGCCTCTCTAGACACCTGAGTATAAATGGGCACCAGTGTAAGATCTGGCGAAGTTACCAATAATAGACTGAAATATAGTCCAGCCTAGATATGGTGTGACTGGGACGTGGAATCAGGGAATCGATAGACGCCAAACAAACCAATAACTACTTTCATATTTTGACAGGGTGCTGTAAAAGCAACAATACACTTGTTGAATATTTTGAAATTAAGTTGACTGATAGCTGTTGCTGCTGTGTGTATAGGTATAGCTCAGACCGTATAGTCTGCTTCCACCTGCGTGCTCAGGCAATTTACTTTTTTAAATCAACGTGAAGCTATTACATAATAAAGAAGGTGATGTATTGGCACTTACATGGCATCACACACTGTCACGTGACGAGATAAAATACAATGTTAAAAGTAAATAATGGACATTTCCAGAGTATTGACGTCATATGACATCATAATCAGCTAATCGGCATGTAGGATGACGTCATCGTCATTACGGCATAAATGATTCTATGTGCCCCGTTCTTAACTCTTAATAGTCCAACACATTGTAGGAATTGCATGTCTCTACTATTTAATAAACATTCTGTTGACTATTTTGAAACTAACTTGACTTGGCGCTGTTGCTGCCATAGGCAGCAACAGCACCCAGTTAAATTAGTTTCAAAATATTTAACAGCTTATATGTACAGTTTTATGGAAATTGATAGTCAGAGAGTTCAGGGATCGATCGATCCCAACACGAGCGAGGCGTGGGAGGAGCTTAGCTAGAGGAGAGCAGGGCTTAGCCAAAACTGGGAAGGTCCATTGTGATACAGATAAAAGAATCCTCGGGGAGGTGATCGATATAGAAGCTATATATACCATAATCTGTCGGTTCAGTAAAAATTTGAAATGCGAATAGTATCCATTTAATATCACACTGGCTGATACAATAGCTATGATAAAACATTTATTAAAGCCGCATATTCACAGCGAAATGACTTAAATTGTATACTTTTAGAGGCTTAGTCTGTGGGCCGGGACGTAATGAAACAGATTACATCTTAATATATGATGACTTCCTTACGTGTAAATTAATGTAATATTTTAAGTTGTGAAAATTGAATTAGGGACTCGTGCCTCTATTTCAATTACACACCTTAAAAACCTTATTAATTTATATGGAATGAAATCATCATATGCTAAGATTAATTTCGTTTCATTACATCTGGGAACACAATTTAAGCCTATAAAACATACAATTTTAACAATTTTATTTTCAAGCATTCTGCCGTGAATATGCATCTTTAATAAGGAATACAAAATAGTTTACACGTTGCTGCTGAATAGGCTGATGAAAGCAAAGATCCATACAAAACCTGCTCAATACCGTTTGGCTGGACGATATCAATAGAGTTCCCTGAAATACATCAGCATTGAATCTGCCCTAAACTTACATTAAAAACGTAAAACGTGTTGACATACCTTGATTACACTTGCTACCCATGTAACCACTGGCACAGCCATTAAGACAAACACCATCAGAATTCCGACATGGTACCCCATCTCTGCACCGACCGCAGACAGATTCACATCTTACGCCATATCTTCCATCTTGACAATCTAGGATAAGGGAGATTGTATTTTAATCGTACAATGTTATTTTGAATGTGCATGAACTTGGGATTCGTTGAATGACATACGATCAGGGATTGATGAATATTTATATGCATTCCATTAAAAGCTGTTTCCATTTATACAAACAATTGATTGTTAGTTATTAACCCTTTGTACACTGAATACCGTGAATCTCAGTTTCAAGTTAACTGTACTGGTAGGCCCTACGCTGTTGATTATTTTGAAATTCATTTGCCTGGGAAGTGTTGCTGCCATAGTCAACAGAATATTAATAAAATTGTAAATGAGTTTTCAGATTCTGGATTTCGGGCTGAAATAGTTAATAATATTAAACTTTTAATGGCTGAATTTATTGATGAATATCCAAACATTGGCTTATTGAATGTTCATTTAGAGGCCAAGAGAAGGCTATGTTTGACAATTTACCACTGGAATGAGTGCAAGTCATTTACTGGCAATTTTTCTAAAATTCTCTTCTCTTAGCCTGAAAGCGGACATTCCACAAGACCAATTCAAAGCCCTGTTTTGGAATATTCCAGAAACGCAGAAGACACCCGGCTGCCTAACCCGGGCTCTGCAGTGGTCTTTAGGCATACCCATTTGCAGGCAATGGGAAGACTATTTTTAAACAAATTATCACAGAGATGACTGGCTCGGTTACCGAATTCCAGTGGTAAATGTTCAGACAATTATCTTGGCCCGTATAGGGTTAAACATTGAACGGTTTAAATAATGAAAACAATGATATTTGATCCTTAAATTTTCAAAACACATACCATCACATCTGTTTCCCGTGTATCCATCTGCACACCCAGAGGTGCAGACGCCATCAGGTTGCCTACACGCTACACCAGCTCTGCATTGTCCGCAGTTGGTACACGGCTGCCCATATTGACCAGATGGACACTGGGCTGTAAAATACATAATTATCTGAAGAAGGCATTCGTCTACGCTATAAAGTTTTATAGTGAGAAAAATGTGGCATATTCTAAACCGTATGACAAAATGGAAAATGGCGGAATAGAATCGCATGATCCATAGTCCAAGGGATGAATGGACTTTTAGCTATTCCCCACCCATTTCTAGCCAAGCTTCGCTAACGCTTTGCCCGTGTTGAGATCAATCGAACCATGAATTCCCAGAATCACAATATCATGGTAACCAGTGGTTGAATATTTTGAAACTAATTTGACTGAGTGCTGTTGCTGCCTGTGGCAGCAACAGCACCCAGTCAACCTAGTTTCAAAAGTTTCTACAATAATGTTTATTAAATAGTAACTCCATCAAATCCATACAATTTGTGTGTGTGTGTGTGTTTGTTTGTTTGTGTGTGTGTGTGTGTGTGTGTGTGTGTGCGTGCGTGCGTGCGTGCGTGCGTGCGTGCGTGCGTGCGTGCGTGCGTGCGTGCGTGCGTGCGTGCGCGCGTCTGTGTGTGTGTGTGTGTCTGTTTATCTGAGATATTGCGGGAATCCTATGAGATAGAATCACTAGAAAGACTTTTTTGGCGTCAATAGGTGAAAGATTGAGGTCACGGGGTCACTTAGTGCATAGCGAAATACACATTTTACCGATAAAGCTGGAACACAATTAAGTAAGTAGCATGACCAAATAAATCTGCAAATACATGATATTATGAGTGGCTAGAAAAGGCTTTAGGTTGGGGTCAAGCGTAAAAATATTGAGGTCACAGGGTCACTTAGTGCAACCCGAAATACACATTTTAGCCATAAATCAGGAAATCAACAGATTGGCACATACATTGATATTATGAGTGGAGAGTACATTTTTTGAGTCAAAAGGTCATAAATCGAGCTCATTGGGCCACTTAGTGCATCCAGAAATACACATTTTAAGCCATAAATCAGGAAATCAAGCAGGTAGAATGAGTAAATAATTAATATTATGAGTGGCTAGAAAATGTTTTAGCTTGGTGTCAAATGGTGAAAAATCGAGGTCACTGGGCAACTTAGTGCATTGTCAAGACGGAAAGGTGTGAGTTAGCATCTCCATCGAGCGCATTCGAGTTCATTTTGCATTTCTTTTTTAACACATGAGCTATTATTTTGGCGATTCTGGTAAATAACATGCATTCGCACAAACGCCATGCATATTCAACGAGATTATTCCAAATTTTAAAATGATTGCATACCTCTGTTTTCATGCTAAATATGCAGAATGTATACAAGTATTTGACTCATTTTGGAATACGTAGGACACAAAGTATAACCATAGCATTTTTCGTGGATGTTTTGAGAATTAATAAGTATGCCTGTGTACCTGTCATATAATTATATGTAGTGCGTGTGCGTGCTGGCAAGCTCATGTGTGTGGTTGTGCGTGTCCGTACGTGTGTGTGTGTCCGTCACTAATTCCCCAACCATCCAAACTTACTATCGCCACATCGTGGTCCAGAGAAAGGATCAATGCACCCTCCCGTACACCTCCCATCTACATTGTCACAGACACCATCACGGCAGTTAGGACTGCAGGGTAAAGTACATCCCTGACCCCACGTTTGACTAGAACAGGCTGCATATAAGAACATATTAATCAATATAGTAGTTGGCAGCAGGGCATTTGTCGCCGGACCCAGATCTTGACCAGCCAGCCCCCCACCACCAAATTTAGTCTATCAAAACAAAATTTTGAATGAATAATTTGTTTATGCAGCTTCTCATTTTGCAAACGAAAATAGGTGTCTGGATATGAATGAAACTTTGTGAAGGTATTACCGACTAGTATTCTGTATTTTCATCTAGATTCTCTCAGATGACATCTCATGCGTATGCAGACCTAAGGTTAATGTGGACTCGTTGGCCGTGTTCTCACTAGAGACAATCAGTATGGCGTTATTCCGGATTAAAGGTGCATATTCACATCAGAATGATTGAAAACAAAATTCTTAAAATTGTATACTTTTAGAGGATTAGAGTGTGTGGCTAGATGTAATGAAACGAATTAAATCTTAACATATAATGATTTCATTATGTATAAACTGATTTAATTTGTTAAATTGAATTAGAGACGCGTGCCTCAATTTCAACCTCTATTTGAACGTTACAATTAATAATTATATTAATTTATACGTAATGAATTCATAATTTGTTAAGATTTAATTCGTTTCATTATATTGAGATTTACAATTTAAGCTTCTAAATGGAAAGAATTTAAATAATTGTATGTTAGAGCATTCTGGTGTGAATATACACCTTTAAGTCTCTAGTTGGAACACGGCCTGAATCTGCTCGTAAATTATTCTATTTTTAGCTTTTTAATCTCATTCTTTGTTCACTCAGTTTTTATATTATAGCCTGTTACATATATTTTTCTATCTGACACTGTAAATCAGACGCAATAGAGCGACCTGTTTTGTCACGCATCTGTCGGACGTCATAATCAGAGACACCACATGTTAGCTGAAGTTACAATCAAAATTCTCAACACAGTTCCGTCACGAAAATCGAAATACACGTCACATAAAGTGTATGAATTGTATGTCTTGATTTACGCATTAATGGACATTCTGTTGAATATTTTGAAACTATTTTGATTGGGAGTTGTTGCTACCATAGGTAACATATAAAACAACTTAGCTGTACCATTACCTTAAGAGTTAGACTGTGTTCTCACCAGAGAGTTAATCAGGAGTAACGCCATACTTCAATATGGCATTATTCCGGATTAGGTCTCGAGCGAGAACACGGATTTAGATTCTGAAATTCAAGTTTCAATGTTTCAAATCGATTACAAGTGGGTGGAACTTATCTAGAAATGGGCGGGTAATAGATTGAGTTATTTGTGTACCTGAATCACAAGTTCGTCCTTGCCAACCTGGCTCACATCCTTGAGAACATGTCCCATCTTCAATGCTACACTCCCCGTTGCGACAGTTGGCACTGCACTGAGAAGCACAGCCTGGACCCCATGTACCAGCCGGACATTCTAGTAAACGGAGAATGCAAAGAAACATGTTTATCACAGATTCAGATTCAGATTATTTATTGGCACAAACTCGTTTAGATGAAAATATAGCCAAACATGAAGGTTACACAGACATTATACAGATCACAAGGCACGCAGTACGAATAGTTGTGATACAAAAAGAAAATACTAATATATTAAACAATTAAATAATTATATGTAGTCTGCCGTTTAATTGACAGAGTAATATATTATGCTAAGACATTTGTTACTGGAGGACCGAAGCTTAGCGTATTTTTAAAGGCATTTTGCCTTTTGATGATGCATTTTGAAACATAGTTCAATACCGCTTTACAAAACTCAGTGTTCCCCTTATTATACGACATTAAGAATAAGAAATTTTCATCTAAGCTAAAATTAGAGATATCTACAAAAATTAAATAGAGCCTGTCTTTAGATGTCATAGAATGGGCATTGAACAATGAAATATTTCTTGTCCTCAACAATTCCAACAGAGCAAAGTATGCACATTCTTTTTTCTACTGGAGTTTTTTGGGACAGTATGACTACCCACTTCTAGCTGGAGGTTATGCGCACTGACTTTAAGTTTGGCAAAATCCCTACGCCTAGAATAGTCTCCATTAACTAGTAGATAGTTTTCAAAATTGAAGTTATTGTTGAAAGTCCTGTAAGTTCAAAGTTTAGATCCCTGTTGGAATTTGCCAACAGGACATATAGCAACCCTATTTATATGAAGAAGCCAGGCCGATTTGTACCTCGTTTCCATGGCATCTTTTAGTAGTCTGGAAGACTAATTCTTATTTATGGTGGGTTGATTGGTCCAAATTTCTTGAGGGTTAAAATTTGTCCATAGATTTGTTACGTGTGTTGACCAATTTGTTTCACCTAACGTGGCGCAAAAATGCATATAGGCATGATGAACTATTGTCTCAGAGTCAATGTCACATAGCCTCATCCAGAACTTCGCTGCTAGGGACAAGAGAGGTATTATTAGGGCAGACTGCCCAAGTTCACCCTCGCAGCGGCATTCGTAGTTTTCCTGTTACCTGCTAGTATATATTTACAAAAATTGATAAGGACTTTCTCAACAATTCACGTTAATACCGATGTCTTACTTTGAAATTTTCAAATTAAATTAAAAGATGAACTGGTGTACATTTTTTTAACAAATTTGGTGGAAGATGGTGCTGTCGAAGATAGCAACATCGTCCACCAAAATTGTTGAAAAATGTACACCAGATTCTTTGCTATTCACATGGTAAAAGAGAGAATACTGACATCAGAGTGGTAAGGGTTGGCTGTAGGATGAATTTGTATCAGGAGAGATGGCTAAACAGATTTACCTTGATCACATCTGTTACCGCGATATCCAGGTGCGCAGCCATCAAGACAAACACCATCGGAATTACGACAAGGTACACCATCCCTGCACTGACCACAGACAGACTGACATCCTGCCCCGTATCTACCATCCAGACAATCTTGCAAAAAAACATCATGAATAGAGGAATTCAATCTGTCAGTCAAATATATGAAGTTATAATGTATTGCGTTACATGTAGGTTGACGACACGATCAATTATATGTCATGAATGACGTACCTAAGTCCCACATAAATGCTTAATAGTCTGTCAAGTTGTGCGAATTGTATGTCTTTACTATTTAATAACCAGTCAAGTTTACCTATGTATTTTTCCGGGAATTGCCATTCAGCCGGGGAGTTCAGGGTTTGATCGATCCCAACACGAGCAAAGCACGGCATTACTAAGGAATTAAATCTGATATAATGGCATACTTCAATCCCCATGCATATGAATTGAGGTCCTTTGAGGAGCACTATCCATTAATATATTGTCTGTGGTTGTATCAATAAGCAGACTAAACTATAAACAGAGAATCACTCGGAGAATTCCGAGGCTCGCCCAAGTGCTCTGCACGCCACGAAAATTACACGTTCCTACAGTCCGGGGGCTAACCTATTTTTACAACAGGGCAACCAAAGTTTAACACAGTGGTTGAGCTTGGGCACAACCTAGATAATTTATTTTCAGGGGCTGCATAAGTGTTCATGGTGAGTATTTATTTAGCCTGTTAATATAATCGTTGAATTGGTATTGGTACAGGATTCTGTAGGCTGTATATCTTACAACAATACATATTTTCAACAAAATTAAGTTTATAGATAGGGGGCAACCTGGAAATACAGTCGGAAACCCTAATTTAAATGGCGTACTTGCCACTAGGGTCAGCACCATATTTGTCTAATTTTCAACCCTTGCCGTTTTCGACGACCTAGTCCATTGGCCTCTTGAGTTTTGACCTGTTTCATAGCAAAATCAAGAAGCTTTTCAGGTGCTTCATGAGAAACTTTCAATGTAACGTGTTGAAGATCCTCCAGTAGAACACGAGGTATTATTGAAACACAACCTGGTCGAGGATCTTGATCTTTGCCTTCTAGCGTACTCAGAATGTCTATTGTAATAGCATCACGGCACTTCTTGACGAGATGAATACGATTGCATCCTTAAATGTGCTAAAGAGAACATACCATCACATCTGTCGCCCGTGTATCCATCTGCACAACCAGACGTACAGAAGCCATCAGATTGTCTACAGGCCACACCAGATCTACATTGTCCACAGTCAGTACACGGCGGACCATACTGACCAGCTGGACACGTGACTGTAAAAGACAAAACTATTTATGTAGGGATTCATATCGGATGCCTATCAAAATAAAGCAAGGTACTGAATTTCTTATCATTACCCTGAAGCCTAAGGAAAAATTATTAACCCTTCTTGTCTCACGACCGCCTCAAAGCGCTAAAAGATATCTATTAATCAAGACTTTTCAAGAAAATTGTACGGTAAGCAGGCTGAGAGATGACATTTTAAAGAAATTTACCAGCCCCAACCCCCACGGTCCTCCCCCAACACCACTGAACTTTACAAAAGCCGTTTTCTCTAGTCCAGCAATTGGATATTCAACAAAGTCACTACAGCTAACGGATGAATGGTTAAGAAAATTTGTATTTCGACAGTGACCATTTTCAGGCCAAGATAAAAGTATTTTTTTAAATTTACCACTGGAGTGACTGCCTCCATTATAGAGTGGTAAACTTTAAAAAATGGTCTTTTGGCCGGCATATGGAGATTTCTCAAGTCTAAAACCCCACTGCCCATCTACCGGTTTTTCCGCACGGATGCACTGCCGGCTAGAAAAATCGGTAGCCTCGGTGGATGAGCAGGAATTTCCGGCCCGATTTTGAGCAATTAGGCCGGAAAATCAGTTGAAATTTTTTTGGGACAATGTCAAGGATTTGCCCAATGGACCTTTCCGGTTTTATCTATGCCCCGCCCATCTCCAGCTAAGCTCCACCCACACCTCGCTCGTGTTGGGATCGATCGATCTCTGAACACCCTGACTATCAATTTCCAAAACACAGCACATTTAAGCTGTTGAATATTTTGAAACCAATTTGACTGGGTGCTGTTGGCAGCAACAGCGCCCAGTCAAATTAGTTTCAAAATATTCAACAGCATGTTTATTAAATAGCAAACAATTACAAATACATACATTTCATACAACGTGTCGGAGTATTTGAGATTTGGTGACGGTTGATATGGAACCCTTTGTGACGTAATGACTGTGACGTCATCACACACCGCTGAGCTGATTATGACATCATACAAGGTCATATGATAGATGGATACTCTGGAAAGGTGAATTGTGGTTGATTTTTTTGTAGTACGGTTACATGTATCTAAGAACGAACTCTTCTATTTCTTAATATTTCAAATTTATGCTCTTTCAAAGTATTGTTAATCACAGTCCAGGCTAGCTGCTATACAGGAGTAACTAAAAACGAGGTCGATGAAATAAACTATTTTTGGCCAAAACGTCCCATTACCTCATAGAGAAAACATGTAGTGGTAGCGGTGGTGGTAGTAGTAGTAGTAGTAGTAGTAGTAGTAGTAGTAGTAGTAGTAGTAGTAGTAGTAGTAGTAGTAGTAGTAGTAGCAATCACAGCACCGCCACTGATGCTGCCGCCGCGCCCAAACTACCACCGCTGCCGTCACAGCCACCCAGCCACCGCCAACCCCCGTCGCTGCTACTACTACTGCTGCTGATGCTACGGCTACTACTACTACTACTACTACTACTACTACTACTACTACTACTACTACTACTACTACTACACACTACTTGAATATCACAATGATACCTGTTCACTGCAGACATTAATCTATATGTGGAGGGCAGCTATACAGATGAAGGGCAAGTATAATGATACCCTTGGATCCATAGGTAGGCGTCTAACATAATTTGTAATGAGAAAATAACATCATTTGCTAGATTGGATGAGATCTGTTAGATATATGATATGCATACTGCTGCTTGCCAAAATCACATATTAACCATACTCTGTCGATCATACAACACAATACAAATATTATTAGGCTATTTAACATTTCCGAGTACAATATACAATTTTGTTCACGTTGTGTTTAAAAATCAATATTGGACGAGGAGACGACTTTGGCATCGAGTTCAATTCAGATTTTTAAACACAACGTGGATGAATACAATAAAAATCCATTTTGTACTCGGAAATGTTAAATGATCTATTAATTATACACCTATATATTGAGATAATTAGGAAATAAACGATTCAAAGCAACATCCTCGTTGAATTTACTATTTAACAATGACGGAGTTGTAATACGTCATTATAGTATTGCGACGTCAACCTCTATGAGACTTAATTGATTGTGACATCATATACTTAAGCGGTAGATCGGTTCCTCCCATTACTCATTTAAATCTAAGGTTACCATTATCCTATCATGATACCATGCAGTGTGTACTGGTGCCCGTCTACGCGTTGTAAATATGGGATTTAAGGGGTAGCTACCTTGAAACCCACCGAGACCCTTGAGAATCTTTTGGGACTCGGACAAATATTTGCTTATGACCTTTGACCCTGTGTGCTTGACATCGCATTTCACCGTGTGTAAATATGTCATCTCATTCATGAATATTTATATACCATCTTTGTAGTATAGTTGGCAATGCGCGCCACTAAGTAACTGGTCGCATTGGACAGTCACTGATTATACACGTTTGTTTATAGAATTATGTTAGTCATCAACGGTTACACAACGATTGCATAACAACAGGCAATGCTGCGTTTAATGCGTGAGTTATGGATGATTATTTGACGAATCGCGAAACCCTGTTTTAGGCAATGGCGTGATATTATTATAGCAATAGAAAATAGCTTACCGTGAGCTGTTGCTCGATGCTGTTGCTATGGTGCAGATTCCCGTATAAATATAAATTACTTTGTACCAGTATTCTGTTTGAATTAAGTCCGTTTTAGAATGATAGCGATTTGGTCGCTATGACCAAGAACTATATAAGCGTTAAGCTAGTATGTTGCCAATACTGATGCTGTGTATCACCTGTGAAATAAGACCTCTGTCTTTAGGAAGAGTTAAGCATAAAATGCAAGATAGGCGGTTGAACGGCAAGACATGGATAGATTAGATACGAGGATGTCGTAAGGATGTTTCCTCGGTATATAACATACCAGTATCTTGCAAAGCAAAGGTATAAAGGATTATTTTGAGAATCAAACATAGTATTTGGCTGGCTGTAATAGCATGCTAAAAAAACCCAGTTCTGTTTCTGGTAAATTATTGAGATGACGAATTCTGGCAAGCGCTGATGAAATGTTAGGGGATTTCCATGAACACGTCTATTTGCACGTGACGGGTCAGGGATCAGATTACGGTGTAGCTTAATGGATGAGGACCGTTGGCACCGGTGGCTAAATATGCTTATCCATCATTACAAGGCAATCACCGTGATTCAGAATTAAAGTCATCAGCAGTGCTGTCACAACAAAATAGAATTCAAAGAATGTGGAGCTATTACTGGAATGCTTGATTGACGAGCTTGTCAAACAACAAGTGTTTTGGAAAAGCCGTCAATCTTTGTCAAATTCAAGCTGGTTGGAATTACTTTAATCTGATCGATTGGGGATGCGGGGGCGACCAATCAGATCACTGGAAATGTTGGGAATCACAGGGGAAGCCCTGTTTGACGTCATTGTGGAGCGTCATACGCCTACGTAAATCAAGTCCTATATAATACCTGTGCACCATGTATGAGAGTAAGAACCGTTTTCGTGAAGTAGTATTCTGCTTGTAATTCGAGTTTGCATTGAAAGTATATATAAGTTAATTTTGTATAAGTGTGCAATACGGCTGGGGTCAGGTTAATTTTGTATACGCCTGCAATACGCACTAATTTGTTTGTAAAAGTTATTAAGTTTAATAAAATATATCAGTTTTATATTTAAAGTAAGAAGAGTTTTAGTTGTTGTTCAGTAGATTAGCGAAGGGAATAACCTTTCCCGAATTCGATAGGAATTAAGTTAGAGTAGATTAGGAGTGCATCAAAAGACACCTCGAAAATCTTCAGCGTGTACATGCATGTGTGTTTAGTTAAACGCCTCTTGTGTCAACTTAACCATTTAATGGTCAAACTGACCAAAAAAACGATTTTGCAGTGATCTTCAGACATGCCTATTTGAAAGGCCTAGAGAATAGTATTTTTTAAATACTTACCACTAGAATGACTGGCTAGGTAACCGAGCCAGTTATTCTTGTGGTAAATTTTCTAAAATATTTTTTTTCTCAGCCTGCACAGATAGATACTGACTAAATAAATACTTAATTTTATTTAGCATTACCCCTTTAATGGTCAAGCCGGCGAAAAATATTCAGTCTTCTAAAATTAAAATATCTTGAAAAATATTGATATAGCAAGTAGTTTTTTGAGCGCTTTGAGGCGCTGTTGACACAAGAGGGGTTACAATAATGTTATCAGAACGCAATCTTACTATCGCCACAGCGTGGTCCAGAGAATGGCTCAATACATCCCCCGGTACATCTCCCATCTACATTGTCACAGACGCCATCACGACAGTTAGTACTGCAGGGTAAAGTACATCCCTGACCCCAGGTTTGACCAGAACACGCTGCGCATAACAATAACATACTCATGCGTTTAGGAACGTGCCAAAATGACTGACAATAAAATAAGTTATCAATAATTCACTTGCCGTTCTTTGTTAATGATTATATTTTTTAATATGTCACATTATAGGGATTAATTTTGCTTCAATTTATTTACAATATCTTAACGTTATCTTAGTGACATATCTCATGTTTACGTACACGTACTTTGGTTTAAGCAACACATTTAGTAAATCAATTCATCAAAATATAGATTCCTTTGTAAAAATTAGTTTTCCAACGATAATAACAATATAGTAATGCAATATTTGGCTTACCACTATCACAAGTTCGGCCTTGCCATCCTGGCTCGCATCCCAGAGAACACGTCCCATCCTGGATGTTGCACAGCCTGTTGCGACAGTTAGCATTACACAGAGAGACGCAGAGTGGTCCCCATGTTCCGGTAGGGCATTCTGAAGAAGGAAAAATTATAAAATGAACAAGTAATTCAATATCATATTGTCAATGAATGGACCTTTCCATTTTTAGCTATGCCCGCCCATCCCTAGCTAAGCTCCACCCACACATCGCCCGTTTTGAGATCAATCGATCTCTGAACTCCCTGATTATCCATTTCCATAGATCTATACAGGCAAGCTATTGAATATTGTGCCACTAATTTGACTGGGCGCTGTTGCTGCCAGCGTCCAGTCAAATTAGTTTCAAAATATTCAACAGCATGTTTATTAAGAAGTAGAGGCATACAATTCATACACCCGGTCGGACTATTAAGAGTTAAAGACGGGCCATATAGAAACATTTATGACGTAATGATTATGACGTCTTCCTACACGCCGCTTAGCTGATTATGACATGACGTCATATGATGTCAGATTGATAGATGGATACTCTGGAAAGCTGCATTGTAAGCTAAGCTCCTATATCGACAATATGTGCCCGCTGTAACAGGAATGCATTTACTGACATGCTGACGATGATGATGCTGTATCAGCAAAACAAGATTGATAAACATACCTTGATCACATAGGGGACCTCTGTAACCATCTGCACAATCATTCAGACACACGCCATCAGAAACCCGACATGCCTCACCATCCCTGCAATGACCGCAGACAGACTGACATCCGGGACCATATCTTCCAGCTTGACATTCTAGAATAAAACATATCGTATTTGATTCCTACTATCAGGTAATTCAATTACTATAATGTCGTTATCGTAGAATCAAAGAAGAATGCGAAGAAGGAGACTGCGAAGATGAAGTAGACTTTTTATGGTACTTTATGTACAGTTTTAAAATAAACAAATTACATTACACATTAACACATATCAATCATAGCGTCATGTTAAAAACAATGTATTTTCCAACCGAACAGGAAACCCGGACCAATAATGATCACAAATGTATCAACACAATACTCCCGCACATTGACAGAAAAATACTCCCGTCTCAAATCACTACCAGCACGTCACGAGACTAACTCTCTTGTCAGTAATGTTTCACAAAACTCCAGTAAAATTAAGCTCGCCATTTTCTACGCTACATAGATTGTCAAAGGCCCAAAAACTTTGGACGTGATCTAAAGCTCCTACATATTTTTTATATTGAAATTCGATATGAATTCGTGATCCCATTCTCGACAAACACTCCCTAAAAAGGATCCGTCTGATCACACCGTCCATTAGTCGGTGACGTGTGACGTATGTTGCCATTTTTGCGTTCGCACTAACCCCGGTCACATAAACGAAGTCGGATTTTGCGTTCAGATTTACGGGAACATTGAGGACAGTTAACACCTTGTATGTAATCAATGGGGTGAAAGGCATCAATGTCCAACAAAAGTAAAGCAATCCGTCTGATGGCTAGAAGCAAGGGTATGAGACGTGAGCATGTAACGAACATATGTGCAAGGTCTTTTTGCTTACCACATTCTACGCAATCGTTATTAGGACGGTACCCAGCTCTGTAAAGAAATGTGCCTGTGCTTAATGCCCCATACAAAATTCTCCAGGACAGATCTCTTTAATAATTGGTACAAGGATATTCATAAAATCATCGACAATAGGATACTGATGACGTATCTAATGATAGGATATCAAACCGTATGTTATTGCCACAATTGCTCAAACTGACTCCATAATACTTTATTAATGATAATTTATAGAAATCATTTTTGCAGTTCATATATGTAGATACGGTGAATACACCAGCTTTAAATGTAGACGATAGCTCAATCTCATACAATGATTGAGGAATGTGGTTGGGCCGTTTAGCATACCAATCCACTCACTTGGAATACTATTCCACAACATGTCTAATTTATTGTGCAGTAACCGTTCAGAACGATTTCGGAATTTAAGAGCCAATATGTCAATAGAAATTTTCTTATCATTATGTACATTATCACCTATAGCTGTGACTCTTATTTTAATTAAATGTTCAGAGAAAATCGTGAGCCCCGTTATAGTGTTTCGCATGACTGGATTAAAAAAGATTGGCTCATTTAAAACATCTGCTCTACAAGCAGGCTGTGATACTCCTGTGACTTAAAAAAACCACGAGCTTAATAAGGACTTCTAAAAGTTAGGTCGTTTGTCACAATGTGCATTTATTTCAAAATGTATAAAAGATAACTGGTGATCTTAATTCACATTTTCAAAATTTCTGTCAAAGAAAAAAGCCAGTGAACCTGGATGAAGGGCATTTAAAGCTAGGAACGATTGAACATATTGCATACCAACGGCTTTTATTCTAGACCCCAAATTCACCAAATCCTGCGCTCCATTTTCCAGGGACAGAGAAAGTTACTCCTTCATCACCCAATGAAGGAGAAGAAGAGGAAGAAGAAGAGGAGGAAGAAGAAGAAAAAGAGGAGGAAGAAGAAGAAAAAGAAGGAGAAGAAGATGTTTAACGTTTATTGGGAACAGCTGTTCGCAACAACAAGAAAAATAAAAACATAGGCTATAGGTGGATAAACCGTCAGCGAGCTCCACGGACCCATGAACAATGGAACGTAATATGGTAGGTCTGATGGTTCGACATTAATCTGACTAAATTCTGAAATATACGTCATGCGACTACACGCTTGTAAGAGAGCCTACCATCACATCTATCTCCCGTGTATCCATCTGCACAACCAGAAGTACAGGCACCATCAGATTGTCGACAGGCAACTCCAGATCTGCATTGTCCACAGTTGGTACAGGGTGGACCATACTGACCGGGTGGACACTGGACTGTAAAATGCATAAAGTATAGCTATAAGTAGGCCTATAACTAATTGTAAGCATTTGTATTTAGCCCAGAAGCGATAACTTCGGCACCGGAAGCATATAGTACTAAGCCAAATCTATCATGATAGTTGTAAAATGCATGGTTGAATAATATACTAAATTTTCATGTCGAGTCCTCTGCAGAGTCCTCTGCAGTTCTCGTCATATATATCAATTTGCAGAATAATTTTTGAAAATGTATCACTGAAATGACTGGCTCGATAACGGCGCCAGTAGGTCAGGGGCGGATCCAGGAGGTCATTTTCACGGGTTGTGGGGGTGGGGTGAGGTGGGGTGGGGATGGGTGGGGGCACACACAATCTCAAGGGAGGTAGCTCTTGAAAATGGACTCACACCGCCACCAGCAGGTAAGTAAAGAACAATTGACAACCCTGTCGGATTGGGGTGGGGTGGGGGATGGGTACGTGCCCCCCGAGTGCACCCCACCCTCCTCAGATCTGCCACTTTAGGTACAGTGATAAAATTTCAAAATAGTATGCTCTTGACTTGCCAATGGATATTCAATAAGCAAATATTTGTGTCTTCCTGACAAAAATTAGTCATTTACGGGTTAAATAAATCCGTGCCTTGTCAATACGTGGCTAAAGAGGTGTTCTAAACTAAGCGTCCCAGTGGGATACATGGCCTGAATTGTACCGGGCGAAGACGCTATTTCACATCATATTAGTGGCAAAAGCGAATATTGCACCATTTAATGGCTACAATTGGTCCAGAATATTAAAAAAATTGCATATTGAACGTCAATTCGCAGCCCAAGAGAATATTATTTTGGAAGATTTACCACTGGAAAGACTGGCTTGGTTATCGAGCCAGTCATTCCAGTGGTAAATTTTCAAAAAATAGTCTTCTCATGGCCTGTGAATTGACATTCCTTAGGGAGACTACTGTAGAGGCCGGTTTTAGTTGACGTCGTCATGAAAGGATTAATATGCGTTTCGTATTCTTTCTCATGGGTGAGTTACCTTTTATGCATATTACAATTTGTAGACTTCGACTTTTTCGTGGAAATCTTGATCAATATTATACTAATATATGAATGTAGATTTAAGGTGACCGTTATCCAAAGGTAATTATTTGTCCCGTGCGCTTGGTGTATGCGCATACGCATACGCGCATGCGCATATGTTTATTTCTCTACAATTTGTCATAAATAGTACTTACTAGTTGTGCAGCGTGGCCCCGAGTATGGGGCATTGCACCCTTGTGTACACGTGCCATTAACATTGTCACAGACGCCATTACGACAGTTGGAACTGCAGGGTAAACTACAACCCTGACCCCAGGTTTGACCAGAACAGGCTACAGGTGAGAACGAATAACGTTAAAATAAATGTTTGAATAGGAAAGTGACAGATAATGACGGATTATGAGCTAAATGATTATTTTCTCACGAGCTCAAATCATCGTGAACCAGAAATGGTTCAGGAACCAGAAACAGCACGAATCCTGCTGCTGCTTTTTCTGCTACTGCTAGTGATGCTGCTGCTGCTACTACTACTACTACTACTACTACTACTACTACTACTACTACTACTACTACTACTACTACCACCAGCACCACCACCACCAGCACTACTACTACTACTACTACTACTACTACTACTACTACTACTACTACTGCTGACGACGACGACGACGTTTTACATAGTGTTTAAATAGTAACGTATGATGTTGCTTACCGTTATCACAAGTTCTTCCTTGCCACCCTGGTTGACAACCTTGAGAACATGTTCCATCTTGATTGTTACACTGGCCATTACGACAGTTATCGTTACACAGAGAGACGCAGAGTGGACCCCATGTACCAGCAGGGCATTCTGAAGAATAGAAAATCTCCGAATTATCACATCTTTGATCTCACTGCATATAGACAATTCCATTTAACTATGCACCGCCCATTTTTAGCCAAGATCAGCCCAAGTGTTGCGCGTGATAGGCAGCAACGCCTCCAGTCAAATTAGTTTCAAAATATTTAAGAGAATGTGTATTAAATTGTAAATCCATCAAAGACCTACAATTTGTACACTTGATGATGGACTTTCAATTTTCATGACGGGGTTTTGACTGTGACGTCAGCCTGCGTAATGGACCTTTCCAGTTTATCCATCAATCATATGATGTCATAATGAACTACGTGACTTGTAGGACGACACCATAATGAATTAGGCCATGAATGGCGTAGATAAATAAGTTCGTCATGAACGCTTAGCCTAATTGATGATGGGCTAAGCGTTGTTGTACAAAATGTATGTCTCTACTATATAATAACCATTCTATTAAATATTTTGAAGCTAATTTGAATGGGTGCTGTTGCTTCCATCGGCAACAACAGCACCCAGTCAAATTAGTTTCAAGGGTATCAACAGATAGTTTTCTGGAAATTGATAGTCAGGCAGTTCAGGAAATGATCGATCCCAACACGGGAGAAGTATTGGTGGACATAGCTAAAACCGGATTCATCCATTATGATATAATTGAGTATAACCTCATATACATTAGTGACAGGTAGGATCCATCAATTTTCGGAAGGGTCAAGTAGTTCATCTCTGGTCTATTTAGCTGCTGTAATGAAAATGTATTCGGTTGAATGTTGTCTCAAGAAAGCGGATTGCTAAGCATACCTTGGTCACACCTGTTCCCCCTGAAGCCATCTGCACAGTCATTCAGACACACGCCATCAGACTCTCGACATGTTTCGCCATCTTTGCACTGACCACAGACAGATTGACATCCGGGGCCATATCGTCCAGCTTGGCATTCTATGATAAAATACATTGCATTTCATGTAACATCATCCCTAAAGTGTTTTGCCCAAGTGAATTCAATTCAAATAATAATCATCAGCAACAATTCCCAGCGGTTTACAATAACACCGCATTGATGGTTTGAACCGGTAAAGCCGATATCGAAAAATCATATGCAAATTATTAAATATTCTATTTGAAACTAATTTGAATGGTAGCTGTTGCTGTCCTTGGCAGCAAGGGACAGTACCGCGGTACCATTGCCCGAATTGTAAGGAGCTGAGAAGCTAGTTCACGTCCTATTAGTGTCCAAAAAATAATTAAATGGCGAAATTTGGTGAAGAATATTAAAGTATTTGCTTATTCAATGTCAATTTGCAGGCTAAGCAGAACTATTTGGGGGAAATTTGCCACTGAAATGACTGGCTCGGTTATCGAGCCAGTCATTCCAGTGATAAATTTATAAAAATCTTGTCAAATTAATTTCAAATTATTAAACAACTTAACTTATTGTTACCGTGAAATTTACATTGTGGTAATTCAAGATTGAATGGATTAAACAGATTTAATCAAATAAGCTAAGGAACTCGCAGATACATGCAAGGAAACATGAAGAATATCATGCCATATATTATTTGGTAGTTTGACAGTAATCCTACTAAGTTGTAACTAATTAGTAGTCATTACTACTAAAAGTCATGAATAGAGCTTACCATCACATCTGTCGCCCGTGTACCCATCTGCACAACCAGAAGTACAGGCGCCATCAGATTGTCTACAGGCAACTCCAGATCGGCATTGTCCACAGTCGGTACATGGTGGACCATACTGGCCAGCTGGACATTGGACTGTAAAATATATAATTAACTGAAAACATGTGCATAGGTCGCCTATTATACAACAGATCAGTGAGAAGAACACAAACAATAACACAGTCTGCATGACCGAAAAGATACATATTGGGAGAATAGCAGAGTTGATGAATCCGAGCTGTCGCTCAAGAAATGAGTTATTCAACAGCTTACATGCACGATCACAGCATAGGTAGAACTTAGCTAGATATGGGTGGCGGATGGCTAAAAGTGGATTCATCCTTTACATTTTAGCTAGAAACGTTCCACTTATCGGAAATCCTTGAATATAAGTGTATACACTGATTCCAACAAGCGAAACTCCAGGCCGAAACACAGCAACATGTGGGTGGGGTAGAGCTACAAATGGGTGGGGCATAGCTAGAAATGGATTGGAAAATTGTCTAAAGATTTCGTAAGAATATGACCTGTCCTTAAAGTATGGGTAACCCGACTGCTATAACTTTGCATAAATACATCACACATGTGTCAGTATTTCAGAAAATACACCCCTGATTCGCTTGACGCATACTCAGTTAATAACAAATTCAACTTTTGTTCCATATCTGACAAACTGCCACCAACGCGCTGATCGATTTCCGACTCAAAATGTATCACCTGTATTGGATCACGCTAAATTATTTGCTCAGACGGTTGTTATAAGATGACATTTATCTCCGTTTCACCATAATTTCAATGAAAATTAGCTAGATTTGTGGGGTTTTCAAATATGTCTTTAAAACCAATTTAGAAGATATCAGTCCGTTGAATATAAAGGAAACACGAACGAGCGTATTCAGCGGGAAAAACTGTACTAGAACCAATTACAAACATAGATTGTACTAAAGGTAATTTCGGCAGCGACACTTGCGATATCTGCCTTGTTTACTATTGATTCCTATGCAGAGCTCTGTTAGCAGTCACTGGAGTTGGCTTATTGATTGCTTATTTCTTACTGTATTCTCGCATAATTTATATGTGCTAGACGGATTTTGATTGTGTTTCAAATATATAGTATAAATGGCTATTAAAATTGTGTTTGCATACAGACTTTACCATCACTCGATAAACTTCTATAACATGTGTCAGTAATCATGATGACTATACGGTTTTATTGGACTGGTATAGTTAACATGTGAAGATACGAGACAGTTAAGTAATTATGTTGCACATAACGGGTAGCTAAAGCCATGCTTTGCCCAGAAAGCTTGAACAACATGTAATGTTGAGGGTATTCTAAGTAATCAACAAATAACGCATCAGTATGCTTGTACCTTTATGACTCAAGTTGGATAAAACGGCATCTGCAGTAGTCTTGTGAAATATCCATTTGCAAACCTACAGACAACCATTTTTGAAGATTTATCACTGGAATGATTGGCTCGATAATCCAGCCAGCCAGCCATTCCAGTGATAATTTTCCAAAAGCAATATGCGCTTGGTATGTAAATTTACATTTTCTATGAGAAAAAGGAGGATTCCAGTTTCTCAGTCAATCATATGTCATAATCAACTACGTGATGCGGGACGCTTAATAGGGGACGGCATAAGCGTTGTGTATGAATTGAATGTCTTTACTATTTAATAAATATGCTGTTGTATATTTTGAAATACACAGGTACAGGGCCCATACAAATTTGTTTCAAAATATTCAACGGCTTACCTGTACAGGTTTCTGGAAATTGATAGTCAGGGAGTTCATGGATCGATCGATCCCAACACAAGCAAATGGTTTGTGGGGTTTAGCTAAAGATGGGTAGTGCATAGCTAAACTGGATTTCTCTATAGAATATGAAACAAATTTGAGGGCTAAAATGAAAATGAAGGTTCTAGCTTTGTTCTTCTATACCATTGGTAGGTCTTCCTATACCTGATTCAATCAGATGCAATGAACTCCCCACTTTTGGCACTAAAACTTTTGTGCACTAGACCAAATTAGTTGTGTACAGTCCGAATCGTTGTTGGGGGCGTGAGTGTGTTTGTGTATGTGTGTGGGCGTGTGCTTGCTCGCATTCAATTGTGTGTGTGTGTGAGAGTGCGTGCGTGCGTGCATGCGTGCGTACGTCCGCCGTGCGTGCGTGCGTGCACCCGCCGTGCGTGCGTGCGTGCATGCGGGCGGGCGTGCCTGTGCATGTGTGTGTGTGTCTGTGCATGCATGCGTGTCTGTTCGCCTGCATGCGTCCATGCGCGCGTGCATCTGTGAATATGAATAATTTTTCAGTAAGTAACGTACTTTCACCGCAGCGTGGTCCCGAAAATGGCTCCTTACATCCCTCAGTACATCTTCCATCTACATTGTCACAGGCGCCATTAAGACAGTTAATACTGCAGGGTAAAGTACATCCCTGACCCCAAGTTTGAACAGAGCATGCTGCATGTAAGAACAAAGAAAATAATTCTAAATAAGAAAGTGCCAAATCGTCGACCATGGCGTAAATTATTATTTTCTTTCTGGATCAAGACCAAACGAAAGAGGAGTGTGGATAAAGACAATAATAATAATAATAATAATAATAATAATAATAATAATAATAATCATAATAATAATAATAATAATAATAATAAAAGATGATAATTTGGCTTAAAGGTGCATATTCACAGCAGGATAAATTGTTAAAATTGTATACTTTTATGGGTTTAGATTGTGGGCCTAGATAAAATGAAACGAAATAAATCTTAACATATGATGATTTTAGTATGCATAAATTAATGTAATTTTTTATTACGGGTCCCTAATTCAATTTCGCAACTAAAAAAATTATAATAATTTGTACGGAATGAAATCATCATATGCTAAGATTTAATTCATTTCATTACATTGAGGTACACACTCTAAGCTTCTAAAATATACAAATTAAATAATTTAATTTTCAAGCCTTCTGGTGCGAATATGAGCATATAATGGTTGGTAAATTATCATGTATCAATCTTATTCCTAATTTGTAATCAATATTTTAAATTCTTATACCTACATCAACGAATTCTAATAAATAAATACAGAAGAATATAGATTCGTTGGTTAACATTAAGTTTGCTATGATGGTGATATATTAATTAGCTTGTTTGTTTACCATTGTCACAAGTTCGTCCTTGCCAGCCTGGCTCACATCCTTGAGAACATGTCCCATCCTCATTGCTACACTGTCCGTTGCGACAGTTAACATTGCACTGAGAGACGCAAAGTGGCCCCCACGTGCCAGCAGGGCATTCTGAATAAAGAGCAAAACAAATGATCAATATTTCAAGATAACAGCACTTTCTAAAAAAAGGTACATAACGTATATACTAAGTATCCATTTCTGCTCTTTTTGGCCATTGTGTCCAAAATGTATTTAGTGAAATGCTATATGTTAAACATACCTTGGTCACATCTGTTACCCCTATAGCCATCTGCACAGTTATTCAGGCAAACACCATCAGTATTTCGACACGTTTCACCGTCCCTGCACTGACCACAGACGGATTGACATCCAGGGCCATATCTTCCAGCTTGGCATTCTAGATAAAACATATTGCAATTCATTCCTCCAATTCTTAACATGTAACTGCATCGCTAAACTATTTTTCTCAATTAAAATCAATTCAACTAACTTTTATTTCATATTTCACATTAATTTGCACGAATGTAAAACGTCCACAATGAGCACGCCACCTAAGGCAATGTGTGTGTGTGTGTGTGTGTGTGCGTGCCTGCGTGCGTGCGTGCGTGCGTGCGTGTGTGCGTGCGTGCGTGCGTGCGTGTGTGTGTATCCTGATGAACGTCACTCCAGTGCTAATGTTGAAGTGCCCCATATCAGTTCAAGACCAATGGAGTAGAAGACAAATTAATTAAGTATGACGTCATGGCCACCAACACATTCATCAGACATGTTCGATAGTGCCAAATTTGAGATTGGGATGTGAAAGAACATATAGGAAGATATTGTCACCCTCAAAATCCATCAAATACAAAAGGTCAAAATAGCAGCCAAAATATGCTTATATTCCTCGACCCATGGGGTGACTATTCTTTTAAAGCTATTACGATCCTTTGAACAAAATTGATTGGCCCTTAGTGGCCGATCACATTTAGAAATCTTTGAGTGAAATCGGTTCAGTAACACATTTGATTCTGTGCATCTTCTAGCGTATGTATGCTTATCAGTATAGAATCACTTGCCTTGCCAGTTTTGGTGATGTTCGCCGACAAACATAACCAGTCAGATTCGTTCACAACCTGACACTAATACTTAGTGGTATCTAGTGTGCTGTGAGGTTTCTGCTCTAGCATGAGCAAACTTCTGACAGTACAGATACTTGAATAATGGGATGGGTAATAATAATAACTAGACCAGCTCCTAAAAGTAGTTCCAGCAAATTGCTTCCACAAGGCATCTCCCAAAAGCTGTAGCTAAACCACTAACATGTTCATTAACATTAATGAAACGGTGCAATTCAGCAGGAAAATCGTTAATGGAGACATGCAATTCAGCAGCTAAACGGTTAATTGAAACATGCAAGTCAGCAGTAAAAGGGTTAATTCATACATGCAATCTTTAAAAATAAAAGGGTGAATTGAGACCTGTAATTCAGGAGTAAAACTGTTAAGTATACCCGGTAATGAAGCAGTAAAATGGTTAATTG
>CM067375.1:25173998-25211498 GCA_034401795.1 Chaetoderma sp. LZ-2023a
AACATTATGTGGAAATCACTGCTACGGATGACTCTCACAAAATGTTTCGGGCAGCTCGAGCCCTGAGAGTTACTGACTACACACCACCACTCACTGTACACAACTCTGAAGGACACTGTATCGGGACAGGCCAGGGAAAAGCCAAGGCGATTCGAGAATGGTTCAAGGAACAGTTCACTGACAACGATGATGAGCCCTTGCAACCGTTCTCAGGAGATCCCGGACTATTACTAACACCAATTAAAACAGCAGCAGTTGATAAGGCGCTTAAAGCCCTGAAAAATGGACGTGCATCTGGATCTGATGGCATGAGCAATGAACTATTCAAATATGCAAGTGGCATTATCTCAAAACTGATTACGCACCTAATCAATTCAGCTTTTATTCACCACCTTCCCATCGAGGCTGTAGGCCAAGGCACCCTTATCGCACTACCCAATCCTCGGAAGACAGCTGCACCGACCCCACCCCAACCCACCCCAGCCAATCTGCGGCCCACTGTGTTCCTCAACAGCATACGGAAAATGCTAACCAATAATACTCTATGCCACATCCGATACAAGATCGATGACTTCACTAGATCATGTCAAAGTGGCTTCAAACGTGGACGCAGCTGCCCAGACATTGTATGAGCTCAACGCATGCTTGTGTCGGTAGTCATGTCCAAACACTTGGACCTCCACAAAATGAGCATTGACATGTCACAATCCTTCGACACAATTGAACACTCAAAGATCCTAGATGTACTACGCCAGGCCAGTTGCAATGAAGATGAGCTACGACTAGTGAGACTACTGCTTGCAGGAACCAAGCTGAGAGTACAAGTCAAGTCAATGAAGTATATAGAGGTTGAGACATCAATCGGCTCCCCACAGCGATTTTCACCTGTTACCTTGCTGTTGCATTGAAATCTGTGCGTGAAAGTGCCACAAAACCAAACCCCGCAGTATCAATACTGGGTATGCTGCTAGAGATGGAATATGCCGACGATGTGGACTTCATAGACGAGGAAAAGAACCCCGTTGACTAATTTCTTCCAAAAGCTGTAAGTAAACTAAAAATTGAGAATTGCTTTATCAATGAATCCAAAACAGAGTTCACCCACATATACCTATCTGCAAAGCATGAAACTAAGGAAAAGGGCGGTGCGTCATGGGGAACATAGCTTTCAAGTCATTCTGGAAGCTATGGCTTCGTAGATCAAAGATGCCCTTAAAAAAACGGCTACGTTTATACAATGCAACCTGCGCATCATTGATGATGTATAACTGTAACAGCTAGGCAGCTCCAAAGGCCGCTCTAGACAAACTCGATGCCAACCACGGCAAACACCTACGTCCCATTACTGGACGCGGATGGGAAGACAGCACAATTTCCAACGAGGCCTATACAAGATGTGTAATACGTCGCAGCTGTCTGTAAAATTCGCCCAGCAAAGATGGCCATATTTGGCCATGTGCTAAGGATACCAGAAGAGACACCAGCACAAAGAGTCTTGGAATTCGCCCTACTCGGAGCCAGCAAATACAAAGCCAGAAGAGGACGGCATTGCATAAATCTGCTAAGCATGCTACGAGGTGACCTCAAGAAAGCAGGACTCGGTACACTCAAGTCAAGAATGGACCTGAGGAAGCTAAGAATTACGGCTGAGAACAAGACACGGTGGGCAAAAACGAAGATGGACTGATTGCAGCTCTAGGATGTTTCGACTAATACAGCTGCAGAATACAGTAATCATACATGTTGAATATTTTAAAACTAATTTGACTGGAAGCTGTTGCTGCCATAGTTTCAAAATAGTTAACATCTTACCTGTATAGTTTTCTGGAAATTGCTAGTCAGGGAATTCAGAGATCGATCGATCCCAACACGAGTGAGGTGTGGGTGGAGTTTAGCTAGTGACGGGCGGGGCATAGCTAAAACTGGAACCGTCCATTGTTTTGTAGCTATCGGGAGCAGTTCATCAAAGGAACCTATTTACATTTCTAAATATTTAGGGGTTTTTCGATTTCTGGATCCATAGTATTACTCATGAATGTAAATGTGAATTTACCATTATCCCATTGTGATGCTTTGAATTCTGGACCAGTGCACGTGTGTGTATGTGCTGTCGTGTGGGCGCGCGTGCGAGTGTGCTAGCACGCGTGTTTAGTTGCCTACACGCGTATGGTATGCACATGTGCCTAGCGTATTGCACACGAGTGAGTGAGCAAATGTGAATCTGTGGTTTTAAATTTTTTTTTTTTAAATGACGGTTGGGTGACCCTGAGTCATCAATTCGTGTGATACAGGGTCTCATACTGTCTTTGTGTGCTAACATTTTGGATGTCAGTGCGTGCGTGCGTGCGTGCGTGCGTGCGTGCGTGCGTGCGTGCGTGCGTGCGTGCGTGCGTGCATGCGTGTGTGCGTGTGAATGTGTCTGCATGTGTGCTTGTGTCTGCATGTGTGTTTGGTCGCCTGCATGCGTCCATGTGTGTGCGCGCGTGTATCTGAATATGAATAATATTTCAGTAAAGGAACGTACTTTCACCGCAGCGTGGTCCCGAGAATGGTTCATTACATCCCCGAATACATCTCCCATCTACATTGTCACAGACGCCATCACGACAGTTAGTACTGCAGGGTAAAATACATCCCTGACCCCAAGTTTGACTAGAACAGGCTGCGTGTAAGAAAAAAATAACAGAACATTTTGAATAAATACATTGCGCTACCACACAGATAAATACAGAAATATACCTTACGTAATCTATGGCACTGATGCTGATGATGGGATTTTAACGGTTCAACACTCATATCAGTCAAAGACGGCTTCTCCAGTGGTCTTGAGAAATGTCCATTTGGAGACGAATAGAAGACTATTTTCTGAAAATTTACCACTGAAATGACTGGCTCCATAACTGAGCCAGTCATTCCAATGGCAAAATTTCAAAAACATATCGTCTCTTGGTTTGCAAATGGACATTTTCTTTGAGAAAATTAAAATTTTCTTGAACAAATTTGATTGTTAATGGATTAACGAGCTGGTTTGTTTACCGTTATCACAGGTTCGTCCTTGCCAGCCTGGCTCACATCCTTGTGAACATGTCCCATCCTGATTGTTACACTGGCCGTTACGACAGTTAGCGTTACATAGAGAGACACAGAGTGGGCCCCATCTTCCTGCGGGACATGCTGAAAAAGGAAACATCTCAAATTAATTAAATTATCAAAGTTTTCAACCTCACAGCTGATTATCAATAACGGTAATCAACCCTTTGACGACGATCTGGCATTGGTCTTGAGGAATGCCCATTTGGCGGCTAAGTCAATACAATTTTTGACATTTTACCAGTGGAATTACTGGCTTTAGTACACGAGCCAGGAAAATACTCCTCTATTGGTGTGAAAATGTACATTTAATAAATACAAATCTTTTAATTTTCTTGACCAAATTTAGTCATTAAAGATGCATATCCACACCAGACGGCTCTAAAGTAAAATTAATAAAATTGTATAGATTTGGAATCTTAAATTGGGTATCTCAATGTAATGAAACGAAATGAATCGTTTTCATTCCGCAAAGATTAATACAATTTTTAATTGTGAAGTTTGAATAGGGGCACGTGTCTCTAATTCAATTTCACAACTTAAAAAAGTATATTAAACTATACAGAATGAAATCATCATTTGCTAAGGTTTATTTCGTTGCGGTACATCTAGCCACACAATCTAAAGCCCTGTTCTCACCAGAGACTTAACCCGGAATAGCACCATACCTCACTATAGTGGGGCGGATATGTAACAAATTTGAGGTAAGATGTTACATTCTGGCAGAAAGCATGAAATTTGGCATATAGGTGGTTTAAGGTATCCTGATCATAATTAGATGCGGTGCCATGTGATTCTATCAAGGGAACCCATTCAAAATGGCGGATTCAAAATGGCCGCCTTCCCAGCGGAAAATCTGCATTATTCAAGTTCTAGATGGAGTAGAGGGTTGGAATTGATGTCAAATTAAGGGTTTCTTGGGTCACTGGTTATGATTTTACCCATTACAATACTCTAAATAGATAAACATGCTGAAAAAATATATTATTATTATTATTATTATTATTTTTATTATTATTATTATTATTATTATTATTATTGTTGTTGTTGTTGTTGTTGTTGCTGTTGCTGTTGCTGTTGTTGTTGTTGTTGTTGTTGTTGTTGTGGTCGTCGTCGTCGTCGTCGTCGTCGTCGTTGTTGCTGTAACATTTGTAAATTAGTAGTATTATTGCTAAACGTTTGTGCACACATGTTCTGGGCGGAACATTTTAGAAACAAGTTTTCGCTACTCAAAACAATTGGTCTGCACGTTTTCTCCAGTAAAAGTAATTGTATGTCAGCCCCTCGCTTCGCCAAGCATTATTTCGTTCCGGATTTCCATATAATTATTGTAGTTTCCTGAACTCACGCTGACTATTTAAATATATCAGGAGAATACATAGCTGCATAGCAATCACGCACACGCGTATTGTGCTCTGCTTATAGACAGAGACAATAGCCTATTATATTCTCCATTCAAGTTAATATGTCAAAGAAAGTGGAATTGACATCTGATCCCACAGTGGATTTAGCACACACGAACTGTGTGTTATTTGCCAGCAGTCCACAACGGAGCATCTCATAGATCCATGTAGTAACACAAATCGTGACAATGCGATTACGAGTTATAGATCATTAGCTGATAACCTTGATAGGCTACAGCAACTCTATGCCCTTCCACCATACCTGGATCTATGTAGGTTGAATGATGGATCTAGAATTGCGGAGACGCTCATAGAAAACTGTGCTAGGTGGCACAAATCTTGTTGGCATCTCTGTAGCCGGACTCAGGTTGATCGCGCCGTGAAATGAAATGCGAAATTAGAATCCAGCGAGGATCTCAGATCACCAGTCAAATCTAGATTGAGGTCTAATTTCACTATGCCAAGTATAAATGACCCCACTCAACCACTGTGATTTTTCTGTGACCAACCGATAGAGCATAACATTCATAGAGCACCAACAGCAAAATTTGACCATAACATACGCAAAATGGTGACAGAACTGAGAGCTACAAAACTTCTTGCTAAAATGTCATCTGGAGACATGACAGCATTGGATGCTATTTACCACAAGACTTGTTTGACAAATCTATACACACGACATAGATCTCCTTCGAGAAGTGAATATTGCTGACGATATGAAACCTGGCTCTGTTGCTCTTGCAGGGCTAATATCATACATGGAAGATCGTCAAGCCTCTGAGCATCCTATTTGCAGCATATTTAAGCTTTCTGATTTAACACGATTATACACTCGCCGTCTTGAACAACTTGGTGGTGCTATGCCAAGTAGGATTAACTCTACCAGGTTGAAGGAAAAGATCTTGTCGAAAATGCCAAATGTGGAGTCAAACAAGAGTAACTATTATTTTCAAGCATTCTGGTGTGAATATGAACCTTTGAAAAGGTAAAGAATATAAGTGAGGGATCTGGTCTGTCATCCAAGAATTTGATGTCACTATCAAATGGCGTGGGGCCCATACGAAAAATATCCAGCAGTATAAGTCTGCTTCGTATGTCTTTGATGAAGTTATAATTTAAAGAAAAAATGTTTTGAAACTAATTTAACTGAAAGTTGTCGCTGCCATAGGCAGCAACAATTTCCAGTAAAATTAGTTTCAAAATATCCCAACAAGATGATTATTATATAATAAAGAATGTAATGCATTGCCACTTACATGCCATCACACACTCTCGTTTCAGGAGACATAATGGTAGCGATCAATATTCAACATTTACGGAATATTACAAAGCAGATTATTGTGATACAGATAAGCGACTGTGACAGGATATGAATGATATGGAATCTATAAAGCATAATATATCTTTGCAATACATCATTTGATATGAGATTAGCATCCCTTTAAACATTCTGTTGGGCATTGGCAGCAACAACTCACAGTCAAATTACTTTGGAAATATTATACACCTTACCTCTACGGGTAAAAATTCAGTTTCTAGGAATTCACGGTACAAGTGTTTAGTTCGATTCACACCCGTGGATGAAGAGCGCGGTGCGGGGGTGGGTGTGGGGACGGGGGTGGGGTGGGGCGTGGGGTTAGCTAGACATGGGCAGGGAATCGCTAGAAATTGATCACTCTATTGTTTGGTATGCATACGACCACATTATATAGCTCTTATATCAAACATGTCTTCAATCATTAACTGTCTCGCAACTGTAAGCCACAAAAGACAATAATTTCAACGAGCAAAAAGTCTTCAATTGCTGAATATTAGCCACCAGAAACTTTCCGTCAAATTATTTTCAAAATATTTAGCAGGTCCAGAGAATATGAGATATACACATAACCCTGAAAATATGTCTTCTGCAAAAACTCAGGCGTCAAACAGTTAAACGGTGATCAAGAGAAACTCAAGTTTCAAGTTTATTCAGTGTAGCCGTATATTTTGAGAATGATTTGACATGAACCAGCTATCGAGACATCAACAGCTTCCCGAGAGATTAGCTCCAAGATATAATAGAGTCAAAATTAATTTCACAGGAGGGTCTTTAAATTTAGCATTTCAAATTCAGAGTTAAAGGTATATATTCACAGCAAAATGCTTGAAAATAAAGCTGTTAAAATTGTATAGTTTAGAGGCTTAGATTAAGTGCCTAGATGTAAGGAAACTAAATAAATCTGAATAAATGATAATATAACGTACAAATTAATATAATTTTTATAACACGAGTCCCTAATTAATATTCACAAGTAAAAATTATATTTCTTTAGAGAGAATGGAATCATCATATGCTAAGCTTTATTTCGTTTCACTACATCGAGGTACATAATGTAGGTCTCTAACCTTTAAGAATATTAACAATTTAATTTTCAAGCATTTTTATGTGAATATGTACCTACAGTTAACTTACCTGTGGTCTCCCACATTAAAGGTGTATATTCACATCAGAATGGTTCAAAAGAAAATTGTTAAAATTATTTACTTTTAGAGGTTTAAATTGTGTGCCTAGATGTATTGAAACGACATATGATGATTTCATTACATATAAATTAATATAATTCTTTAAGTTGTCAAATTGAATTAGAGGCACGAGTCCCTAATTCAAATCCACAACTAAGCCTACGAAATGTATTTATATTTGAATGAAATCATCATATGTTAAGATTTATTTCGTTTCATTACATTGAGGTACACAATTTAAGCAAAGCCTCCACAAGTATATAATTGCAACAAACTTATTTTCAAGCATTTTGGTGTGAATATGTACCTTTAAAGGATGGGTTCACATACCTTGATTGCATCTGCTACCGGTGTAGCCATCCGCACAGTCATTCAGACAAACACCATCAGTATTCCGACATGGCTCGCCATCCTTGCACCGACCGCAGACAGATTGACATCCGGGTCCATATCTGCCATCTTGACAATCTAGTATAAATCATTGCTAAATCATAACAACTTTTTAAATGGATATCCCGTTTAATAGTTCTCGATATGAAATGAGGGTAAGATATACTTTCATTGGTTAAAAAAGGTGTAATAATCCCACATTCCCAGTGACAATACACATGTTTCATAGCAACGATGACCGCGGACGTGTAAACTAGGGCGTCACGATATACCGATATTATATCGAATACCAGTATCATAGCTATACCAGTAAACAAGATTGGATTGGATATGCTATGCTGTTGATTTAAATTTTACATAAATAATTATATACTATCTAGTTATGAAATACGTTTGTAAATTTGTATAATAGACGTAGAAATATTAAAGGTTGGATTAAAATTAATTTCAAGTCCAAAATAAGGATGTTTCGTGTGTCATTGTTTTTGTGGAGCATTGGTCAGAGATAATGGTGCATCACAGCGACAAGAGCAAACAGCGATCCTGGATCGACTAGCCTGGAAAAAATGTCAAAATCTCGGTTTATATGAAAAATAAAATCTCAAACACGGTCCCATTTCATATCACTTTTATCAACTGGGTTGAAAATTATCACATTTCACTCACTAAACCGATAGGAATAATAGTGGTAGGAACCGCATTTCAGATCCTCTATCTATCAAATTGTATTGTACTGACAGATTCTGCGATAGAGATTCCATATCATGCACTAGCAGACGCATTATTCTATTTATATCATAGTTACTTTCTCCTTGATAACACTTTAATATTGAACTGTGGGCGCGGCCATTTTATGTCCATGTGCGACAGTATATGATGTCATATACACGCCGATATAACACATTCTTTATTGGTTAATATCTGGGCTGTTGAATATGTTGAAACTAATTTTACTGGAAGCTGTTGCTGCTTAAGGCAGCATTCAGTCAAATTAGTTTCAACGTATTCAACTGCTTAGTTGAGTGATTGTTTTGACACCACACCACCAAACCTAGAATGCGCCCATTTGATTTCATCTATGTACTGCAGCCAGTAGTATACGCAGTTTCTGATTGGTTGGATATTAAATCATGGCGGCTTTCATAGAATCGTGCACTGTGCACTGATTTCGGTGTAAAATTCAAATATATTTCTCCCTGACAAGAAAAAACATCTAAAACTGTCTCACATCGTTTACATATGACCTATTCCCTCACCTGTGCTGTCAGCATGAAATGAGATTAGTTCACCTTTAAATCATCAAGCAATCCAGAACACTATCCAGGTCAGCATTATAGCGTTAAACTAGATCATGGACATTGTGTACCTTATACCATTATATGTCTTAGCCCGTTAACTCTCCAATTTCATCAAGAAAATTTCAATTTTCTCATGGAAAATGTCCATTTGCAGACGAAGAGAAGACTATTTTTGAAAATATACCACTAGAATGACTGTGGTATTTTTTCAAATTTATTTTCTGAAAATAGGCATTTCCCAAGACCACTGCAGAAGCCGTTTTTGGCTGATATGAGTGTTAAAGGGGTAAAGCGAACGTACCATCACATCTGTTTCCTGTGTATCCATCTGCACAACCAGACGTGCAGAAGCCATCAGATCGTCTGCAGGGAACTCCAGCTCTGCATTGTCCGCATGCTGTACATGGTGGACCATACTGACCAGCTTGACACTGGACTGTAACATATATGTATTTTGTTTGATATCATAATAAATTATAGTGCAATAATCTTAGTACGGAATGCTTGTATTTGTAATATTGTAATTATATGTATATTTATGATATTTGACGCTAATAAATGATTCTGATGTGGGGGTATTCTTGGGTATGCGTGGGTCATTGCCGAGGTCGTTGTTAGATCATGCTTTGCAATTAATGTGCCAATCAGCGCCGAGGTGCTTTTGAAAAAAGATGGATAGCATGCCTTCAAATAATGGATGAATCCACCTTTTCTGGCCAAGCTCAGACGATGCTTTGCCCGTGTTGGTATCGATCGAATACTGAACTCTCTGAATCTAAATTTCCAGAAAACTATACAAGTAAGATGTTCAATATTTTCAAACTAATTTGTGTGGCTGCTGGTTCTGGCTATGTCAGCCATTATCGCTCAGTCAAATTAGTACCAAAATATTCAATAGCATTCCTGTATATTTTTTCTGAAAACTTTGATTCAGAGAGCGCGGGGATCGATTGACCCTAACATCGATTGCTCGCAACAAGAGCAAATCGTGGGTGGAGCTTAGGTAGAGATGTTTTTTCTGCAAATCGACACTCAACAAATGTGTAATTGCCAAGAAAATTCAAATTTTTGCGTAGTCTGTGCCAATTTGCATGCTAAGAAAAGAGTATTTTGAAAATGTATCAGTGGAATGGCAGGCTCTGTTACCGTGCCGTTCATTCCATTGGTAAATCTAATAAAAACATACTCTTCTCTTAGCAGGCAAATGGCCATTTCTCAAGACGACCACCGTTGATATAAACGGATTAAGTTAACATACGAAGGGTTAGCCCTTTAATGACTAATTTTATTCACAAAATTCAAATATTTACTTATTGAATGTCGATTTACAGGCCAAGAGAAAACTATTTTTGAAAATCTACCACTGGAATGACTGGCTCGAATATCGAGCCAGACATTCCAGTGGTAAAATTTCAAAAATAGTCTTCACTTGGCCTGTAAATGGACATCCCCCAAGACCAATACAGAGGCCGGGTTTGGCCGACTTCGTCATGAAAGGGTCAATGTCATATTACGGCCACATCAGATCGTCGTATCTGTATACCTGTAGTACATTCTGGTGGCTCCCATCCGGGCTCACAGCCTAGAGAACATGTCCCATCCTGACTGTCACACTGTCTGCCAAGACAGTTAGCGTTACAGTGAGAGGCACAGTCACGGCCCCATGTTGTTGCAAAGCAGGCTGGGGGGGTGTAGAAAATAGAAGAATATACAGTTTTCTTACATAGAATTTGGTTCTTTCCCTCCCTGGAACACACACACCCACGCACACACAACCCCTCACGCACGCACGCACGCACGCACGCACGCACGCACGCACGCACGCACGCACGCACGCACGCACGCACGCACGCACGCACGCACGCACGCACGCACGCACGCACGCACGCACGCACGCACGCACGCACGCACGCACGCACGCACGCACGCACGCACGCACGCACGCACGCACGCACGCACGCACGCACGCACGCACGCACGCACGCACGCACGCACGCACGCACGCACGCACGCACGCACGCACGCACGCACGCACGCACGCACGCACGCACGCACGCACGCACGCACGCACGCACGCACGCACGCACGCACGCACGCACGCACGCACGCACGCACGCACGCACGCACGCACGCACGCACGCACGCACGCACGCACGCACACCTCCTACACCAGCAACCCCGCCCCAACCAACGCAGGATGGCCCTGCATCTATAGCCGTTAATAATGAACCGATTTTAACGATCTTAAGATCCAAGCGACCAGAGGTGGTTATCACATCAACGTCACTATCATGATCGGGATACACCTACTATGTAGAATTATTTCTAGTATTTAGGCACGAGAAGACGATTGGAACTGTAATTTGTGCAATCATCCTGTCCTGTCAAGGCATAAATGCATTTTTAACGAATGTTGTAAGATGAAGTAAGATGGTGTTGAAGTCAGTTGAAAGATAAAAAGCTCATATCAGCCAAAAACAGCTTCTGAAGTAGTCTTGGGAAATGTCCATTTGCAGACTGAGAGAAGACTATTTTTGAAATCTACCACCGGAATACCTGGCTCGTTAACGAGCCAGTCATTCCAGTGATACATTTTCAAAAATAGTCTTCTCTTGGTCTGCAAATGGACATTTTTTATGATGGTTAAAGTGGTAAATCTTATGGGAACTGCTTTCGGGAACAGTTTTCGTGGTGCTTCATACCAGACTAATGGCTATAGGCCTCAGCCTTGTCATGATTATGTTAATGATTCTTGGATTGAAGACGTACCAACAGAGATCGATTACACATACCTAGGTCACACCGTGTGCCTCTGTAGCCATCTGCGCACCCATCAGGGCACACGCCATCAGTTGTCCGACATGGTGCATCATCTCTGCATTGACCACAAAGAGTCTCACATCGCAACCCATATCTTCCATTTTGGCATTCTAATATAAAACATGATACATTTCAATAAGGTCGTGTTCTCATACAGCCACTATTTCGGTAAATACCAGATATATCGGTTATCGTTCTCATTGGACTGCCTCTTGTACCGGAATAAATACGTCATTTATTTCGAAATTTAATCCCCCAAAATCGGCGGTTTATCCTCCGATATATCGTTATTTCTATGTGAAGTTTGTGAACGCAACCTATTCACTCAAAATTTGCAAGGTATAGTTACCGTCAGTATTTTCTCTCAGTGACTGCCAGGTGATCAGCAATGTATCTTGATCTCCACCAGGTAGCATCATGTCCAGTCCAGGACTATCGGCCAGCAGTGTGAATGCAAACTAATATATCGGTTATATATGTTAACCTAGGCCGTCTTCTCACTAGAGAGTTAATAGGGAGTAACGCCATACTTCAGTATGGAGTTATTCCGGATTACGTCTCTAGTGAGAACAAGGCCCCACATAGAACACGCAATAGTTAAACAGGATTAGGCAATGAGAAATATGCCTTATACTTTGATTACATGTATATTGCCAACGTTAATTCTTTGAAACCGAAATTTTGAATTCGAAATCTAATTATTCACGCAGCCAAACGTCAGTGAATATTGCGGTTGGTGCCATCTGTTTGTGTGTTTGTCTATGTGTTTGTTTGTCTATTTATCCGTGCAATATTTCCGGGGTCCGAGAATCTAGAAATCACCAAATTTGGTATATCGATCCACATCGTAGATGACTAGGCAACAATACGCGTAAAGTCAAATATTTAGGTCATGAGGTCACTAAGTGCATCCCGAAATACACATTTTAATCCATAAATCGGGAACATAAAGTAGGTAGGATCACAAAATTTAGAACATTCGTTCATATTACAGGAGGCTAGATGTTCCCCGAGTTTCAAGACAAAGCACCAAATATCTAGGTCATGGGTTCACAAAGTCCATACCGGAATACTCATTTTCGGCCATAACTCTGGAGTGCAAAAATGCAGAATCACCAGACTTAGCACACGCCATCATATTGCAACAGTTTATGGTTGCTTTGTTATTTTGGCACTAATTTGACCCTAGGTCAGCAAATACTTCCAGATAGGCTATTTTATTTTAAAATTCAACGCATTAAGGATTGCTTCAAAAATGTTTTCTCTGCAATTGCATACTATCACCATCACCCAGTGTTCTTTGCCAAACAAAATGGCGCCGGCCACAGTTCAACTTTAGGGCAATGTTAAAAAGCAAATAATTATGGAACCAATAAATGAATGCGTCGGGATATGAATGATACGGAATCTGTATACCATAATCAGTTACCACAACATAACTTTTGAGTTGAGGTAAGTATTCCTTTATCACGTGTCTACACATCAAGAAAGATATATAAGGCAGCAATGGCTTCCAATCCAATTATGTTCAAAATATATTCAATTAAACATTTTTACTAACTACCACGTTTCTGGTTTTGTTTTGTTAACATGTTAATTTATCTATGGTCTGTAGCCTATTCTAGTTAAATATGTGTCAGGGTGAATAATACGTACTATGCACAACGCATATTTGATATCTAAACTGATAACGAGGTTCATACCTTCATCGCATCTGTCACCGGTGTATCCGGGCTCACAACCTAGTGAGCAAAAGCCATCAGACTGTCTGCAGTCAATCCCAAATCTACATTCTCCACAGTCTGTGCATGGTGGGCCGTACTGCCCAGATGGGCATTGAACTGTAAAAGTAGTACATCTATCTGAGATGGTTGCATATCTTACACAGCACACCAGTGGAGAACGAAAAACACACATATTTAGATTTATTTAACCCGCCCATTTCTAGCCAAGATCCTTCTACATTTTACGCGTGTTAGAATCGATGTCTGTAATTGGAAACTTGATGAACCAGAATCCAAATTTCAAGGTAACTGTAATGTTGACTATTTTAAAACTAAATTTATTGTGTGTGCGTGCGTGCATGCGTATGTGCGTGCGTGCGTGCGTGCGTGCGTGCGTGCGTGCGTGCGTGCGTGCGTGCGTGCGTGTGTGTGCGTGCGTGAGTGCGCATTGGTGTGAGTGTGTGTTCCTGTTTCAAATTGATCAAATACATACAATTCGTATACTACTGACGGACGTTTAGATCTTCATGACGGAGCTAGAGAGTTATTAATCTGCAATGCAATCGCAGATTATTAAAATCACTCAGGATCTTTCCTCTTTCTTTTTTCTTTCTTTTTTCTTTCTTTCCTTCTTTCTCTCTTCTTATTCTTCGTCAAAAGCTTTGCACCTCATCTCATCCTACAGTTTTCATCCGATCAACTCCAAACTTGGACAACTTATGTTACCCAGTATGGAATCGTGTGCTATTCAAAAGAATTTGGATTAGTGCTCGAGTTACCCACCTTTGAGTGGCCAACACGTCCCATAGGAAATGCATGGGCATTTTCAGTATTGATCTTTAAACTGCTACTACACCTAGAGCATTGATTCGATCACTATCATACTTGGTCAGTATGTTACCGGTATAGTCCTGGTGGCCTTGATTCATCTGCAAGGCGCATGCATTAGTGGAATGATGCTGGATGTGCGTGAAAATTATCAGTTTTGGCTTTTGACAGAAATTAACTCTCCTTCGTCGGAGAAGGTCAGTGGACATATTAAATGATACGCTGTGACATCCTCGCATGTTTGTATATCCCATGGATCACCGGCCCATGTAGATGGGTACTCTTTGGGCGTCCAGATTACAATTCAATATTGATTTTTGAACTACTACATGCATAGTGTTGATCGGATAACTACCATACATGGATAGGATGTTACCGTTGAGGTCCTGAATATGTCTTCCAACTTCAAAGGTGGCATTGACCTTTGACAGCCTTTGCATGGAATATGGCCCCATAGAGAATGAATGGGGATTTTCAGGATGGATATTTGGACTGAGACTACACCTAGAGTTTTGATTGGATCATTACCATACTTAGCTAGGATGTTACCCTTAGGGTCCTGAATATGTTTACCTACCAAGACGTTGACCTTGACCTTTGACCGCAAATATATGAAATATTACTCCATAGGGAGTGAAGTGGGATTTTGAGGATGGATATTTGAATTGTGACTATGCCTAACGTTTTGATCGGATCAGTTGGTTAGGATGTTAGCAATGAAATTTCTTTTGGGGTGGGGGGGGGGGGAGGTGACCATTAATATTTGTAAATGGCCGCCAGACATTTGAACACCAATGCATGGAAAATTGCCCCATAGGGAATGAATGGGAGTTTTAGGTTGGATCTTTGACCTGCGACTACACCTTGAGTTTTGACAGTGTGCTTGTGCGTTTTGTCGGATTTGTCCGAGGGGTTTCGAGCTACCCACATATCGGTGGGTAACAAAGTCCCATAGGAAATGTATTGGGATTTTCAATATTGATCCTTAAACAGCCAGTCCAGTTAGAGATTTGATCGGAGAATTACCATACTTCGTAGGGATGATACCACCGAAGGTATCTTTATGAATTTTTAAGATGACCGCCAGATGTTTGAACCCCCGATTCATGGAAATTTGTCCCATTGGAAATGATGGGGAATTTCAGGATGGATCTTTGAACTGTGACTGCACTTAGAGTTTTGATCGGATCAATACCATACTTGGTTGTGATGTTATTAATGGATGGCATTTTTTGGAAAAATAATTTCAAAATGGACGCCGTATGAAAATTTTGGTAACAAATACCGGGGTTTTTTCAAAACGGCCGCCAGACGCACATTTTGGTGTCAAATGTACCAGTTTTCGTTTTTCAAAATAGCCACACAAACTTTGTTGGGCTCGGATCGACTTGAAACTTCTAGATGGTATAGTGACTTTAGGTGGTGTAAAATGTAAAGTTGATCCACCCAACAGTTTTCCAGAAATCAGCTTTTCCGTGCCATATATCATTATAGTAACCTATGGGAGCAATATTTGAACAACGTTTTCTCCTGGAGTTTTCTTCCGATTCACTCCAAACCTGGCCAGATTCTCGAACATTGAGTGATCTACATATTTTCCATTGAGGATTTTAATATCTTCCTTGGGATCAAGGTCATTCAATTGTACAAATTTCCTATTTTCATGTTTGGCATATGTTACCTATCTGTCATCATGCAACGTGTTAGAAGACACACCTTATTTGATCCTTAGGGTCAGGGTGGCCGTTTACTGTAAACCTATGGGAATTTCAAGTGTGGATCTTTGATCTGTGATTACACGTAGACCGTTTATCCATTCAGCACCAGACATGCGGTTATATAAGAAGGGGCCTTATACTATTCCTTAATGACCAGATATCGCAGATTTACAGTTACTTCAGTAAATGTTCTCTAGTTATAATCAGCTACCTAGTGACGTCGGATACTTGGGTGACAGCTAGTATCCGTCCATTAGTACATGCTAGCGTTGCACTGAGTTGTGAAAGTTGTGCAATGCAGTATATAGAGGTCCAATTCACTTATGTTGGTGGTCGATATGAAATCCTGAAACCTGAATATCCAGGATTTAAATTACAAAGTAACTAACTACACACGCCAGCTGTTGAATATTTTTAAACAAATTTAACTGGGGCAGCTGTTGCCCATGGCAGCAACATATCTCGGTCAAATTAGTTTCGAAATATGCAACAGATTAGTTGCGTACTGGTTTTGTTTTAATCAAAGAACGCCAAGTGAAGATTTACTATAAGTTAAATAAAATAAAATATATTAATTCCATATTTTCGCAGGAGAATCACGGAATGACGCCATCGCGTGTATGCTTGCTGTGTATGATGTCATCGCGTGAATAATATTGTGTTGTTGATCCTAACCCCTTTTTGATTCACCATCACATTAAGGAAATGCGAGAGGAGCACTAGACTGTGTTAAACTTGAACTTAAATCGGAGCTGATGTCCAGCCTCGGAACTGTATTGGACGCCAAACTCGTCTATTCTGACATCATGTGTGGCGTAATATGAATACACGTGGCTGACAATTCCCCTAATGACGTCATGTCGTCACGTAATCTGAATTCACGTGGCAGACGATTCCCAAGATGATGTCCTGTGTGGCGTAATCTGAATCTACGTGGCTGACGATTCCCATGATGGCGTCATGCGTGATGCAATCTGAATTCATGTGGTTAACGATTCTCCTGATGATGTCATGTATGACATAATCTAAATCTACGTGGCTGATTATTCACCTGATGACATCATGCGTGATGCAATCTAAATCCATGTGGTTGGCGATTCCCCTGATGACGTCATGTGTGACCCAATCTGAATCCACGTGTTTAACTATTCCCCTGATGACGTCATGCATGGCGTAATCTGAATCTACGTGGCTGATGATTCACCCAATTACGTCATACTGTGAATTTATGGGGTTGTCACTTGTCAATATTTATGACATTAAACTTAAATACTGATCAGGTTTCTGAAAATTTGTCAAATAAGTTCTAATTCATAAAATATGATAAAAACATTTGTTCTGGCAGTCATTATTGGAATCTCATTCCGTTAAGGCGCTATGTTTAGACAGAAACAGCTTTGGATGTAACCTTTGGAAGTCTAACTTCTAAGAATCTGCTTTGAGTTAAGCATATAGATAAGATGCTAAATATATTGAAACCAATTTGAAAGGAAACTGGTACTATCATAGAATATTAATTTGAATAATAAATAGGTTTCTGAATTCCGCCGGTAATAGGGTTAACGAGTAAATGCACTGGTACGAAAGCCATATGGCTCTCAGCGCGTACGTGTGTGTGCGCGCGTAAATGGAAATTTACCATTGTCACAGCGCGGTCCCGAGTATGGTGATTTACACCCCTGAGTACATCGTCCATCAACATTGTTACAGAGACCATCGAGACAGTTAGAACTGCATGGTAACGCACATCCCTGACCCCAGGTTCGACCAGAACACGCTGCGTATTAAAATGTAATAAGGGTACCATCATGGGAAATCAACTAAACAATATCGTCAGAATTATGTCTCAATCATTGCGCTATAGCCTAATAAAGAAATTGGATAAGTAAACGAGAGATGTAGGCCTACTGGATTACGTCACGGCGCGAACTTATACAGGCCTAGTACATCTAAAAGATCAAACAGAAACCTATTAGTATGAAAGGTTCTGTTGAATATTTGAACATAATTGGATTGGAAGACATTGCTGCCTTAGGCAGCAATGTCTTCCAATCCATTTATGTTCAAATTATCCAACAGTGTGATTTATTTTGTTTTGGAAATATGTTAAGTTATTTCTTAGCTATACTGTATGTGAAAGATGCCGTAGGCTATACAGCGTATCGATACAGTAAACGTTATTTTCAGAATGTTAAACAGATCTGTTATTTATGTCCTGTGAACATATTATCATCTAGATGTACTATACGATCTGAGGTCGTATATACACTAACGCTAGGTGCACATTCACATCAGAATGCTTGAAAATAAGATTATTAAAATTGTATACTTTTAGAGGCTATAGGTCGTGTTCTCACTGGATACTTAACCAGCGTAGCGCAATACTGAGGTATGGCGTTACTCCCTATTAACTCTCCAGTGAGAACACGGCGTTAGATTGTGTGCCTATATGTAATGAAACGAAAAATAAATCTTAGCATATGATGATTTCATTTTCATATAAATAGGGGCCTAAACTTCGTAGGTTTAGTTGTGAATTTGAATTAGGGACCCGTGGCTAAATTTCAATTTGACAACTTACACATTTATATTAATTTATATGTAATGAACTCATCATATGCTAAGATTTATTTCGTTTCATTACATATCTAACCAAACAATTTAAGGCCGTGTTCTCACTAGAGACTAAATCAAGAATAACGCCATCCTGAAGTATGGAGTTATTCCTGAATAAGTCTCTTGTGAGAATACGGCCTAAGCCTCTAAAAGTATATAATCTTAGGCCTTGTTCTCACTGGAGAGTTAATCGGGAATAACGCCATACCTCAGTATTACGTTACGCTGGTTAAGTCTCTATTGAAAACACGGCTTTAGCAACTTTAATTTGACCCATTCTGCTGCGAACAGGTACCTTTAATATAATTTTTTTAGTTGTGAATTTTAATTATAGATGCGAGTCCCTAATTCAACTTCACAAATATGAATACAATTATCATATGTTAAGATTTATTTAGTTTCATTACATTCGGCTACATAATTTAAGCTTCTAAAACAAATACGATTTTAATAATTTGATTTTCAAGCATTTTGGCATTAATGTGCACCTTTAATTGAACATGTTTCTAAAACAAAATAAAAAGTATTGTTGAGTATTTTGAAAATATTTGGATTGGAAGGTCTTTGCTGCCTAAAATTATATTAATATTATGTTCAAAATATTCAACAGAATATCATTTACAATTGTGTTCAAAATTGTACTAACTAACATGTTTTTTGGGAACATATTAACGTTTTACGAGCTATAACGCGTGGATGTCATACCTTGTTCGCACCTGTCACCACTGTAACCATCGGCGCAGCCTCCAAGACAAACGCCATCAGCTTTCCGACACGCCTCGCCATCCCTGCACTGGCCGCAGATGGACTCGCATCGTAAACCATATCGGCCATCTAGACATTCTATAATAAAAATAATTTAAAGTAAAGTTAAAATTACATTTCAATATTACATTACAAATAAACTCAATTAAATCGGATAGTATCAGACAAGTTTGTTGAACCGTAGTGGGCAATACACCTTACCAAGTTTATCCATACATCATATGACGTCATATGACGTCATAATCAACTAGGTGACGCGTAAGATGATGGCATAACCATGATGTCATGACGGACTCAATATAGTTCGTCTTTAACGCTTAATACTCCGACACGTTGTGCGAATTGCATGTCTTAAATAATTAACTAATATTCTGTTGAATATTTGGCAACTAATTTGACTGGAAGTTGTTGCTGCCATAGGACAGCAACAACGCTCAGTCAAATTTGTTGCAAAATATTCAATATCTTACCTGTATAGTTTTCTGGATATTGATAGTTAGGGAGTTTAGAGATTGACCGATCGCAACACGGATGAGGTGTGGGTGGAGCTTAGAGAGAAATGGGCGGGGCCTAGCTAAAACTGGATCGGTCCATTAATGATATTAATAACCAGTTTTCTCACGAGGATCCGTTGGTAAGCATTCGCTGCATGGGGAGAGGATACCTGGGGGTACGCAGTTGAAATCACGAATAGAGGGTAATGATCTGCCACTCAAGTATGTGATGGCATAATCAATTACGTCACATATAGGCGGCCGATGTCACAATACTACTGATGTTTTATAACCTCACCGAGAAAGTCGAAAATTCCGTTAAGTGGTGTACGAATTGTATTTCTTTGGTGAATTTGCAATTTAATAAACGTTATGTTGAATATTTTGAAACCAATTTGACTGGGAGCTGCTGCAGCCATAGGCAGCAACAACCCCAGTCAAATTAGTTTCAAAATATCCAACCGTTTACCTGTATAGTTACCTTGAAATTACGAGTCTGGGATGTCATGATTCAAAGTATATAAATCGATTCCAACACATATACAAGGGAGGGGTTTCGCGAGGAATGGGCGGGCACATAGGTAGTTATGGATACAGATGTTGTCAGTGATGATGACGGCATCAAGGTAATGTAAGCACTCGTAGTTTGACGCCATAATTCTTGAATACATTTCCTCACTCAATCAAATGGTGAAATAATCAACTACACTGACATCATAATCATGACGCCGTGAATGATTCGATTACGCCTCTCTTTAACGCGTAATAGACGTTGTACGAATTGTAAGTTTTTGCTATTTAAGAAGCATGCTGTTGAATATTTGGAAACTAATTTGACTTGGCATAGGCAGTAACAGCACCCCGCCAAATAAGCTACAAAATATTCAACAGTTTACCCGTATACTTTTCTGGAAATTGATAGCCAGAGAGTTAAGAGATCGATCGATCCCAACACGGGCGAGGAGTGGGTGGGGCTTAGCTAGAGATGGACGGGGGGTTACTAAAACTGGAAAGGTTGGAACTACCTGGATAGTCAATGTAAAGGCATACATAATGGCCATGCATTGATGAAGCGATCCCTCGAGTAAGTCAACCGTTGAATGTCATGCGGATTAACAAAAATACTTCCATATTTGGATGCGTGTGAAATTGTCAAAGAATCAGAAAATTGTGTACCATCTATGCTGCTGTGTTCTATATGGAAAGCATTCTCTATGTTTGCAATGATGTTGAGATGAGTAGATTCCATTTTACGGTAACTACAGATGTAAGCTTTTGAAAATGTTGAAATGAATTTGACAGGAAGGTGCCTTGCGTTCGAAAAGGAAAACTGTCCAGATCGCTCTGCACGTGCGAAACCGGGTTTGTTCACATCGTGTATTATAAGGGGCAATTAATCCGAAAACAACACATTGTCATAGTTTGTAGATTTAGCAAAACGTTTTGATTTTCCTTTCCGAACATAAGACTGCTGCTGCCTATGATATCAACATCTCAATTTACTCAACATGATATAAAGAAAATTATAAAAAATGAAATTTCAGGTCCGACATTTTGAAATCAAAAGGTTAGACTTGCCTTGATCACACCTGATGCCCATGTAACCATCCACACAGCCATTTGTACAAGCACCATCCGCAGTCCGACACGGTTCGTCATTCCTGCACCGACCACAGAGAGATTGGCATCCTGAACCATATCGCCCATTTTCGCAATCTAGTAGAGAAAATCGGGTGCACGCACGTGCAAGTGTTATGTCGCTAAGAAATGAAACCTCCAACATAAAACATCAGAGAAGATGGTGTACATGTAGCTCAATATAGGGACTCGCCAGTAATCAATTGACCTCTTCAGTTTTGGCTATTCCCCGCCCATCTCTAGCCAAGCTCCACCCACACATCGATCGTGTTGGGATCGATCGATCCCTGAACGCCCTGCGCTGACTATCTATTTCAAGAAAACTATACCCGTTAGCTGTTACATATTTTGAGACTAGTTTGCCCGGGTGCTGTTGCTGCCTATGGCAGCAACAGCGCCCTGTCAAATTAGTTTCAAAACATTCAAGAGAATGTTTATTAAATGGTAAAGTCATACAATTCATACAACGTGTCGGACTATTAAGTGTTAAAAATGAACTATATCGAATCATATATGACGTCGTGATTATGACGTCATCCTACACGTCACGTAGTTGATTATAACATCATCTGATGGATGCATGAACTTGGAAAGGTGCATTATCTGATGTTATGAAGTGAACAAAAACGAGAAGATTGAAGAATCCACTCAGTAATTAAATACATTCTTCCAAATATCATAATCAACATACTTTTGAGGTTTCATTAACTTGTTCCTACTTCCCAGTAGAACGTATATTATCGAAAAGATTGGTTAAGATTTATATAGCTTGGCAAGATGAACAGATGAAATAATAGGATGCTTTTTTACGCGCTATTCTTAACATGCCTGTGAATTTGGATCAAAATGTGCATAGTAGAAGCCAAGTTAGAAAAGGTATAACAGAAAATTATCATAGATTTTAAGATTACAAATAAGTTAAAGGATAATAAGTAAAATGACATAATTAATGTACACGTAATGTTTCATAAAATGCTTCAAATATATGTTAAGTTATTCAAGGCAAATCAGATTCTTGCTAGGATACGGGGTCGCGCCAAACTTCTCTTTAAAGGGATGCTAATCTCATCTCAAATTTTGTATTACACCCGTAGATTATGGTTTATAGATTCGACATCATTCATATCCTGTCACATTCCCTTATCTGTATCACAATTATCTGCCTTGTAATATCGCGTAAATTGAACAGTGATCGCCACCATTTTGTCTTCTTAAGCGATAGCGTGTGATGTCATGCATTACATTATTTATTATGTCATAATCTATTTCTTGGATATTTTGAAGCTAATTTGACTGGAAGTTGTTGCTGCCTACCTGCATGGTTGCTTTTATACCACGTTGCCATACTATAACTGCACCTCTATGACATAGGGCGTATACCTAGACAGCCAAGCTAGTTTTCTGATTGGTTGAAAAGTAAATCATGGCAGCCATCATAGACTTTAGAAAGGCTTTAGAAATGGATAAAAATGTAGCTACTAAATCCTGAATAGCGTTCCTAGTCGGCATGATAAAAAAGGCTAAAATGTCAAGGATGGAATATGGGAGGCAAATTATACCACCGGAATGGTTAGTATTTAGATAAGCCAAGTTTGGCTTTACTGTGACGATATTTTGGAGAAGGTAGTCGAGTTTAATAAATACCGTCACATCTGTCACCCGTGTACCCATCTGCGCAACCAGAAGTACAGAAGCCATCAGACTGTCTACAGGCAGCCCCAGATCTGCATTGTCCGCAGTCGGTACATGGTGGACCATACTGACCAGCTGAACACTGGACTGTAAAATATTAAATTTATCCGAAAATCGTATTTATACGCGCTGTCGATGCTAAGATGTGATATGCTGCGTTATATTATAGCAGAAAAAATAAAAGAATGGCAAAGATCAGCAATGGAATAATAAGCAGGATGGGGGAACCCAGTTTTAGCAATACCCCGCGCCATCTCTAGCTAAGCGGCACCCATGCTTCGCTCGCGTTGGGATCAATCCATCCCTGCACTCCCTGAATCTCAATTTCAAGAAAACTAAACAGGTAAGCTGTTGAATATTTTGAAACTAATTTGACTGGGTGCTGTTGCTGCCTCTGGCAGCAACCGTGCCCAATATAATTAGTTTCACAATATGCAACAATATGGTTATTAAACAGTAAAGACATACAATTCATACACCAACACTTAGTTCGTCATCAAGTATGCGTTCGTGACGAACTTATCTACGTCATTTATGACGTTATTGATTATGACGTCAGCCTACACGTCAACTAGTTAACTATGCATTCATACGATCAATGGATAAACTAGAATCATCTATTATATTACTACCATTAGTAGAGTACAGCTCAGAAAAAACATAGAATGTATTAAAAATGTACTGTTCAATATGTGACAATTAAACGTGAATATTCACACCAAAATGCTTCAAAATTAAATTGTTAAACTTATACACATTTAGAAGCTTAAATTGTGTATCTAAATGTAATGAAACGAAAGAAATCTTAAGATAAGATAATTTCATTAAATGATATCGTAGATGTTCGAGTTTTTCAGATGGATTATGATTATTATGTATATTAGGTGAGTGTGATGTGCGTGCGTGCGTGCGTGCGTGCGTGCGTGCGTGCGTGCGTGCGTGCGTGCGTGCGTGCGTGCGTGCTTGTGTGTATGGGCGTGTACGTATGTGTGCGTGCGTGCGTGCGTGTGTGTGCGCGTGTGTGTGTGCGTGTGCGCGCGTGTGCGTGTGTGTGCGTGAGAGTGTGTGTCTGTTCAAGCCTGCGTGCGTATGGTCATATGTGCTTAAACAGGCACATGTGCGGTTGTTCTGGATAGTGACCATCTTACGTATGCCTCATATGCCTAGACAGGGGTTTGTTAATATAGGTTTAATTTGTATATATACACCTGTGCAAAAGTTAAGCACCACACTATTTTTACGCACATGCGAGGGTATATTCATGTGCTATGAAGAAAGCAATAGCATAAACATTTATGTACCCATCCATCTTAGTGCAAGAGGTCATAATGCAACTAGAGGAATGCTGATTATGATGGTGGGGAAACACTGTATGTTTTTGTTTGAACTTGAAAACGAGGCCTGAATATGGTTACGTTGACACAACTGACAACTATTGCCCTACAGTTGACACACGTGGCTAGATTGTCATTAATGGTGTCTGAAAACGAAGTTTAACATCTGTGCACGAGTTTGAGACTGTCATTATTAATACCGGGTATATCCACCTTGTGCCTGGATGACGGCCTGGACACGACGTCTCATGCTGGTCACCAACCGACTGATACGCCATTGTGGTATTCGTTGCCATTCAAGATGGAGTGCATCTGTTAATTCCTGTAGGTTCTGCACAGGAGGATCCCTCCTTCTCACCATGTTTCCCAGAATGTCCCAGATATGCTCAATAGGGTTCATGTCAGGGCTCCTTGCTGGCCATGGTAGGGTTTCGATGGCATTCTGGCGGAGGTATTCATGCACAGCTCTAGCACGATGTGGTCGGGCGTTGTCATCCATGAATATAGGGTGGGTTCCAGGTGCATGATTTACAAAATGAGGGACCACAACTCTATCCAGTATGGAATCTTGATATCTTTGTCCATTTAGTGTTCCAGGTACAGTCAACAGATCCAGCTTACAATCAAATGAGATGCACCCCCATATCATAACGGAACCTCCACCAAATGGAACTTCTTCCATGATGTTACGTTGGTCGTACGCCGTGCGTCTGGACCTCCATACACGAGTTCGACCATCTGTGGCATGAAGCAGGAACCGACTTTCATCGGACCAGTGTACCCGTCTCCAGGATCTCATGTTCCAGTGTCTTCTTTCGTTGCACCACCTCAGACGCTCCTCTTTGTGGTGTGCAGTGAGGAGAGGACGTCTGACAGGTCTCCTAGCTTTCATGCCAGCAGCATACAGTCTCCTTTTGACGGTAGACATTGACACTCTATTGCGCGTTTCCCATTGCTGGCTGAGCACTCTGCTGTTGGTGAATGGAGATCTCCTAACAAGGCGTACTAGGGCTCGATCATCACGGGCAGTAGTCTTCTTCGGTCTTCCAAATCTAGGCCTGTCCTTCACCTCGTTAGTTTGCCCATGTTTTGCAATCAAACGACTGATTACAGTATGGTAAATGTTCAGCTGTCTGCCAATCTCTCTGCATGACATACCAGTGGTATGCATGCCTATGATTTGCCATTTCACACGATCACTTAACCTTCGTCTTGCCATAGCGGTTCACAATCAAGAGCTAATTCTCTCTGTACAAATAAACCACGGTCATGAACACAAAATTCCTAATCTTGTCGCCTAAATCTGTATGTAATGTTCTACACCTCAAACTGGACTTTTACATAACTGAACACGTGTGCTGTTTCCCGCCACGCACGGACATCAAGCGGCGTGAAGTCATGCATGCATGTGCATTTCGTACTTGGAATTATGTCAGCTAACGCGGGGACAAAAAGTATGGCAGCCTAGTTGTACCATCATGTTTCTACGTTCTATTGTTTTTGCTGGTGCTTAACTTTTGCACAGGTGTATAGAACACTTACTAGTGTCACAGTGGTCCCCTGAGAAAGGTGAATTGCACCCTTGTGTACATTCGCCGTTTACACTGTTACACACGCCATTGCGGCAGTTGGCGCTGCATGCTTTTGAACACCCTAAGCCCCAGGTTTGACCAGAGCAGGCTGAAAATGGAAGCGAATACAACTCGGATAACGTTGGTCACGGGGCTGCTAAGTCAAACAAGAATTAGTCCAGCGCCCCCTAGCCAGCGCGAGTTTTTAACCTCCTTCAAACCTTGAATTTGTATCGCTTGTCTTACACATTCTATGTATATTGTTCTAAGTGAATTCATTTTAGCGCTTTACCACATAAAATTACAATGTTTCAATTTCAAGAGAAGCGCACCAAACGCGTTTGAATAATTTAAAACAAATTCGACTGGAAGCTGTTTGCTGTCACAGGCAGCAACAGCTCACAGTCAAATTAGTTTCTAAATATTCAACATAATAGTCCCCACGTCATAAAAAAATTGTTTGACGGTTCTGGCCTTGAAGGCTAAAACATCTATAATTCAATCTAGAATGATATATATGGCTATGCATAATGTCTTTTTTTTAAATTCTGGTATAGGACGAATGTAGTTTGCTTACGCGCAGTACATGCTGGCGGTTGCCACCCTGGCTCGCATCCTTGAGAACACGTCCCATTCTGACTGTTACACTCTCTGTTGAGACAGTTAATGTTACACTGAGAGCCACAAAGTGGACCATATGTTCCCGCAGGGCACTCTAAAAGAAAATGAGGTAAGGAAACATATACCATCACAACCAATGTTATAGGAAGCAGTTTGGGAAGTATAAAATAATAACAGCCCGGCAATTGGCATTTTTCACGATCAGGGAAGAAAGAGGCCGTTGTCGTCCGCCTTCAACATTTGCTATATCAGATTGGTACTCCACTGCTACAAGTGCTAGGCCTCAAAGTAGATCTAATATCTCTGATCTTGGGTCGGGCGCAGGGGTGTAACATTGTATCTGGGTACCAAGCTAGGTATTTGAAGCGAGTGGCCAACCATAGCACTAAACAACTCATCTTTCATGACAGTTAATATTATGATTATCCGTCATGGTGCTCGCCGTGTGAGTTACCGCCAGGCATGTGCAGCACCGTCCCCACCCACCCTCGAAGGGGTCCACCCAAGATACTGGTGGTAAAGCTCGTAGACTTTGGAGAAAAAGGAAGAACAAGTAAGCAAACCGCTGACTATCATGCAATGGAATACTGAAGGAGTTTCTAACAACAAAACGGAGCTTAGCCAGATTCTCAACGAGAAAGGCGTAGATGTCGCGTATATCCAAGAAACTCATCTAAATGCCAACAGAAGATTCTGTATAAGAGGATTTCAGTACTTCAGATCTGACAGGGATGGGAGACATAAAGGAGGAGTCATAACCCTGGTCCGGAATAACCTAACCGCCATTGAAGTTCAGAGAGACATGGAAGGACCTGAAATTCTCACAATTAAGATAATTCCAGAGAAACATCCTATCACTGTTGTCAACTATTACTGCCCTAATAATCAACCATTGAATCTCGGAAAATCCCAGTTCACCCAGATTCAACTATCGTTGCTGGTAACCTCAATAGTCATTCTCAGTTATGTGGCTATCAGGCTACTGATAAGAGAGGTGCAGACATTGAAAATTGGATGGATGAACAGAAGCAGATTCGCTTGAATAAGGCAGATGACACCCCCTCCCACGCCCCCACCCCTCTCTCCTACATTCTACTCAAGACGATGGTATACATCAAGTTCTCCTGATCTAGCATTTTTGACAGAAAATCTACATCAAGAATCTTTCTATATTGTTGGGGAACAACTTGGAGGCAGTGATCACCACCCTGTTTTCATTACCATTAACATGGATGTTGAGATTGACGGAAATCAGACTCCTCGATGGAACTATAAGAAAGCAGACTGGGACAGATATCAGAAAGAGAGTGATGGATTGGTAAAAGACATTGATGTAAAAAACCAAAACATCAATAAAGTTGTTAAAACGCTTAACTCTGCTTTACTCTCCGCTGCTGGCAAATGCATTCCTAGGGGATCCAGGAAAAACCACAGACCTTACTGGAGTGTGTCTCTGCAAAAGGTACACGAAGAAAGGTCCAACGCAAGAGAAATTGCAGAGAATGTCCCAACAGAAGCCAACCATGTGAGACTCCAACAATCCAAGGCAAAGTATCTGAAAGCCAAAATCAGAGCCACCAGAGAAGCGTGGAGAGTAAAAACTTCAAGCTTAAATCTTGAAAAGGATCCGAACAAACTCTGGAGGCTTCTGAGGCAGCTTAATGATGAAAACACCAGAGTACCGAACATTAGCTCTTGAAGAGGATTGTGAAATTAAAACACGAGAGACTGCTGCTGAACACTTTGCTTGTAAATTTCAGAAAGTAAGCAATCTAGATGTGTCAGTGAGTTGTATAAAAGCTGAAATGAAGTCTGCAAAGAGGAATGGAGAGACACAAATACACGCCGCAGGAATGGATGAGCTTCTGACCATCAGCGAGTTGGAGAAAAGCTTGAAAGTTCTGAAAAACAAGAAGTCTCCTGGACCAGATGGAATAGCCAATGAGATGTTGAGGAATCTGGGTACTATTGGAAAGCACAAGCTTTTGGAGATTTTCAACCACAGCTGGTACACAGGAGAAGTTTCCCAGTCTTGAAGAGAGACCAACATGGTCCCTGTACTGAAGAAAGGCAAGAATAAATCTAAAGCGGCCAGTTATGGACCTATCAGTGCCATGGAGAAAATCCTCAACCAAAGACTTCTTCGACATCTTGAAAGCAACGATCTCTTAGCAGATGAACAAAATGGCTTCAGAAAGTGTAGATCTACTGAGGATCAAACAACGTATCTGACACAGTCTATTGAGGAGGCGTTCCAACAGAAAAAGCATAACATCACTGTGAGGGTTGATCTGCAGACGGCATTTGATAAAATATGGAAGCATGGACTCCTCCAAAAGATCAGGACCAGTGATATCTCTGAAAAAATGTACAGCTGGATATGCCAGTATCTCCACAATCGAAAGGCATCAGTACAGCTGAATGGGATGAGCAGCAAGAAAGTCCTGCTACGGCATGTGTACCTCAGGGTGGTGTAGTCTCTTCCACCCTCTTCACAATATTCATCAATGACCTGGTGAAGAATCTTCCAATGGGAGCCAGAACTGCATTGTATGCTGACGATCTTGTGATGCGGAGCAGCGAGGAGTATGTGTCAACAGCCAATTACCGCATGCAACTCGCAATTGATCACCTCAATTCTTGGGTTACAAGATGGTTTGTCCAGATCAACAAAGAGAAGACAGTCGCAACTCTATTCACACTATCCACTAAAAAGGAACACAAGACAAGTCTGAAATTTGGTGACTCAGTTCTGCACTTTGAGGATGAAGTAATTTATCTTGGTCTGATATTTGACAAAAGACTAACCTGGAAGGCGCAAATCAGAAAAGCTGAAGGTATAGCCAAGCGAAGACTGGCAGTTATGCGGAAGTTCACTGGAACACAATGGGGAGCTAACATGAAAATTCTGAAACAGGTTTACTCTGGGTCAGTTAGGCCCATCATCGAATAGGGCTCATCATCATGGATGACAGCTGCTACAACCACACTTCAGACATGGGATAGGGTACACAAGCAGGCTCTTCGTATCATAACAGGGTCTATGAAGACCACTCCAATAGCAGCGATGGACGAACTTACCAATATCCAGCCACTCCAGCAGAGACGAGAAATCAAGGCCGAGATTCAATACGAGAAATTCAAATTGATGGCTCACCATTCCACGCATATGCTGACTCACCAAATGTCTAGAGGAAGGCTCAAGACGAATAATTCTTATTAACTTCAAAGAAAATCTAAAGAAACAGAGAATCGGACATCTTCCCCAGATGTAGAAATATAACTGCAATCTCTGAGAGGGAATCGTGGAAAGCTTCTGAAATAGAAAACACAGTTTCAATCTGGCCCTCGATTCCAGGGATTGAAAGCAAGGGAGATCAATCAGAGGTGACAAACAAAGTTCTTGTATTGAGTCATATTGCAGAAAACCACCCTGAGGAAGAGTGGATACATGTTTATACAGATGGATCGGCTATCCAGGCTGTCAAGAATGGAGGGGCAGGTGCTCACATTCGGTTTCCATGTGGAGATATAACAGACGTATGCTTGCCAACAGGGAAGCACTGTAGCAATTACACTGCAGAAATCCAGGCACTGATCTTAGCTAGCCAAAAGCTGATACAACGAAAAACCAGAAATGAAATTATTGTCATCCTGACAGACTCCCTCTCAGTGCTCCAGGCACTGGAGAGTGGAAAGGAAAGTACAGATTTAATTCATGAAAATCTTACGCAACTGGCTAAGGAGAACAATGTCAACTTACGGTGGATTCCCTCGCATTGTGGCATATTAGGAAATGCCAAAACTGATCAACTGGCTAAGGAAATGTCAAATAAAGAACAATTCAACTGCGAGGTTGACTTTGAAGAACTGAAGCATATCATTAAAGCCACAAGAACCACCAGCAGGCAACATAATGATGCAATACACAGCCTCGGTAGGGAGGATCAGATTGAGGACTGGTCAACATGCATCTCAATGCACATCTTCACCGTCTCAAGATTACAGATTCTGCACTTTGTGAGTGTCAGCAGGCAGAAGAAACATCAGAACATCTCTTGCAGCACTGCCAGCGATACGAATCGGCTAGGAGAAGCTTACGGCTTATTGAAGTATCTTTTGAAGAGAAGATCAGAGGAGACAGAGACAGTTTGATGACCACTTCACCCTTCATGCACAAAATAAGGAACACAGTTTAAGATTACTGTTATGAGAAAGATGGACGCAAGAAGAAGAAGAGATTGGTACTAACACACCTTGCTGGTCAGTCACATTTTACAAGGGCCGTTGTCATTTACTATGAGTTGTATTGAGGAGATGCTGGTCTCATCTCAAATGTATTGCACCGATAGGTTGTGGTTTATAGATTCCATATCATTCATATCCTGTCACATTCCCGTTTATGTATCACAAATATCTGCTTTGTAAAAATGCTGAACAGTGACGCCACCATTTTGTCTCCTCAAGCGAAAGTGTGTGATGTCATGTAAGTGCCAATGCATTACATTATTTATTATGTAATGCTCATGGCAGCAACTTCTTCCAATCAAATTTGGTTCAAAATATTCAACAGCTTACCTGTATGATTGCTTTTGCCAAACTATAGCTAACACCTCTATGACTGATAAACCGCTAAGATGTCAGGAATGGATTATAAGTGGCATATTCTATCACCTGAATGGCTTAGTATAAGAGAAGGTGAGATTTCATTTAAAAGATTGGCTGCATACCCTTACGTGGCTCACATGTGTAAGGGCACCAATTACAGTCCTTCAGACAAGACTCCCCAAAAGGATTCGTTCTGTCAGTCAAGTTTCATCAATTAAACGTTCATGAAGAACTTAGTTAATTACGTCATTCATTACGTCATTGATTATGACGTCAGCATATACTTCACATTGTTGATTATGACGTTATATGATTGATTGAGAAACTGGATCCATGAATTACGATACTAGTACAAAGGACTATATCTGTTGTATATTTTGAGATTTTCAAAATATGCAACAAAATAAGCTTTATTTCATCAAGGATATTACATGGTTAATAAAGATTTAGTAGTTTGGTTGCATACCTGAGGTACATGCTGGCGGCTGCCACCCTGGCTCACATCCTTGAGAACACGTCCCATCCTGAGGGTTACACAGTCTGTTACGACAGTTAACATTGCACTGAGACGCACATCCTGGACCCCATGTTGCCACAGGACAGCCTGATGAAACGAAAATACAATGGAAATGCAGCCACGACCATTACCATATAAACATGCAAAGCAAGAGTGCTTTATGACGTTCATATGTGAACTTTAACTATTTGAACCGGAAAGATAAAACAAAAATTAACTTCACTGTTTAACAAATGGTTTGTTGAATATTTTGATATTAATTTGACTGGGAGATATTGTTGCCTATGGCAGCAACATGTTTCTGTCATATTAGTTTCCAAATATTCAACAGCCACCCTGCTGCATAGTTTACTTGAAATTATAGAAACTGAGGTTTAGCCCCTATTGTGTTAGCATGTCTTTATAATGGTAAAACCGACCAAGCCGGTCTCTGCACTAGTCTTGAGGACTATCTATTTGCAGACCAGGTGACGGCTAATTTTTTTTACAAATTTACCATTGGAATTTCAGTGCGAAATATAAAAAAGGCATCTCTTGGCGCACAAATGGACACTGACTAATGAAAAATTTAGATTTTCTTAACCATCAACCCTTTGATCGTCAAACCGGACAAAAACCACATCTTAACATACCATTTTCCTGAATTCCAGTGGCAAACTTACAAAAAACAGTCTTCTCTTGGCCAGCAAATAATCATCCACTGAAATATTTAAATTTTCTTTAATAGTCTTGCCAAATTAAAGGGTTATTTCATAATAAAAAAAGGTTAGGGTACTGGTTAGGGTTAGAGGTTTATGGTTGAGCTCTTTGAGGCGCTGTTGACACACGGGTGGGTAGGGTTGGTGGGGTGCGTGACGGGTGTGGGCGGGGTGGGGAGGAGTGTGGGTGGAGGTGGGGGTTAAGTTAACTTAGCTTAAGTTAATGGCCTTGCAGTTGCACGCATTGTTGCAATAACTCTGGTCAGAAGCTACAAGTATCACGAGAGGTCATGTATTGGTAAACATACTTTGGTCACATCTGTCACCATGGTAACCAGCCGCGCAATCGTTCGGACAAAAACCATCAGATTTCCGACAGGCCTCCCCATTTACGCAATGACCACAGAGCGACTCGCATCGCAGACCATATCGACCATTCTGGCAGTCTAGTTTTAAAAACAAGATTGGTTTTCAACATAATACTTTTATTATATTTCTAAATCATACATATTTATTAAAGTAGACACAAGTATTCAATGTTTGTCAAAGGCAAATAGATAGCAATACGTAGGCCGTCGTCTCACTAGAGACTTAACCAGGAATAACGCCTTACTAACATATGGTGTTATTCCGGATTAGGCCCGTCCTCTGAAGTGGTATTCAGAGAATTGATTAAGAGAAAACTATTTTTGAAAATTTACCACTCGAATGACTGACTCGGGAACCGATCCAGCCATTCCAGTGGTAAATTCTCAAAAGTAGCATTCTCTTTGTCTGCAACTGGACACTGCATAAGCCGGAAATCTGGCTTTACTGGATCATTGACCCATTCGGGGTCAAAAACAAAATCCCCGTCCTCTTCTTCTTCGTCTTCTTCCTCTTCTTCTTCTTCTTCTTCTTCTTCTTCTTCTGTATCTTCACGGATACGTCTTACGCTTAATGGTAAGCTCGACGCAGGCTTTCAGATCGTGACCTGGACGCACCAGATTCCATAGCGAAGCTCAGCGCGTTCGCATGTGTGCTCCTGAAGGCCTGGACATATGTCGATCACTCATCAAATGGTGACAGATGAGCATCGATATTCTATTTACCCTCGCCCCGTTATTGGACGAGGGTTTGCATTCGGGTCTTCCTGTATGCACGAGGGCGTGTGGGTGTGTGCGCGTGCTTGCGCGCGTGCATATGCAGGACGGTCGTTCATGTAATGCTTGTACTTGGGTGTGTAAGGCTGTATTTAATCTTTTCATGACGAAGCCGGCCAAAACCGGCCTCTTCAACAATATTGAGGAATGTCAATTTGCAGGCCAAGAGGAGACTAATTTTGAAAATTTATCACTGGAATGACTGGTTCGGTAACCTTGGCCTGCAAAAGGACATTCAATACGGGAATAATTGGATTTTCTTGGTCAAATTTATTCATTAAACAGTTAAAGTTTCACTGACTGACTTGTCCTAGCTGTATGTCGCAAACTAAAATCTTCGGATACGATTTGGCTCAAATTTTACCGTACCAGAACTAAGGATCTTACCGTGAAAAGGTGTCTCCAGACAATTCCCATGATCCGGGTGAAAAAGAACATGGATATGGATTAGATCTGATTATAGATCTATAGATCTCTCTGAAACTACATGTCCGAATTGCTTAAAATTAATCAGAATAAAACACAGCACAAGTTATAATTTTCTCAGAAATATGACAAAAATGCATACCTTGATCACATCTGTCACCGGTGTATCCAGGTTCACACCCAAATGAACAAAAACCATCAGACTGTCTGCAGCTAACGATAAACCGGCAATGACCGCAATCGACGCACGGCGGGCCGTATTGACCAGAGGGGCATTGCTCTGTAAATGAATATAAATTGTAGGCTACATGTCAAGGAAACGTTAACTATTATATGTTAATAGGTGTGTTACGTCTGAAGTCATATGCATCATTGAAATATGTATTTCATTTTAATTACGTCATAATAGAAGGATCCATTTCTAGCTTTGTTCCGCCCATTTCTAGCTAAGCTCGGCCCACGCTGTGCCTGTTGTATCGATCGTATACTGAATTAAAAACGCCACAATATTAAGGTAACTATACATGGTGCATAGTTATACTAATTTATGACAGCAACAGTGCCCAGTCAAATTACTTCAAAAAATATTCAACAGACCCATTGCATGCGTATGTGGTATTAATTTTTGTTCTTTTTTTCATTTAAATGTGCATATTCACGCCGGAATGCTTGAACATAAACTTGCTAAAATTGTATGCCTTTTGATACTAAAATTGTGTGTCCAGATGTAATGAAGCGAAATTAATCTTAGCACATGATTCTTCTTCTTGCGTTCACATTTGACTACATTTGAATTTCGCACATGTGGATAAGGCTGATAAGGTGATAGTCAGGTTGTCTGTATCCCCGTACCGCTTGTTATTGAGGGATGGTATTGATGGCCAGTAGCTGTGCCACTGCTGAAACGTGGCCAATCCTGTAAGACGTGCGTAATTGTTCCTGGGTTGGTGCCACAAGGGCACATTGCAGATGTGCCAATCTTCAGTTTGTTGTACATGTGAGCACGCAGCCTTCAGCTTCCTGAACGGAGACGAAAGATTATCACTTGTTCTTTTCTGGACAGTTGATTATGGATGGCTGCTGATTCATGTTCTGTATGCTCATCTCTCCATTTTCATCTAATGCTTGATTTATTACCGTCTTGACCTCTCTGAGTGTGCAGCGGTCATGGTGCTGTTCTTTATTTGGCCCCGCTTTTGCTAGAATATCGGATCCTTCATTTCCTGAGATATTACAATGAGATGGGATCCATTGGCGGATAACAGTTCTTGCGTTGAGTGACAATTGCTGTAATTTGTTTCATTTCATATACATTAATATAATTTTTTTAAGTTGTGAAATTGAAATAGATGTACGTGTCTCTAAGTCAATCACAAGTTAAACAATTATATTAATTTATACGTAATAAAATCATCATATCTTAAGATTTATTTCGTATCATTACATCTAGGCTCACATTTTAAGTCACTAAAAGTAAACAATTTTAACAATTTAATCTTCAAGCATTTTGGTGTGAATATGAACCTTTAACAATAAATGTGAACTCGGAAGTACTCCATCACATAACATGCCTATGGAGGGCTCCCATCTTTCACGGTGTGCAGCGGGATAATTAAAATATGTCATATGTTAGATGACGTCACAATCAAATAGCGTAGGTCCGTCACGAAAGGGACAATGGCCGTTAGGAAAGTGTACAAATTGCATGTTTTGTAATTATTGTATAATTTAATACATATTCTGTTGAATATTTTGAAACAAATATGGCTGGGAGCTGTTGCTGTGTCTGGAGATTAACTAGGGCTGAATCTCAGATGTCATATTTGCGCTGACTGCTCCTACAAAAATCGATATTATAAATGTTTAAAGAGGTCGCAATAGGAGTGGGGGGTTCCGATCTGTCACCCAAGCAGGCCATATATGACGTCATAGTCAATTATGCCACATGCAGGCTGACGTCACAATAATTAATTATAGTACTTTAACTTCGTCATGAAAATTGGAAAGTCCGTTATTAAGCTACGAATTGGATGAATTTATAATTTAATAAACATTCCCTTGAATATTTTAAAACTAATCTGACCTGGCGCTGTTGCTGCCATCGGCCCAGTCAGATTAGTTCAAAATCTGCATCATATAATATACAAATATAAGATACTATGCCACGTATAGACTATGCATTTCATGCACTCAGTCAAATTGGTTTCAAAATATTCAATAACTTACCTTGAAATCATGCCAGGCGTGCATGTCAATAAGTATGTCGGGTAGAACAATTAATGCTACCTTACCGTTTCCGCACCGTGGCCCTGAATAGGGTGGTTTACACCCTTCTCGGCACGTTCCATCAACTTTGTCACAGACGCCATTAAGGCAGTTAGAACTACAGGGCAAAGTACAGCCTAGACCCCACGTTTGGCCAGCACATTCTGCATAGAAGAATAAATAACACAATTATAGCTACGGGGTATGCTACAAGTAAGCTCGATTTGGCTAAGACCTTTAGATAATTCATAGGTTACAGTAAAGCTTAGGAATAATTCAAGATGTTTCCCAAACGAAATATAACTTACTATTGAATATTTTGAACATGATTGAATAGGAGGGAGATATCCATAGATCCGGAATTTGATCCAACCGGGACCCGATTGGGGTTTTTTACCTGGAACACGGGCAAGATTGGGAATGCGTTTCAACATAAGATAACTCTTTTGCTGTGTTAACATTTGAGCCAAATCCGATAGGCAGTTTTTTTAGATACAACGTCAGACGCACGTACGCACACGCACGCATGCGCACACGCACTCAATCACACTAAGACGCAGACTGAGAGACAAAAAGACAGGCAGGCAGGCAGGTAGGCAGACATATACGATTCCAATACCCTATTGCTCGTACATGTGGTAATTACCACAGCAAACTGCGTATTCTTGTTCCGTTGTTTGCGCTTGCTTCTTGACATGAAATTTATTTCAAATGTAGCATGCGTAATGTCCTCGATAGCAGACCCGGATTAAGGCAAGGGCTAACGGGCTGCATCCCCGAGGCCCCAGAAGATAAGGGGACCCCAAATCAAAAACAATTATCGCATTTAACCAATTTGAACGTTTTAGTCCCAGTATCTCACGTTTACAATCACGATACGCGTAATCAGTTGAATTTTTTGAAACTAACTCGACGGGGTGCTGGTGCAGCCGTCGAATTAGTTTCAAAATATTCAACAGCTCACCTGAATAGTTGTCTGGAAATTGATAGTCAGGGTTCGGGGTTCAACACGAGCGTGGTGTGGGTGGAGCTTAGATAGAGAGGGGCGGCATGGCTAAAAGATCCATTGAAATCACACTTACAGTAAGTAGCATTATAAGGGGCCCCTACAACTATTTAGCCCTGGGCCCCAACTAGGCTTAATCCGACTCTGCTCGATAGGGCTTATAATAAAAACATATGACCAGTTTAATCACCTGATCCACAATCTTGTCCTTGCCAGCCTGGCTCACATCCCTGAGAACAGCTCCCATCCTGAGGGTTACACAGTCTTCTAAGGCAGTTAACATTACATTGAGATGCACAATTTTCTCCCCATGTCGTCGCAGGGCATTCTGAAA